>CM032058.1:36332550-36932550 GCA_018831715.1 Matsumurasca onukii | reverse complement strand
TATTTTTACTTCCGTGGTTACAACTATAGCCTACTAGTTAATAATGCAAACGACAAGCATTAGGATATATTCAGAGACACTTAACAGACAATGAGCACAACTCACGTGACACTGCAAGCCTCCTCCTGGTAATGAAACTGACATTATTGAACACTGACTGAATTAATTTTACCATTCCATTATTCAGTCATGAGCACTTTGAACTGTGGACAGTGAGCCGCTGACGCCCTTAATTGGACGTGTGAGGTGTCCAAACTTGAAATTATTTTGACTAACCTTTAATGCAAGGTTTGATGAAATCTAAATTTTTGTTTTGAAGTTTGATCTATGATTGCGGACATGTTCCATAGATGATGATCACTATATCACTATTTGAGATGCCAACCACTCTCATGCGGGTATTTTCAAGGCAAATATGTGGTGAAAGCATGAGTGTGATGAGTGGTAGTAATGTTATGAGGTGTAGTCTTGTTACAAACTAAGGCCGACTCTTCCTTAGAATGGGTCATTAATTAATACCCATTACTATAAGTATACATTAATTAAATGGAAGTACAAAGACCAACGGCTTAACGTGACTTCCGAAACCGCCGGTGATGGTCTGATATCTAAACGATGGTGAGGTTTATCGGGTATCATGAGATGATCACTGAGACTATCTGAGCCGCTTTAGACCTATATCATCCTCAAAACCTCCATGAAGCTGGATTACAGGACCACGCCACGAGTCCCAGTGATCTAGAAGACTACAACGTTTTAAGATCTGCAATCCAATCCTGTCTTGAAATGGAAGGCAACCCAAAACAAAATAAAATTAGAACATGAGCTAGCTCTAAAGTACCAGCGTAAGCTAACCGATCAAACCCTACATAACAACACAATACATTTTTATGATCACACACACAAAATCTTAAAAATCTGGCTCAACTAAATTATAAATTCAAATCCAGACTACCAAAACAAGAACAATGACATTGATATTGAAAGCTGGCGAACAGCTTGTCTGCGGTCAGTAGCTTTCTGACTTTTCAATCACTTGCTGACTCCTCATTGGCGGTGGACGTGTTTTCTTTTTCTGGTTCTCGGATTTTGACTTTTGTTTGAGTTTCTTTGGTTGCTATTGTTTTTTTGCTTGTCTGCGCATATTGTTTTAGGCTAGTGATTTCATTACTATTATTTTGTTGAATGGATTGCCATTTGTTGTTCGTTTGTGTTTGACTGGTCAGCTTACGCTGATGAGTTTGGAATAGCTAATTTTGTACTTTTTTGTACCAAAGCTTTGTGATCTTCTTGTACATTAACAATGAGAAATGTCCACAATCATGGTTTAAAATATAAAAATCTAAAAAAACATTAACTTTATTTTTAGCCCACTGGTTAATGAATACGCACATTTTGAATTAATAAGAACACTTTTAATTTATAAAGAAGATACTGGATTACAACATCTCTGAGAATAAGAACAGAACAGAAACAAAAAGCAACGACAGGATATGAACTAAAAGTAGCCTTCAATTTACCACATAGATAAAACATTGTAACTTAATAGTGAAATATATGATATAATAATAATATGAAATTGGCTTAAATCAACACTCCCCCTCAATTTCACATTTTTCTGACAAAAATCATTGATGAAAACATAGAACCTTTAAAAATCACATTTAGAATAAAAACAGAAATTATTAATCAAATTACCTTTTTTTTATGTACAACTTAACCTAAGTTACAGGTAATACTCCCAAACCTGTGCAGTTTTGAAAACTGTGCATGTACCAAACTTTTGTCAAAGGTCAGCTTTCTGTTCTTTAGTTGAAATGTAAGTTACCTCAATTAGATTATTGCTTACTACATTTTTGACAAAGTGGTATTTTACATCTATGTGCTTTTGTTTAGAGTGGTCTGGTTTGGACAACAAATGAATACATGACATGTTATCTTCAAAAATTGTTACAGGGTGTTGAACTTCAACAAACATTTCCGAAAGTAAATTGTTTAACCACAAAAATTCACAACTTGCTTGACATAGAGCAACATACTCAGACTCAGTGGATGATAAAGCAATGACATTTTGTTTCTTTGTACACCAAGAAATTACACACCCATAAACTTCAAACATAAAACCTGAAATAGATCTCCGATCATGATCATTAGCCCAATCTGCATCAACATAACCTACTAAAACTGATGTACATTGTTTGCTAAAAAATAAACCATAGTTTAAGGTACCTTTTACATACCTCAGCACTCTTTTGAGTCCTACCCATTGTTTTTCAGTAGCATTAGTTTGATAACGGCTATAAAAGTTTACCGCAAAACTTAAATCAGGTCTAGTTGATAACATTGCATACATCAAACATCCTACCAATTCCCTATATGGTTTCATACCAACAATACAGGGTCCGTCTAAATCTCTAGGCGGATTTACCTCAAGCGGAGTGGATACAGGGTTACAATCACTCATTTCAAAACGTTTCAGAACATTTCTGAGATAAGTTTCATTTGAAAGGAACAAACCATTTTCAGTTTTAGTTATTTTAATACCTAAAAACTGTTTAAGATCACCTAAGTCCTTTGAGCAAAACTTTGACATGAGTTTTTGCTTGATTGATTCAACATCTTTCAGATTACTACCTGCTAGAATAATATCATCTACATAAAGGAGTAAATACAAGTAGCCTTGATCTGTTTTCTTGACATACAAACAAAGATCATTCTTACATTGGTCAAAACCTAGTTCATTCATGAAAACATCAAACTTTGAATTCCAAGCTCTAGAAGCCTGTTTCAAACCATACAACGCTTTGTTTAGTTTACACACTAAGTTACTCCCATCTTCTAAACCTTGGGGTTGTTTCATAAAAATTTCTTCATTTAACTCTCCATTCAAAAAAGCATTATTTACATCAATTTGTTGACAGTTTAAGTTTCTAGCATTTACTACAGATAACAAAATTCTTAAAGTACTTAATCTAGCCACAGGTGCATATGTTTCATGAAAATCAAAACCTTTCTTTTGGTTAAAACCTTTTACCACTAACCTTGCCTTGTATTTTTCTACTTCACCATTCACGTCACGTTTCACTTTGAACACCCATCGGTTTTCGATCGCTTTCATCCCGGAAGGAAGCTCGCTCATTGTCCATGTGTCGTTTTCTTCCAAAGCCTTCAACTCTTCTTTTACGGCAGCCTCCCAAGATGACTTGTCGCTCCGATGCTCAATATCTTCGTACGACTTTGGAACATCTTCTACGTAGCTTTCAGCACTCAAAGCAAACACTGCAATACTGTCTGTAGTAAGATAGTCTTTTAAATAAGCTGGTGGTTTGACTTCACGATTACTTCTTCGCAACGGTTGGACTTCATGCGAACTGTTGTCTTCCTTCTCATTGATCAGCTCATTTTCGTCTGTGGTAGTCAAGGGGTTTTCTTTACTGCTTGGCGATTCATCGACGTCAGCTTCTTCTTCCCAGTCAGTTAGCTCCGTTTCACAGGCAAACTTGCTTTCGTTAAAATTTATGTCTCTTCCTTCAATAACCTTTTGTTTCTCTTGACACCATAGTCTATATCCGTTGTGACAATAGCCAACCATGTAGCATTTCATCGTTCTGGAGTCAAACTTGCACTTTATCTGAGTTTTCGAAGGATGTAGGTAGGCTAAGCATCCAAAAACTCTAAGTTTCTCTAAATTCGGCTTCTTTCCATACCATAATTCTGCAGGAACTTGATTTTTCAGAGCACTAGTAGGGCTTCGATTGATGATGTAGACTGCTGCCAAAACTGCTTCATTCCACAACTCCTTGCGTAGACCAGATTGTATTAGCATACATCGTGCTTTTTCCGCAACAGTTCTGTTCATACGCTCCGAGACACCATTTTGTTGAGGAGTATGGCTAATCGTACATTCATATTGAATTCCTTTCTCTTCAAAATGAGTTTTCATTTCATTTGACAGGTATTCGCCACCTCGGTCACACCTAAATCTGCTTATCGGTGAGTTGAAGTGAGCCGTAACCATAGCTTCATACAATTTGAAGTATCGAAATGCTTCAGATTTGTATGTCAAGAAATATACACAAGTGAAGTGTGTAAAGTCATCGACAAAACATAACATGTACCTTTTGTTATCCCAGGATGTGCAATTAATTGGTCCCATTATGTCGCTATGGATCAGTTGTAATGGTCTTGTAGCACGAGTTCTTTCATTGTTGTGGGGCAATTTAGTTTGTTTACCAGATACACATATTTCACATACATTTTGGTTGGTTTTAATTTTAGTGTCCATTCCATCAACCATTTTCACAATTTGTTCAAGATTTTGATTACTTATATGACCAAGTCTTTTGTGCCATAGACTTGCTTCTGATTCAGTTAAGTTAGCTTCTATCGCCTGTTTGGATTTGACATTGAAGTTCAGCTCGTATAATTTGTCTTTGCGATAGGCTATAGCAACAATGATGTTACCTTTCTTGACAGTGGCTAATCCATTTTCAAAAATAATTGTGAAGCCTTTCATTTCCAACTTCCTTACTGATATTAAGTTCATTTCTAAATCTGGGACAATTAGCACATCTTGAATTAAAATATTATTTGACTTGCCATTAACATTAGTGATCAGAGGCACATTACCGTACTTTGTGGCAGTTAAATGCTCTCCTGATTTTGCAACTTTTATCTTGATTGGTTCTTGAAGGGATTTTATGTCTTCAACATAATTTTCACTGTTGATCAAATGTTCACTTGCTCCGGAATCCAGGCACCATTTAGAAACTGAAGTTCTTGTAGTGATTAGACTTTCTTCGGCATTGAAACAAAAATCACTTGCTTGTTTCGGGTCATTTCCTGGTAGACCGGCAACATTGGCTCGACTGGTTCCGCCATTTTTCTCAAGCCATTTAGCTCGTTTCCAACAATCTGCTTTCTTATGTCCTGGTTTCTTGCAAAAGTGACAATTGTAATTAAAGTTAGGTGTATTCTTGGTTTGGCTTCCTGAAGCTTGTTTATTTGTCTGCCATGTTCTAGAGGGATATTGACCTTGCTGTTGCTTAGGCTTGGCAACAAACACTGTTGACGATTGACGATTATCTTCTCTAGGCCTATTATGTCTGTGTTGGGTGTTGGCGGCTAGTTTAGCCTCTTCATCAAGTAGTCTTCCTTTCACTACTGGCAACGTAACTAACTTCTCATCAGCTAAGGACAACGTTTCAAGAGATGATATGACCGTTTGATAATCTCTGAAAGGGATCGATTGAAAAAGTTGAAGAACACATTCTTTTTCTGTTAAAGTTCCACCTGATGCTTTGTACTCACGAGCAAGTTTATCAAAGTTTAAAAAGTGTGCGGTGAGAGATTCATTCTCATTGGCCTTTAGCATTTCCAGCTGTTTCTTGAGTCGATGTTGAGTTGCTAGGCTATGCCGCTCAAAACCATTTCTTAGGCTCTCCCACATGTCGAACGCTGTGCTTTGGCCTTGTAGGTATTCTAAGTGACTGTCCGCAACTTTTGAAACTATTTTCCTTTTACAAGCCTTGTCTTCTTTAGTTCTCTGGGCATTTCTGTTCGTGATTGCATCCTGTTCCGTAGCGGTCCCGATAACCTCTTCAAGTGTTAACTTCTTTTCAATTACTTGTAGAAGGTCAGCTTCATCCAGCATAATTTCCATTCGGAATTTCCAAGCATGATAATTCGTACCGTCAAACAAAGGAACTTTGTATTTATCGTCTTCCGTCATCTTCCGACAATGTGCTTTCTTAACCTCAAAATTAATAGTGAACACCTTTATCTATTAAAATCTTGACGATCCGTCATTTGCCTTAATACCGGCACTTATACTTTCACGTAAAACTGGGCCATAACCTAAAAACACTTAACTTTATTTTTAGCCCACTGGTTAATGAATACGCACATTTTGTTAATAAGAACACACTTTTATTTTTAAAGAAGATACTGGATTACAACATCTCTGAGAATAAGAACAGAACAGAAACAAAAAGCAACGACAGGATATGAACTAAAAGTAGCCTTCAATTTACCACATAGATAAAACATTGTAACTTAATAGTGAAATATATGATATAATAATAATATGAAATTGGCTTAAATCAACAAAATCTGTGTTTAAAAAATACTTCTTATTTCATTTTCAAAACAACTCTGAATACTTGTTTGCAATTTTTATCAACATCATAATAATACTGGTACTTTAAAATAACATGTGTTTTAACAAAACAAAGATTATTTCAAACATCTCCCCCTTTCTGAAACGGAAGTACTTCTCTCTTCCTGATGAAAAATGAGTTTCTTCTGAAAGTGTGTGCCCTCTGTCAGTGCACACAATGTAAGACCTTGGAGCCAGTAATTTTTTATTACACCTGGTTCCCAGTATTTTGTTCTCGTATCCTGGATGTATACACTACAGGAACAGTGTGGTTGCAGGACTTAATTACTCCCCATCACAATTACTTATGGGTAGGGTCTTAAGATCAAAGACTTCCAGTTCTAATGACAGTGCAACCGAATGGATTTCAGAGTTCATAACAAGCCAAATGAAAAATCGAGACTATCAAAAACCTACTATGATCAAGCAAGCAGACATGAGTTATCTTTAAGAGCAACGACCCTGTGTAAAATCCAGGATGCGAGAACAAAATACTGGGAACCAGAGTGTCAATAAAGAAATACAACTATTTCAAATTGTATGCACAAGCTGCAGAAAAGCAATCATCGGGAAAAATACCACCTTCAAAAAGAAGATGTTTGAAAATATCTTTATATCGAATTCAAGAAGTCTCATATATACACTTCAAGTCCAAAAATCGGTATTGGTTTTCCTTTCACAATTATAAAATTGAGGACATCTATTTTAGTGTCGGTTTCTACTTGAGCACTCAAACTCCCTAAAGGTATTATTTTAAAACCACCGTATGCTTCTAGTCGGGTTTTACTTTTTTGAAGTTTACTTACAGCTTAGTTTCTTTAATTACATGATAGGGCAAAATATTTACTTCAGCTCCTGTGTCTGGATTTAAAATTCTACTCTTATATTATCATCTATCAGGATGTGTTTTGTACCATACCTTTTGTTTATTGTGCTAAAGCAAATGTACTGAGTCTATATTTTCGACTGTATTTTCTCCTGGTTGGTCAGGATGTTTTTCCTCTTGAATGTTTGTATAAAGGTTGAAAGAAGTGTTTGTTGTGAACATCATTTTGACGATGTTGATTCCGTTTACGCAAACAGACATTGCCAGATTGATTCATCTTCTTACACCAGTTACACGTTTTCCCAAGTGCAGGACAGTTTGATCTCAGTATGATTTCTACCGCATTTGGAAACATCTTTCAGCCTAATGTTGTAGGTTTGTTCAGCAGTGACGAATTGTTAGTAAATGGCTTGACTTAACGAGTTTGAACAAGATCAGAAGCATCCTTTCAACCATTTATCAAACTTATGTTGGTTTCTGCAAGCTCAACACTCTTACAGAAAGAAATCATCTTGTCTAGAGTAGCATCATCTTAACAAACGTTCTTTGGGTTTTGACGAGCAGATATCACCTAAAAGCAATTTGGGCTTTCGTTAATTTAGGGTTCTGGTCGCAAAATCGCAGTTCTTTACGAGACAACGTAAATTGGCCAAAGCTATCAAATGGTTCTCCAAGCTTTTGTTTACATGTTATAATTAAAAACATCAATTATTTCGTTCTTTTTAGGAATGCAATACTTCTCTAATGCTGTAAGAATTGATTGCACTGTCTCATCAGATTCTGTTTCTTTTAGGTAGTGTGTTATAAACTTTTAAAGGCATCCTTACCCATTAAATTCTTAAGGCAGGCAATCTGAACATTGTTTTGAATTTTTGGTAGCTTCAGTTCCGATAACTTTATGTCAATATCTTCTTTAAATGTTTTTGAAATTTTCAGCTACATTACCATTGAACGACAGTACTTCTGGTTTGTTGAATTCAATGGTTTCTTTTGTATCAGTTTTATTTGTTAACTTTGACTGCGCCATGTTTAAAAATACTTCTTATTTCATTTCAAAAACAACTTTGAACTCTTTATTTACAATTTTATCAACATCTTTAATAATACTGGTATTTTAAATAGAAATGTTAACAAAAACAAAGATTATTTCAAACAATCTTTATTAACCATACGTTAAATTCTAAGATTATAATATCAATAATCATTGAGAATATTTGGATGTGACCAATAATGAGAAGGTTTGATTTATCTTACAGCTTGTTTTGCACACGTGATTAAGCGGTTTTGCAGGGTGAGCGAACTTTAGAAGCCCATCTCAGACAGGATATTGTCTAGTACCATAACTACCTCCTAAATGACATGGACAGCTAGTCATGTCTCATCTAGCTAATCAAACGGGCTAGTGGCTCTCAATTTTCATCTAAACCAAGAATAAAACCCAACTTTAACTTTATACTTGTAAATCGAGGGAGTCAAGTCTTTTAACAGATCTATACGAATGAAAATCAATAGTTTCATAGCTTCCAAGTCAAATATCTAAAAAAGTACGTAACAGAAAGTTATATTTCGGGAGAAATATATGATTCGTATTTTCTAGGGAAACATTGGGTTGGTAGATAACGCTATCTTCAATACTGGCAAATGGTAGTAATGGCGGCTAAGCCGTTAGCACGTTGAAACTGTATCTCATCTGCTACATTATACATATAGAAGATAGAGAGCAGAGGTTCTGGTGCAAATATTGTGTCTTTGCTTTGCTACAGTACGTTGTATCATCATCAACATACCCACCTTAGTCTCGTGTGTAGCAGAAAACTATCGCCTTTTAGTGCAAATAGTTCAAAAAACTTGTAGTTAATGCCTGAATTGTGGACAATTTGATATCCAGAGGAAAGTATTATGTGTCAAATTTAATGGATATTTCACATACTAGACAGCTTTAAGTGACGGTCAAAAACGCAATGTGCGATAATTTAGGCCTCAGTTGAAGCCTTTTAAAAGCCTTTTACCCAACCTTGATTAAATAATAATAATACATAATGTTTTGTCAAGTTTTTTTTTCCCCTTGCTTTTTAAATGAACGGCGTTCTAATGCAAAACATTCCAATATTTTTTACATATTTTAAATAAAAAACAATAAAACACTTTAAAAAACTCAACTATTGAGGAACTCTTGAACTCTTTAAACTTATACGTGTCACTCCTTATTGAATTACAGGTGCAAATAAAGCTTTCGTAAATTTTCTAAACGTTCTCTTTTGTCAGGGCCGGTGCTTATTTCACAGCCCCTTGCCCGGTTTGTACCATACTAATATAGGTAGAAAGATAAATGGGTAGGCTCTAAAAGAATTGCCCATAAGGTACATCTTATGCAAAATCTAAATCCACTTCCTGCTAACAAACAGTTTTGCACATTAGATCAGGAGATTTCAAGTCAGTTAGGAAAGCAGTGTAGTGTAATAACTAAACCATAAGTCAGTTGAAGGTTGACATGGAACTGTACTTGACACGGTTAAACTTGTACGACCGGCTGTCTCTGATCATGTTAATAATCGAGATCTCACTGCGACTAGGAAGTAACTAGTTATTATTTCAGTACCACGGATTTCATAGGCTATTACAATTGTGTAGTTCTGTATACCTTACTATTTTTACTGAAAAAATAACCGAGTTATTCCTCTTAAAAGTTGAGTGTAAATTTTAAACCTAATTTATTTTCTTTCACCGGGGTCAGTTTTACTCATCCACTCGTATTAGAATTTAATAAAATATCATAATCTGGACTTTAGACTATATTATTTCAGGTGTTTTTTGCGAGTGGCACTCAAAGCTGGCAATATGACGAGCAGTAAAGCGTGAAAAAATCACGTATACTGCTGTGTTTTTTTCAACCCCCAATGTTCATAAAAAGAGGTTTCTGAGCGACTAGAACACCGCGTGTCAACTTTGTACACGTGCCTTTTGTTGCTTTTACAAGTGTTTGAAGTCAAAAAACCTGCTTTCATGTGAGACATTTCTGTATATATCATTATTTTTACACGCTATCAAAAGATTGTCTAAGGTGGATTGGAGCCGAAATTTGGACATTCCATTCAGATCACTAAAAGTATGTTTCCTTTTTAAACACTTAAACCACAAAGTATTCCCTCTGTGGATGTTAGAAACTAGTTTATAAACAAAACACACTACAGCTATGACATTGAAATATGGGGGCACAAATCTGAAACTCGCTAATGATTGTTTTTTCAATGTTTGTGAGACATAAATTTGTCTATAGGTCTTAATTTGTATAAACGCTAAACCTATAAATCCCAGTTCGGTCTAAATATTTTTGTCTTCAAATTTATTTAAATAAATTTGTCTATATTCTCGTATTATTATAAATTTGACACAAAAATAATGAATGTTAATGTTTTAAGCGACTAGACTTTTGTTGTGAATCAAAACGTTGGCTAAAAAGAACAAATATTCGTGATAATTGTTTTTCGGTTTGTTAAAATTCAAACAACGAACCGTTCTCACCATCATTTTTATCCACGCGATCTATTTGCGCATAGCTTGCATGGAATAACAATTGCGTATATGTACAATAACAATATATAACAACACAGGTGGCAGTATTGCACGTGTGTATACATTGTGGATGAAGGATAATGGCGGTGTGTGTAATTTTGTTTGCAATGCATGATATTGAACAGTTTGATTTAAAAGGTTTGCCCCTTCCTTATCAAGTGTACTTTGTACTGTCAGTATTTTATTCACCCTTTCTTACGCCGATTTCCCGTTTCCGTAAGGTATGGTTGAAATATTCACTGATTCCTCTCGTAAATAGGAAAGATTGCACATTAACTCAATGAGTAGAGAGTGTCTACCAGACCTTGACGAATACGTTTTACTAAGTCTAGGCCACCCTTTACAAGAATTATTTGAAATGTTAGTAACAAAAAGGTTTATATATTATCTCTCCCTTATTTTTTAACTATATTGAGTACTAGAATACTAAAACCACGAAACATGATACTCTAACATGTATTATCCGTGGCAAGGGATGTTACGTAGATAGTCTGTTATAAAAGTCCATGTATGACAACTCAATCTGAATAAGTGCATGCTTTCTCCAGAAAATACATTAATCATACAACACCCTATTTACTGTGAATTACAAACGATATATTTTCCCATTCTCGGCGAAAACAACACGATTCCAGTAACAAATGAGGTGAGACTAGTTTATATAGAAACAAAATTTATTGTAAAGTATCGTTTAAAACCTATTTTAAAAGTTAAATCGTTATAATTTTACACTATTTATAACGGTGACGTTTTGACTGCAACCTTCTGGATCGTCACTTTTCCTCCGTGTGTTGCACAGCCTTATAAATAATAACTTTTCCATTGAATTTTACGTCCATTTTATTTGAGTGAAAGCTTAAAAAACTGTTTATTTTTTTAACAACCATGGATGAACGTTAGTTAAAGGACGTCCAATAGATCTGGTTCACCTTTCATAAGAGGATTTCAGAGTCTTATCTTTATAAATAACACTGTTTCTTGATATATCCCCACAGCCAGATTCTTTCAAGTCATGTAAGTTATTCGTTGTCATAAAATATAAACGTATAACATCATTATATTGAATAATTTATAAAGTAATTTATTTGATGAGTTTCAGAAGAACCGTGTAAAATTCAAAATTATATTCAAACATGTGCTTTTATAGTGTTTATTTCCAAAATACAGTATAAAACAAGTAGTATGAATTCACTTTATATTCGTGCTAACCGTTTAAATACTCTTCAAATACGACTTTATAAAGAATCTAGGCCGACACGCACCTAAGTGCCAATGAGAGAGTCGAATTTCCTTTGCAATGTGTTACCCTAATCCTCAGCTTTTCTTCGGCCTTCTGCCTCAGTTAAATGTTTAACTAAGACGAAAGTAAAAGCACTTCAATTAACGCCATCTAAATACGGGAACGAACATTTCAAAGCATAAATGTGAACCTGGCTAATTGTTTCCACGTGCCTGTGACATATCAATTACTGAAATATCCAGTTTGATTCCAATTGATACAAACAGACAGAAATGTTAATGTCTAGAGAACTGTCACGTTGTTGGTTGTAACTATAAACTAACTCCTAACTTTGGGATAGGCTATAAAGTACATTTCCATGTAACCCTTCAATCTGTGTTAGTATTCTGTTAATCCATGGACTACTATTAGAGGCATTTGAAATTATAAACTGGAAATTTGAGTTTATTTTGTCAGTTTTGCAGATGTATGTTTACCTTACATAAAATTGTCAATTAAAACTATTGACTCAATGTAATTATGACGTCTTAAAGTAGTGAATCAAAGAATGAGTTCCATTGTATTTTCACTATTTTTAACTCATGAGTTTGATTCTTATGTTTTTCAAATAGTGCCTATATGTATGGTATATTATTATATAGAGATTAAGTTCTTTAAACCCGATAAAACTTTGGATACACCTAAATTCATATGGTACTGAGTTTAAGATTTTAATTTACTTAACGCGCTGATGGCTTATCTTATAAGCTACTTTGAAGAATGTTTTCAAACAATTTCACGCCCTAGTAGCTTTTATGCCCAACAAAGAGCCTTACATGAAGAGACTTAAAACATGATTAAGCCTTTCCATAAATAAACTTGACGATGAAATACACTTTAAACGTACCATACAAATTCGTTTTGTGGCGAGAAAAAAATGCTGTACTTTTAAATGAGGCATTATCGATTCAAGTACAGAAAAAACTTCTTGTATAAAAACCTTTGCGGTTGAATAGTGCCTACATTTAGTGCATAAAAAAATATAGTTTGTCTTGTTCACGAGGTTAAATTAGGACTACAAAGTCCTCTCTACCACTCAATCTCGACCTTTACCTAGCGTTACCGTATAGACACTTTAAAATGTAAGTGGTGACTGCGGGGGGATAAGCTCCGGAGTCGCGCACGATTCCAACCCGCCACGGGACCTCTCTATAATTAGTTGTTCAGAAGCATGTCTTACAACTAAGCCTGCTTGTTAACTAGATACACACAGTAGAAGCAAGAGTTCATCAGTAAAGCTTATGAAGTCTAATCCTCAATAATCACAACAGTACTTCAAACTGCTGCATTGTAATCTGAACCAATATCTGTTGCAACTAGTTGGAGAACAATTGAACAACTCCGGGCAAACTCATTAGTTACCAGTAGGGGATTAAACTGTCTCGCTCAGCAGTTTTTTGGTAGGATATACAGGGTGGCCACGATAAGCTGTCACAAACGGACTACGGCAAACTAATCGTGTTATGAAGTTAATAAATTGTAAACAAAATCCGCACGCGAATAGTCCAAGAAAAATATATTCAGGGTGTTTGCTAAACACGGTGTACCGATAGGTGTACGTTACGGATTCAAATCTCGGAACATCGGGCAGACAGTACCTTTTTTGTTCAAGTTCACGTATCAAATAGTCTTTTTCTTCCAGAATTCACTGTTTTTTAACAATACACACATAAAAAACATAAATTATTAAGGTCAACCAGCTAGTAAAAACAAAGCTGCAGAATTTGTACACCACGTTTACATAAATTATTTGTGTACGTATAGTTTTAAATCTTCAAGCTTTTTCTTATTATAAATAACCTGTATCATTTCTGGAATCATCATATTAGTTATTTAATTTATTTTCACGTAATTTTATGTAGGCTACAGCAAATTTCACTCAGAACTGTCTGAACATAGTTTATAATCATAAACCTCCCCATCTAGAATATACATATTATCTATTAATCTCAACTATAGACCTTATCGTTATTTCCACTGGTTTAGCTGAGCCCATTTCCGACAGGATATTGGATATGATACATTGAAGACAAGAGGCTACATGAATAGCAAACCATTTTAATTATTTTGTAAGACGAGGGTTGTCCATGACTTTGACTATTTCCACAGCAGTGACTTAAAACTTAACAATAACCTATCGTATGATTTTCAATAATGCATACGTGTGAAATTTTGAGCAATCTGCGTCGATTAGTTTGCGTTTGACAGTCATTTAAAATGTTTTAGTCTTGTCTATTTAAACTTTAAACCTAGCTCCGCAAGTGGAGTAAGTGCTGCGTTTTGTTTCCGCAAACGCAGGCTACTGTTTACATGTTATCAAATGGGGACCGTTCTCCACTGATTTGCGCTCGCACTCCGCAGCCGCGCTCCGCAAACAGACGACTGCTCTTGAGAGCATTCAATTGCGGACTGCGCGCAAAAGGGCATCTTGAACAGGTGGAGGTAATTGTGCGTTCAAGTGATATAGGTATAACTGATGGCGAAGTCATCATTGTTTTATTGAGCCCTACAAAAACACATTGTTTTGGCAATACAAAAAACACTTGTAAATATGTTTTAATACATAATTTTAATTTACATATATAAAAAGCCTACCCATTGGAAAAACTACTGTCTTGTATAAAAAATGTTTATAAAATAACTTACCTAAATTTATGATCTAAGTGCCACCAGTAGTGACAGATAACTATTAATTAATTTAAGGTCCAGCAATAAATTCCTCTACGCTATAGAACGAATTTAAAAGTAAATAATCTTTTAATTTAGTCTTAAAAATACTAAAGCTTTCAACATTTTTTAGCTCTGTTGGGAGCTTATTGTATAGTTTAATTCCTGCCTGAGACGGTAATTTGGAATAAACATTAGATCTATAATGGTTAGTTCGAAATGTGTTTGCCAATCTTGTTTCATGGGAATGAATTTCATGTCCTTGGAATAAACGACATTTTCAAAGACAGTAAACATCGTCTCATAAAATGCATATAGATGGCAGGGGTCATAATTTTTAGTTTTCGAAACGTCCTTACAAGGATCTCTGTGTGCCAAGTCGACACATGATTCTTATAGCAGATTTTTGAAGAATAAATATTCGCATGGTTTTTAGTTTGGAACAGTTCCCCAAAACATATGCCATACGACAATGTAAAGTTATCAAGCCAAAGTAAGCAGTTATTAAATTTCTAGGTACAATACTGGGATAAATGTCTTAAAAGGTATATGCTAGATCCATTTTTGCTCACAAAATCAATATGGGATGCCATGTTGATTGGCTGTCAAGATTCATGCTAGAACTTAACACTGTTAACCTCTTCAATTACATTGTTTTTAAAAGAACCAATGAACAACTTTTCTATTTGATCTACCAATGTCGAAAAGTAATAAAGTTTGTTTTGCACAAATTGGTTCTTAAATTAAGGGGATTCAAAATATTGCATGCAAACATTTACCGATTTATATGTTTGTTACTCTAAAGATTGAACTTTTGGTGCCGATTGAATCAACGTTGTATCATTAGCATATTGAACAATTGTTTTAATTCCGTTGATCGAACTTTATTTGTTTACGTATATTAGAAAAAAAACTTTCCCTAACACAGATCCTTGTGGAACGCCACATTGTACTTTTATAGGAGCAGAGAGTGAATCCTCTATTTTTACCTGTTGATACCAGTCCTATCAACATTATCTATCAACAGTTTAAAACTCCTCTTCCCCTTGACAAAACGTTTACACTGGCTTTCTAACCTTAAATAAACTACCAATAATAAAATATTCGTCTTTCTCTTTAAGCAGCAACAATAACGCTAGTTGTTTTTTGCTAAGACCACGAGAGCTCATGTTGCTGAGAACTACAACCAAACGACTGATTTGGTGTACGCTGCTAACGCCTCCACAAACTTTGCGGGCTAGGAGAACATATTGCGTTGCGCAAAGAACGCGTACTGCGCGCTCCCTCTTTGCGCAGCACTCCACAAACTTTGCGGAGCTAAGGAGATCAAACAAATTAAAACAGCAAACAATTAAAATTTCGTCGTGATTTTAACATAATGTTTTGGTAAAAGAATAAAGGTAAAAAAAGTAGTTTAATCTTGTTTAAAAGGAGCGAACTAGGACTACAAAGTCCTCTCACCACTCAGCCTCGACCTTTACCTGCTTACGTCACTGTATAGTCACATTACAAATTGTGGTGACTGCGGGGAATCGAACCCGCGCTACCGGGGTGTTTAAACCGGAGTCGCGCTACCGATGTCCGCCGCCACGGATCCTCTAAAATATTACTGACACCACGGACAGACTTGATAAATACTATGGACACTCTGCACCATCAATAGTGAAAAAACGTTTTACTGAGTTTGATTGTGTTACACAGGCACAACTGACGCCGAACGTTCAGGACAAAGGAGCTTGCCATCGGAGGACGAAAGTGCGTGAGACGGCTCAGGCTGTAAACATCTCTACTGACTGAATACATAACTATTTGGACATGAAAATGTTGTCTGCGCGATGGGTGCCACAAATGTTACAACACGAGAATGTACGAGTTTTTACACGTTTGTAGTCGCTATGGCAAAAATCCATCAATTGGGCTAAGAATAATTGTTATCCGATCTAGTATATTCTCTAGGTTTACTCTCCAGTGAGTACTTCCCGTTTCTCAATCTCAAAACATGGCAGGAAGGTCAGAGATTCGTGTCGAAGAAAGAGGTTATCACTGAAACAAACGCCTATTTTGAGAGCCTTTCGAAAACCTATTATATGAAAAGAAAACTAAATTGGAAAAGGGTTTGACTAAATCAATTTACCGTAAGAGAGATTATGTAGATACATGCATTTTTCTTGGTAATAAAAATTTTCTTTTGTTCTGAAACAACCCTCGTACATATTAATTGCGGTAGTGTATAAAATCTTCACTAGTTTAAGTCCTAATAATTTGAGATTCATTTGCGGAAAAGCATTGAAAGCACTGACAGATACATTAGACACTTTTTGCATAAGACAAATAAGGGCGTGTCCAAGTTGATTCTTTAATTGAACGAAGTATTAATCCTGGTTAGTCGTTTTAACTCCTTTGTTAGAAAACCCAGATTCATTTATCAAAACTAAAGATTTTCCTCACCATTGTCTTTTTATTTATAGGTATGATTAACCGTGTATGGAGATTCTAAAGGTTGTTAGTTATTTTAATTCCTTTGTTAGCAAAACCTGATTCAACATCCGGAATAATATTTAAACATTTTAAATTTTACCAGCGTCAACGACAAAATTTAAACAAAGAAATTAGTTTTGCCCAGTAAGTTTTGATTTGAGAAAAATGTGTCCAAACATTCCTCAATTTTACCATAGCTGATGAGCGAATGTAGCTAATTAATTTCTACTCACTTAACTTCCATCACGAGTTACGTCAAAGATAACCAATAAATAACAAGAGGCAGAAACTGTGGAGACAAGGTTTTGTCTTGTCTTGACTAATTGATCAAGTTTCTAACTGTTGTATTGTTTGACAAGTTTCAAGTTGCGGTGGAGAACTCTCGTCTGTAACCAACACCATTTGTTATTCGTTATTGGCTATCCTAGGCGTCGCGTAAATAAATCCAAACGTTTTGTTTTTCATAATAATTATTGTTTAGATGGTGAAAATTCTCGTCTCGTGGAAATAACTATTAATACGCGTATTTTGGAGTATAGGTGTTAAAAGTTGTCTTGTGGTATGACTCATGAGTGTAGTCTAAGGCGCAATCAAATTAGAACAAAACATAAAATCAAATTAGATTTAGATCAAAAAGTACCATACATTTTACTGTGATACTAATAGTCCCCAATCAGTATCTGTCTGGTTAATATCTGTTCAAAAGATCTTATACTAGGTACATAAAAATAAAAATGCACAAAATTGCTGTACAGCTTTGTTGTTGATGTTCAACATTCTCCGTTCCCCACGAGGAGGTTCGAATGAGGGAGCGCAGCAGTAGGGTAGGCCACAAGAAGAGGTTGATAGAACTCAAATACCTGCAAATAACATAGTGGAACTGCTTAAACTTTGCACCAAAAATAATTATGAATTAAAGGATATAATAAAACAAACAACTGATGTTAATAGTTGTATTTGTTTTGAAATAAGAAGGTTGTATAATTTCTGTATCCTTAGAAACCAAGGCTAGTAAATTTATTTTACCGGTTTAAAAATTACTTATAATTAATTTCTGTCCAGTGCTCTGAATGTCAAAGTGAAGAAACTCCGACTAAATAATTAAATTGAAATAACTTTTAAACAGTGATGTTATTAATTTACCCACGGTGTAAATATGTTTAATTTATCATAGTACAATTTGTTGTTGAAGTAATTTAAAAATATCCACGACTTTTGTTATCTAGAAGAAAAACACAGTCATTTAATCAATAAGGAAAAGGACATGTGTTGAACATTATTTTTGTCATTGTTAATGTTTGCAATGAATAGTTTAGTCTTTTTCTGAATTGATGCATTGTTTTGTATTTGTTGAGAAATGTTAATGGTTCATTGGTAATCATAAATAGTATTAATGGTCAACATTAAAAACCCTGTCATTGTCCCCGGTGAAATCCCTCTCACCAACCTTTTTTACGTTTCGCTCAACTGCTCAAAACTAAGATATTCAAAAAATGTTTGATGTAAAGATTTAACGATTTTTTATGCTACACCAACGTTTTTCATTAGATTGGACATTGGATCACTCGTTTTGGTGCTAGCGGTTCGTGTGCACGACATTTTTACCCCTCTAAAAAGCACCCTTAACATTACAATGTTTCAAAACCGTTTCTTAGCGGGTGGTTTTGGGCTACCAGAAACAAGTGTGCAAAGTGTCAAGTCTGTCAGTAGGCCTAGTAGTTCAGGCTATTGTCTGATAATAATTAGTGAGAGGAGTCAGGTCACTCTCTTTTATGTATATGGATAATTTTTAGATCACGAAAGGTTTTTAGTACGGACTGGAGCCAAGTTGTTGATATTTTACTTTGAACAAGGGGTTTAAGCCCTCTCTAAAAATACTGTAACTTCAAGTTTCTTAAAGTATTCAGTTTGAACGTAGTGTAGCAGTTTTGACTTAAAAAAGTGAATGTTTCCTCGTTGCTAGGCACTTTCTGTGACTATTGAGACCTAAAGAAAACATTAATACGTTCAATTGTTTTTAAATATGTATTTAGCTTTTTTATCAATTGTTTTTAGCGGATCCGAGGCGGATTGGTATCGCACGCGACTCCGGTGGCGCGGGTTCAATCCCCGCAGTCACCACTTACATTTGTAACGTGACTAATACGGTGACGCTAGGTAAAGGTCGAGGTTGATTGGTAAAGAGGACTTTGTAGTCCTAACATCGCCAACTACAAAGTTAAATACTATTTAAATATGTAATGTTTTTGACCCTGTATTAAAATATGTTCTAATAAGCCAACAGTAACCGATGAATGAACTGGATACTATAAGTAGTTGAAACAATCTGACAAGTGTATACCTCAGATTTGCGATTTATACAACAATCTGTAATGATCGAAGACTTTCATAAAAACAACTCAATCAGAATGCTTTCTCTAGAAAATACATTCATCAAGCAACACACAATTTACACTGAATTACAAACGATATATTTTCCCAGTTGTTGACGAAAACAACACAATTCCAGGAACAATCTGGGCCGATACGCAGCTACGCGCTAAAGTGCCGCTGGCATGAGTGAAGCGAATTTAATAATTATCATAGGAGTTACGAGACTGTTCGCTACGTTCACAGACTCACTTAGGCCTTAGGCCTCAACTTTACATTATTTTTTATTAAATTGGCAATTTAAAGTTTGCAAAATGTGTCTTGTAGCATATCGTTTTAAAGCTTTAATTTAATCTATATATGTTTTCAGTCTGCTTGCTACTGTTACATTACTTCCTATTAGTAGTCCTATGTTACCTCTACCTGCGGCCTCTCATTGTTGAGTATTTGTATAAATTTAGCTATAAAAATAAACGTTTTAACATGCACACAAAGAAACATGTTTCATAATATTTCATTTCAACCCAATAGACTTTGAAAAATAAACCTGAACTATCAAAAATAATACCTTGGTAACCTAAGAGGGCAAAGAGAACGTTTACTCACCATTAACGGCGAATGAAGATGTCTGGTTGGCTGATGGTCTCTAACAAGTCAATGTGACGTCACACCAGGTCCTGAGCTTCATGCCAGCAGGAACAGAGGACTGCGCGGTCAGGAGGATACGCAGATGATGATATCCAGTGCGGCATCAGAGGATCACTGTCTCAACGCGGTTTGAGATCAGTGAACTCAAAGAGTTTTGTTTACATTTATTTCAAAAGCGCTGGGCTCATAAATAAGCTCACTATTTTGAATACACTTGAATGATGCCTTTTCAATGTTTTCATTTGTATGTCAATTAGTTTTCTTATAATGAAAGTGTAAGTGTATGGTGTGGTACGGTGAATTGAAGTCAGTGACTTTAATGCAGCGAATATTTAACACGTCTTTAAACAAAACTGTGCTTATAGAAAAAGACATTATTCGTCCGTAAAGACAGTTTTTCGACATGGAATCAGCAAAGAAGCGTCATAGTACGGGTATGCTACCAGATTCACATGGAACAGTTGACGTCAGGTAATCTTGCCTTAGAAGCCCTGAACAGTATATCTCGTTTATACCAGCGATTAATGTCTTTTTCTATAAGTGCAGCTTTGTTCGAAGTCGTCCTAAATCTGAAATAAACAAACAGACTTTAACACACTGTTCCACACCATACACATAGCTTCTTCTTGACATGAAAACATGATAACATTGAAAACACGACATTCAGGTTTATTCAAAACAGTGAGCTTGATTTTAAACACAACTATTTTGTAATAAATGTAAACAACACTCTTTGAGTTCCCGGATACAGTGGTACCATCCTGGGGTTTTAAATTTGACGAATTACAATTTTACAGATAGTCGAAACCGCACCATTCTTTTATGAACACCTGTATAGTAGGACATTTCACAGTATATCACAAAGAAAAACAAGATTGCGCAAGGCCTTTAGGTCAACACCAATAAGTCTTAAACGCTTTCTTCAGATGCATGTCTATTAGAGATTTTATGAAACTGTTTGAGAAATGTGTCCTTAAAATTTTTAGGTTACCTATAAAAACCTGATGAAAAGATTTTAGCATGGAAGACAAATTCAATCACTTATTTCTATTAAAAAGAAATCTACTTCCATTTAAGAGACGTACTGACTTATTTTACAAAGTGAACATTTAGGTACGGCGAATTTATAACAGGGATATGAGATTATTGATCAATTAGATATGCACAGCTAATAGAATGCTAAGAATAGTAAAAAACCTTTACCTTTTTTTACCTTTTAAGAATAGTTAGTAATCTTATTAACCAATTTGTGGATAACCAACTGAACATAGCTACGCGATCGGCCTTACATTCTATAACTCACGGTTGAAGAAAAATATTCCCATCGTAGAATGTCCTGAGAGACCTTACTTGCTGGATTCTTTAAAATAAATGGTTTTAAATTAACTTTGTTCCCTAGCAACGTTATTATTTTTGAGAATTTTATTTATCAAACCCATGTATATCATAAAGGCAAAAAAATAGAATCAGATGCTTTTGAACATTTAATGTAAACTTTGCCTAATTATCATACTACTATCATACACCACTTTTATACTGTATTAAAATAGTTTGAAAACTAGCCCTTCCGCGAGGAAATAATTAGCTAATTAATGCAGTGGAATTTTATTTATATTATTTGCAGTTTTTGCAAAAGGGTCTACTGGTGTTCAAAAATAAAAACTAGGCCGACAAGCAGTTAAGCACTAAAGCGCTGCTAGCATGAGGGAAACGAAGATCACAAGACAACAACATTGCTTTGCTGGTGTTACGCAGTACCTTTGCTATCTCCTAATGTTTTGTGTGTGTTTTAACTTGTAATAATTTTCTTGAAGGATTATGTATATGTATTTTAATGGTTCAAAATGCACAGTTTGAACCGTTCAAACTAATCGGACCGAAAGTTTAAAAGCTGCAGTTAAGTTAATATTTTATAAACAGCATGAGCCATAATCAACCAAACACATTTAATCAATGATCTGTTTTTATATTTGTTGTTTAAACCAAATCTTAAAACTCTTGTATAATGACCAGCTTAACAGGTCACAGGGAAACTAAAAGACATCAACTGGACAGTTATTAGAATGTGCTATTTCTACAAATGGTGATTTACCCAATTGAATGAGTAATAAGTTTAGTATGAGAGAAGGCTCAACCATAGGCCTATATAAAAAGGCACTTAAAAAATTAGTTGTTTCCTGCTTAAACATGTTCTATTGTCACAACACATGCTGAGTAATTATCATTGTTAAAGCTAAAATTTAGCGCCCACTGTCACATCGAAATCTCTTTCAAACATACAAACTTTCATTTACACAACTTACACCCGAGTTATTCTACTCTAGCCCTATTCTCGTTGGTCAGTGGGTCCATGTTCCCTCAGTCGTGTGCCATAATTTCGTCTATAAAATCCTATAGACCTCTATAATCAAATTATTTATGAGACTAGTTTTAAATATCTGAAGCATCAGTGCGTGTTTAATCCAATTCAGAAGTATGTTGACTAAGCGACCCTAAGAAGGTAAACGTTCATGATTAAATGATTATTAAATGATTTTATTGAGCCGTTCACATGTTTACATTAATTGGATAGGTCACATTAAAGCTAACTAAAAAACAATATTATACAAGTTAACTAAAAAATATTATGATACAATAAATAGTAGTTATGCAATAAAAAAATCAATATTACATGTTTATGACATGCACAAAAGCTACACCATTAAAGTTCATGCGAAGCATACACTTTAGTCCTCACCATGCTCACAGTAGTGTATGTTCTATTTACAGGTGATTCAGATGTCCTTGTGGCTGGCCTCAAGAACTCTTGAACCTTGTAGAAAGGGTTTTCAACAAGCCATGCTTTAACTACTGCATGAAATCTAGGCTCTGGCATCTGGCAAACTTGTGCAGGCATACAGTTGAAATACCTGAAACAGGAAAACCTTTTGAGATTTTAGGTAGCCTACATCTAGTTACGTGCAGTTTGTTCTTATTACGTGTTTCATAGCTGTGAACATCTTTGTTACAACCAAGAGTAGCATCCCTTCTCTTTGTCTCAACTAAACACTGAAATATTACCCTTTTATCATGAATCACCCTTTGCCTCGATTTCGTAAGAGTGAATCTCACGAGCCCTTGGGCTACCGGGGTGGCACTATTTTTTATCTCAATTGTTACTTCTTTGTTTAAAGTTTATTGTTGACGATAGGAGAATTTCAGAGTTTAAACTATTATTGCGGACATTTTCCATCGTTAGTGAGCAAGATGATCACAACGTTTCGGGATCTACATCTTCAGGTGAAAAGTAAACTAAGAACATTAGAAAACGAGCTAGCCTAAATCAGCAATTGATAGTTCCAATTAGCAACTAGTTGCTTCCCCATACCTGACAATACAGAGCAAGTCAGTCAGGGCGAGGTCCAGGACTCAACCAGACCTGTATACTCACAACCTTGCCAATGAAACATCGTGTAACATTACTCACGGGAAATACTTTCTTCACTTAGTTTACGACATTACTTCTTCAACAGCTTCTCAACTATGCGCAATATATCTTGGATAAGTTCGCAATTGCACTTTCGCCAATGTATCATAAGTCTGGCAATATCTGCTGGCAAACAATAACGCGCTCACACTACAAACTTTCTCTAATTCTTCCAAGGAATTTTGGACAGATTATAGACCTGGTTATGGACGTCTTTAACTTTGAGGTAGATTTTGTACCAAATTAAATATTTTGAGTCCATCACAGAGCGAATTTTTTTAGCCATTTCTTGCTGAAAACTTGGAAGACAGTTATGACAATCCTTACGCTTAAGTTAACTTTTTAGAAAGGCAGCCAAAAACTCCTTTTTTCAACTGAAAGATGACATATTCAACAATCTGCTAGTTTTAATGAGGCCTCGTACATAAAACAAGCAAACAGTTGGTTTCTAATTAGAAACATGTTACACAAGAATTGGTCATCGTTGCTATAATAATGGACGTAAACAAAGGTAAACAAGAATTATAACGATAGCAGATCTGAAAGATGGCATTGTAAATGTCTTAGAGAACGTAAAGCAAAGCTTACAACGGCTACTGGAACTAATCTAGCTTCTAAAGCTTGAAGTAATCTAGTTGTAACTAAGCTGGCTAGTTGTAACCACACAATATGAGTTGTTCAGTTGTTCAGGCAGACCGTAATGTACACTCTAACTCTGATCCAAGCCTTAGTTGAGAATTAGTCCTAAGGTATTTTTTATTTCACATGGATTACAATGAAAATGTTGAAGCAAAATTATTCTCGCAGAAGAAAATATACCGGTATCAAGTAAAACTTTGTCCCTCTGGTTTTCCAATAAAAAAAGCACAAGATAAGAACTAGTTTAAACGCACACTGAGAAACAAATTGCATTTAAAGTAGAAACGTCATCTCATAAATTTTATTAAAAACTGTTAGGTCAAGCAAAGCTATTCTTTTAATAAGCTTACGTACTTTTATACAATATTGGATCATTGCACATTTATCAATAGTTCGTTCTCTTGACTGAATATGACGATTTTTCGCCACAATAATTTCTAGAGTCAACTTGGATTCAAAATTCATCAGGTTCAATTGTTTAGAAAACCGGTGAAAGGCAATGTGTCCCTCAAACTCTTCGTGGTAACTATCTCTATAAATTATTTGTCGAAGTGTTGCAATACAGTCAGAAATCAGAAATAAACTTATTCTGTTGAAGGTAGATTTCTTACTGGGGGTACACAGGCCGTTTCAAGTGTCCCTAGCCTCACCTCATCTTTTGAGTGGATGGAATTGTTAATTTTCTAAATACCTGGCACAAACCATAGGTTAAGTTTTAAAAGTTGCGTTAAGTTAAGCATTGTTTAGGGTTTTATCGTACGGCGAGCATTCGAACAGTATGTTATAGTATAAGCATGCCTCACATAGTAGCACATGAGATTAAAGCATTTAACCCTAAAACTAAACATGTATTTCATTATTCATTCTTATTTCCCTAATTCCAAATTTTAGGCCACCACTTTCATTAGTTGTATTGAGCGTATTGCGCATTTGCATTGCATTAGTACAATTGATGTTGCATTGCATGAGCGTGATTGGTTTTGATTTTAAAAACGAAAAAGATACACATACATTTAAGTTTCCAAAGTTACTCTTTACCACTTAGTTAGGAGTAAAAAGCGAAAACTCAAAATATTTCAAATTCTTTTTGATTACCCTAACCACGTTTGACATTTTTGACAGTTCGTTTGCATTGTTTTAGCCGTTCAAAAGATATGGAAGGGTATCTGTTTTTTTCGGAATTTTCACGTTCTCCCATTGTTTACGAGGTGATAAATCGACAAGCAACAGACTTTATAAGAATCTGTGAATCATTGAGATTCATGGAACTCTCGTGTGTATTATGAAGCCTCAAGTCTATTTTACAACACATTATCTGAGGCACTCAAAAGTCGAAAACTCTAAATACATTCAGTTATGTACATTGATTTAACTATTTCCTTTTCGTTAAACAATAATCACGATATTCCAGTGTTTGAAAGATTTTGGAGCAACGTGATCAAAACAGAGGTGCTACAAAGTTCAGACTAGAATGGTTACTTTAAATGAAATGACTTACGCATCTGTTTAATTTTCGGACACCAGTGCAGCCAACTTTAACATCTTGAAACTAGAACTAGAAGTTTAGATCATTTATCACTTAATTGTAGACTTAACAGTTCAGCTGTAATCCAGCTTTCAATTCAGCCACGGGTTTGCTGAACTTATCAACTGCTTGAATCATCAGTTGAACTTAGTTCTGAGCCCTTTATACAGGAAACTTCGTGTAATCTTTGCAATTAGATAATCTTTGCAATAAGAATAAGTTTGCCACAAATCAGTGTCATTTGATAAAAGTGTTAAATAAATTGAAGACTTATCACCTGAATCAGTGAGGAATGTTGATTTGTGGAAAGAACAGACGATATTGAGGGTGAGGAGGAAGGGCTATAAGAATCAAACCAACAAGATGATTCCACTATAAGAGTTGAACATGGCGGCCTTATTATGTATCCCATGATTTTGTTACGAATTCTTGAACACTTAAAAAAGAAATGCCATTTGAAAAATGAAAAAAAACTCACAGAAAAATAAAATACAGACTATACAATGAAATGTTTAATATACTTGTAACGATTCCAAATCTAATATTAATCTACTTTGAAGCGTGTTTGACAATTAAAAATATTAGGTTTGTTATAAAAGTATGGGAAAATTTTATGAAAAAAAAAACAACTCTTAGTCGTTGTTTATTAGAGCTAAAAGTAACTTTGACAGTCACAAGTTGAAATATTCAGTTCAACTCCAAGTGACACAGACAGGCTGAAATGTTACACACCAGTGAGTTGAACAGTTTCAATTGCACTTTCATGCTCCACGTCACACAATATTAATAAATTCTGCTGGTTAATTAAAAACGTAGTGGCTGCGACAGTCGACAATCTGAAATAAACAGTTCAATTTTAAGTGATACCGAAGATAATTGCATAGTAAGTAGATAGCTTAGTTCTTCTGTTTTTGTTCGGAATAAGACCTGTACTGAATGTTGCGGCAAGGATGGCCTATCACGCCTTTTTCGAGAGCCATCTTTGATATTAGATCATATATTGGGGTGGCTCATTTCGGGAGAATGTCCAACACATTCTAACCCTCCAGAAGTGGGCGTTTAGAGTGTTGGCTGGATTGAAACTAATGGAGAGATGCAGATGTTTTTAAAGACCTTCGTATCCTCACCGTTTCCTTAATATACATTTTAGAGGTAGTCCTGCTTGCCAAGAAACTAAGGTCATGCAGAGTAAGCACGAATTACAACCACGTCACACGCCAACTAACCATGCCACAGGACCACTCTCTTCTTCAGAAAGCCCAGCACCACGCAGTGGCGTAACTTTTTAACCACCTGCCAGGGCACATCAAAAATAGAAGCCCCACTGTGCTAAAGAAGAGACTCCGGAGCTAGCTTCTAGAAACTCATCAGTACAACATAGACGAGACCTTTAGGCGAGCTAGTGACCATCCCAACTTTTGAAAATACCTAAAAATGAAATATTTTTTTTGTAAACTTATAGTATATGACACAATTCTTTGCTTAAAGCTGTCGAATAAAGATAACTGTATTTATTCTTGTATAGTGAATAGATGCTGTATGGCAGAGGCAATTGTGTCAACTGCACTTTCGTTATTCTCGTCATTCAGTCTACTATGAATACTGTTGGTTAATTAAAAGCATAGTGACTTTGACAGTTGAGAACTAAAATATTCAGTTCAACTCCAAGTGGCACTGACAGGCTAGAATGTTACAACCCAGTGACTTGAATTGCATCAAGACACTTTTTTTATAGGTTCTGACAAATGGTTTTAAATTCATAATTCGATAATGTTTTTCTGCAAGTTTTTAGGTTTATAACGTTTCCGAAATAAACACTTCATAAACCTCTGGGTACTTCTATGATATTGTTTTCAAGCCTTTGTTCATCAAGACCTTACAGTGAATTTGTCCTTTGTCTAAGTAGCTAGGAAACTGATTTAAAAAGGGACATCTCTCATCCAGCATAAGTTCCGTGTTGACAAAGGTTTATTGCCTTTGCTTATAGTACCTTTTTGATAAAGCTATCTTTGATCATTTTCAATAGTTTTTTAGTATATGTTATATTATAAAAGTTACTTTTTCGGTTTTAAATAACAAGTAACAAACACAGAAATGGTTAGTAAAGTGATATTACCCGAGAGTCATCCGAGAAACCATTGGAATAATAAAGAAATGATAATAACTTCAACAAATAAGACGCATTTAACTTTTAAGAAGTTGGCAGCCATTCCTAAAGAAGTCGTTCATAGTGTCACAGCCAATGAGAACGTCGACAGTTGGCATCCCTGTTGCAATGGACACCTGGCAACCAATAGGATAGTAGACAGCAAGTATCTCAGTTTCGGCCAATCAGTGACTGAAGACGGTACTCCTCAGCGAGGCCGAAATATTTCAAGCTAATTGTTATGATGTTTTGACGTGGTGTAAATCGGATGAACGATATTATAATATATCCTTTGTGGTTCTCAAGGTAAATATCAGAACTTGAAGTGATGGTATTTACAATTTGAACGAACTTTTTTTCCAATTAACTTTTAACTATTTAGCATGAACCTATAAAACGCC
This sequence comes from Matsumurasca onukii, assembly GCA_018831715.1. Classification (NCBI taxonomy): domain Eukaryota; kingdom Metazoa; phylum Arthropoda; class Insecta; order Hemiptera; family Cicadellidae; genus Matsumurasca; species Matsumurasca onukii. The sequence goes on along the minus strand of CM032058.1, from coordinate 36,904,375 downwards.
GACATGTTGAAGGTCTCTACAACTCAACAATAGGTTGTTCAATAAGAGAAGTGTTTGCAGTTAACAAACAAAACAGAATTACCTTCAGTGTTTCCTCTTCAATACATCTCAACAAGCAATATATTTGCTGCTTGAGTGTTTATTTACTCTGAGAGAGAAACATTGGTTTGAGGTTAGTAAACAGTCAAGAGTCTTTACTTACTGTGGTAGGGTTCAATCAACTGACTGATAAGTTACACTTGAGTAAAGGTGGAGGGGAAAATAACTTGGTATTTATTAAAATAACGCTAACGGGATGGAAATTTCCATAAATATCCAACTATAAGGGTACGGAGAGTGTACTGAATTAGCCAATGAAAGTTAAATAAAAGAGAGTTCCATCTATACAATATATACACATACAAAATTAGGCCTATTTATGGACCTAATTACTTGTTTTGGAATATGCTAAAAACAGTCAAAACTAGTTAATGAGGAGAAAACATAGATTTGCGGTATATGATTGAACCAAAATGTATAATTCAGAAAATGAAACTAAGTCTGGTTTCAGGACCTGTTTGAAATTAGAAACACCACGAAACCCCGGCGTAGACAACTGTACCATCCACCCTTTTCGCTCCACCGTAGTAAAAACAGATTATTTAGTATTAAAGTAAAGTAAATGCGAAAAATGAAAAGGTTTTGTTATAATACACCAATATACCAAAGATTTTGAAAATTCATCAAGTCATTTTCATTGGCGGTCAAAGAGGTGATTAAATGAGTAGTCTGATTTCGTTGAAATTTAAAATGTGCCTTTCTTGATATGCAGTATAACTTAGCTGTTAGTGGAGCGAATAAGAGTAACAATTTGCAAAGGAATTTCGATTCACTCATGCCAGCGGTGCATAAGTGCTTAACTGCGTGTCGGCCTGGTTTAACGTAAAATTCAAACGTTTACCGTCGTTATATTATGACACATGTAAGTTCAAAGCGCCTGCGACGTTGTACGAATACGACCGCATTCAAGACCTGAGTCTCACGTAAGCGGTACAATCATATTATATCAAAAGTGAGCGCGTTTTCAAGACAGACAATTTTCCGGTTCCTGCGTCTCCACTCCGTTTTGTGCTTTGTATATTATGTGAACGTTTTCGTGGCTTTATCTGTTTCGTGTGTGTTATTCAGCAGACTCACTCTTAGTAAAATATGAGATTTCCCATATTTCAACGACGAAATATGATAAATAAGTTAAAAATCCGAGTGTTTCTTGGTTGCAATATAGGTTTTCAGAATACGGAAACAGTGTAAAGTTAAGCTTACGTAAAAACAGTTATACAGAAGTACATAAAAATAAACGTGTGCTCCAAAACATGAATATGGGATGAATGGACCAAATAGTGGAACTTTTGAGATCGAGCGAACTCGCGAACGCGTCAGTGGCTCTACTTGATACGCTTTAAAGAATTCCCTTGCTGCGCTATCTGTGCTTGAGCGGCCGTAACTCAGTTGATTTTCCTACTCAGCCATTCGGCATCTTTCCCTTTCTACCCACCATACCATAACCTTAGATTATAATCAAACTATTGCCACCGTTATAAATAGTATTACTGTGAGGTTTTAATGAACCGTATCGTCTTTTAAATGAAAATTGAATATATTCTTTACAGCGGATTGGAAATCTGTTTTCCAATTTTTATTTTTATCAAGAGAAACTTCCACTTAATATCGTTGTAGTGTGTATATTTATTCAGCCATAATACAGGGTTATTCAAAAAGAATGTCTTACTTTCATTTTCTGTAACATTTATAGTATGAGTGCTTCATGAATAATTTAGCCTACATATGGTTGAATAGAAGAAGCTTCAAAGTTTTGTTTATACAGTATATACTGAAAGGTAATTTCCGCTTTTAATTACCAACAAGATGACTGCCCATTCAACACAAGATATTTACCGTTCTTCAGCCAGTCAGTTCAGTTCAGGTAGAGTTTCGTCGTAGATTTGTAATTTTCTCATGAATTTCTTCTGTGGCTATGTAAGGGTGAAGGTTTACGTACCCACTCTGACAAAAACTCTGCAGGATCTGCGAAACCATGTCAGAGCTGCAGTCAATTCCATAATTCAATATAATTTTTTATTCTACGGGAAAAAAGTGGTATTATCGGCTAAACTTTTGCCGAACAGTCAGGGGAGGACGTGTTGAGCATTTATACAAGTGTACCAAGGAGAGTTGTTTGATAGTAGGACAATCTTTTTGAATAACCCTGTACTATACTTAAAGCAAGCTGTAACTGAACCTAAACACAATCAAGCAAGCAATTTATGTTCCTGTACAATAGTAGAAAGATGTTTCCTTTTATAAAATCATATTCAAAACATTGTTCTGAATATTGGGTGCTTGTGTATTTTCTGATAAAGATCGGTTCCGGCTTGGAACGTTGTGAACCTATCCCAGACAGGATATTGTGAGTGTGGCACTCTTCCCAGCACACTAATGTCAGCAGTTCTTAAACCTATCACGTTCAGTCACTACCTTACCCACAACTCAAACCAGCAGAAAATACAATGAAGATATACGATTCATGATTTAGCAGGTTTTACTTGTTATATATTTAGCTATGCCTTGCTTACTTTTATTTCAGATTTCTTAGACAAACAAAAGGCAGTTTCTAAAGTCGAGCAGCCGTGAGCTAAAAAGTCGGTACCCTAAGAATATATTTTTTGTTCCTTTCTTTTAAATCGCCTTATACTTGTCATTTGACTCCTTAAGAATCCGTTTACATATCTTTTTTAGTAACTGTTCAAATAAAGAATGGTTTTAATTTAAGAAATGTCTCACTCCAGTCCAGAGAGTAATCTCTGGACCTCTATGTTTAATATAATCGTATGTTTGCTGTACGACTTTCTGGTATCTAATAGTTATAGTTATAATAACCTTACTACGGCGGTTTAAAACCTGACGAACCTTTCTTTTTAATCCTTGGACTTTTCTTTAATAAGCTTTCTTTCTTTCAATGACTCTCAACTTCACTTAAGTGAGTTAAGTCCCACGCATATTGTGGTATACAATTACCTCTGCAAGTTGAAAGCAGATAAAAAGCAGGGATAAAGTTGAAAGCAAACTGAGTGATTTACTAGGAAGACTTTTGCGTTAGGATTTATCTGTAAGCTGACAGGGTTTAGTTGCAGCGTTGAACAGGCAGATAGCGCTGCTGCGTGGTGCGATTTACAACCCCTCAACTTGGAATACGTGTCTAGTATTGGCTTAACTGCAATCAGGGCAACACGCAGCTACGATAACGTAGACTGCTCTTGTACCTGTTTAAATCTAAAATTGATTGATATATCCATTTTTGTTAGGAGAAAACATTGGGTATATCACTAATCGTGCATGCTGAAAATTACCCCTCCCAAAGGGCATTTCCGGTGTACATAATCCCCATTACTGGAAATTCACCAGGATTCACGGAAGTGCTTGTGGCTACGTGTCGATTATGTTCATATTCAGACACGATATATTTGATAAATAACCCGATAAATAACCTCACCAATTTTGTGTTGTGATGTAAATAAATAAATAAATTGATTATTGCGTCAATATTAAACATGTTATGGAATCGTCAAATTACGGCAATTTAAAAAGCTAAAATTTTCCACACATTCTACCATTGAAATCCCATTCAGACACACATTTTTGGCATTCACTCTCTCTCATTCATTCGAATTGTACCACTCTAACCCTCAGTGTGTTTCGCGTTTTCCCAGTCATGTGCCATAAACTCGTCTGTATTATAAAATGCTTCTGCGGCCCTTTTTAGACGAGTTTTAAAAGCCTTAAGCTCTGAGGCACTTTTTATTGAATTTGGCAACCTGTTGACGAGTTGAACTCCTACCTGAGACGGTAAATCTCATAAACTACCGTTCTGTGTCTCCCAGTACGGTAGTTTTCCCTGCCTCTAGTTTCATAAGAGTGAATGTCACTTCCTCTCACCGCATTTTGATTTGAAAAAAAGACAAGTTTCTAAAATATAGAGGCAAGGTGGTGTCAACAATTTCAATGTGAACATAGATTACATTGAATATCGGAAATGCTATGTTGTAATAAAGTCCAACACTAAGGAAACGTGTTTCAGCTATAAGCGAATGTTTATAGGAAATAGAGAGCTATTTATTTTCTTCTCCATATAAGATTTCACGTCGTAGAACAAAACAGTTTGTTTTATTTGAGCTTCCGTTCTCTTCCTGAGTTAAATGGCACACCATGACTTTATATGGCGGAAAGATGTTGTTTCATCTTGGTTTGTTATTTTTTACTATTAAAGATGAATACGGTGTCTTAAATGTAATCAAACCAGTATTACAAATGCGGTTTATACAGCAGAATACCTCATTTTAATAGATTTATTCATAGTTTTATAATTAACTCTATTTTTCAAAAGTTTTACTTACCAACAATTATCAGAGAGCAAGGTGTTTATAAATTCATGAATTAACAGTAAAGCTACTCTGTATACCTATACAGTGTAGACTGTAGAGTCTAGCAGTGATGTATCTGAAGAGCCTGAGGGACTGGTGTATGTATAGACATGGTGTAATTAGATAATGTCTTGTCCCACTTGGGTGTATTAGACCTTACATTGAATAGAGAATACATCTACTCACCTAATGTAGTGTAGTGTCAGTTGCGTTCATAAGAATTTGTTATGAATAGATTACTTTTGGATAGTTTTATGCAGAGAAAAATTAAGATGAACTGTTTTACGCTTTGGTAGTACACTTGTCAGTACAGGGCGTATCTCTTTCCCGTCAATCATTTTAAAGGTTCTTCAAAATGAGCTTTGACTCTTGTTATTAGGGTATCCTAAAGTGTTTTTGACGTGATTGGAGGATTTTAAATTGAGGTTAAGTGAGTTAAGTCCCACGCATATTGTGGTATACAATTACCTATGCAGGGAAACATTGTCCATAAACACATTTTGTGTGAGACGCTACACTTTAAAGACTCGTTAGGCTGAGAGTCGACCTATCCAGGTGACACAGACGGATCTCAAGAGTCTGTAAGATTCCAAACCCTTTTTCCTCCATTTAATGATTTTCACCCAAAGACGAGGACATAACTCAATAGTTTTTCCAAAGGGCTGTGTTTATAAACTGACATATCCTAAGTTCTACGAAAAGAAAGTTATCAAGCAATGGATTTGAACATATTATTTTGCATTTATGAACAGTTATTTAAAAGAAGGTTTTGGTTCATGTACAGGGATTCAAATGTTGCTAAGAGAATTCAAATATATTAGTTTGAATAGAAGTACTTAGGAAGGTTCAAGTTTAGTCTGGCTTTTCTAGCGAAGCTGCTTTTAAGTGTGGCAGCACACGTAGTCCCAAACTCAGCACTTCGACACGCCATAACGTGTTTGCTTAATGGTGGTCTTAACAAAATAAAACCTTCAAAACTCTTTAAGTGAAATAGTGAACCTTCTTTTGCTAAGAGCGTTGACGTTTTAAAGTACTTGGAGCACAGATTCATTATTATCTTTAGCTTGTACAAGGTTAATATTTCCATTTAGATAAAGGCATTAAACAAAATGATTTATTCGCCCTTATTTTTGATCAAGTTAACCAACATCATTGAAGGTAAAAGGAAAACTACAAACAAGCAAGGTAATTATACAACTTTCCATTTAATTACAAACGCTTACAATTTGATTAATGTAAAGCCTCATAATAAACTTTGTATACAAATACATTTATCAACATAACATTTAAGAATTTGAAACTTCTATAAAAATAACATTAAACATGCTACACTCTACTCTTAACAAATATTAGATAAACATTTTAAACGACGAACTTCGCCAAACATTGTGTAAGCAACTTTGTGATCTAACCTAGAGTCTGACTAAATCAACAAAACACTAAACTATTTTACAAATAATTAACAAACATTCAACAATCTAAGTGAACAGTTAACAACGATAGACATCCTCACAACCTGGTGGAAACCTGCCTCGACGATTCAGTCTCTCAAGAAAATGTGCTTACATTAAACAATGCTGTGTAATAATGCAAAGTAAGCTTCGTACACATTTGCTGTATAAAGTAATGTTTGTGATGAAGATGTTAAAAGGGACTTACAAAAGAAATATATTCATGAAAACAATACAGGGTCATCGAAAAAGAATGCCGGGATATTTTATTCATTTTGTAATGAAAATGTACAGGGGAAAATGAAGTTTTTCTTAGTACCTCAGTAAGTTTCAATGTGGCCTCCATTTGTTGCCCGTCAGACATCAGATCTGTAGTCGATTTCTTGCCAAGTTCGTTGAATCATGTCTGGGGTTACAGTAACGATCCCGGCAGAGATGCGCTCGCGCAGATGCACCAAATCACGAACTTTTTCAGACGAAACTACGTTCTTTATGTACCCCCAGAACTATGTACCAGGCATGGAGACGAAATCGTTTGTGCACAATGTTTTGGGTATTTAGAGTTTAAGGCTTCTTCGAGCTATTGATTTTTTGGACTCCTAACACAGGTCTGGCGGATGCGTTCGACAATTTCTTCTGAGGTTCTCGACTTCTCGGCCGGCCTGTTGAGTGTTTTTCTCAACGTTTCCTGTTTCTCGAAACTGCCCTCCATCCAACAACGTGTTTATAAAATCCCGGCATTCTTTTTCGATGGCCCTGTACTTTGAATCGATGTATGCTGGAATAGGATAAATAAACTTTAGAGAAAATTTTAGTAAACAATGTTTGTCAGAAAGTTTTAAAATTCGTTAAACATGGCTTTATTTTCAAAACTAACACGAAAGTAAATAAATAGATTAATTTATAAACTACCTAACTATTAAAATTAATTTTAAAAAATTTAGCCAAATTTTCTAGAAATTTACAGTGTGCAGCATAACATGGACTTATTATAGGCTAATCGGTAATTTCAGAAAACCTTAAGGGTACTTGCGTAAGTTTTTCATTTGTTCCAAAGAAGTGAAACCCAATAGGTTGAACATATAAACAAGAAACACCTTGCTCTAAAGTATGTATGATTTGTAAGGAATCTTTTCAATTGAAGCAATACGCTTTTTGTAGGACGCCTTTAGACAATTTTTACAATATTTACAAGTTTCTATGTCAAGTTTACATCCATTTAAGATCAGAAGCGCATCCAACAAAAAGCATAAGAAATATCCTCGTTTTCGAGCTTATTCATAAAGTTAAAGTACCAAGAAGAGATTCAAGATCCTGCTAAATAGTATGTACAGACACTAGTATTGTAGGTTTGTTATAAACTTATAAATGTAAAAACATGAAACACGAAAACCAGCGTGTGTGGCGGATATGTAAGTAGAAACATGAGTCCACTTTACGTGGAGACTAGGGATGGACGAGTCCCGGAAACTGGGAAATCAGTGGGAAATAAATCCCAGAAATCAGGCGGGAATTCCTAAAACGGGAAATATCCAACGAGAAATACCTTTAACGGGTAATCAGTAGCTTTATTGCCAAAAACATAACAGTGTGTATATTTGTCACACTAGTAGTTTATTTTGTGTTATATTTTTCAGTAAAATACACAAATTCTATAAATTCTGAAACAAAATTATAAAGGCTCGATACTGAAGGAATTCTTATAAAATACTGTTTGGCGCATTGTGGTTTTGTTTCATCAACGTTGACAAACCGTAGCTTGCCAACTCCAGTAGTTGTTATTAATCAAATCAACGAAGAACCCATTTTCCTTCTGTATCATTTAGGCTACTTCAGTTTAAGATACTTAAGGAAGGGTACCTTTTATGTAAACCAAGGTCAAGAGCTTATTTTTGTACTGTTTTAGATTTAAAAAACTTTTGAAATATTGACAGATGTCCAAACCTATTTAAACATTTACGAGTATCCACATATACAGAGCACACATATATGGTTTAGCGGACTACGGAGTTCACCACTCCGGTGTCGTGGGTTCTTTCCCCGCAGACATCGCTAACAATTTGTTAAATGACCTCACGGTAACGCTAGGTAAAGGTCGAGGTTCAGTGGTAGAGAGGACGTTGTAGTTCAAACGTCACCTAGTCAAACAAGACAACATCTTTTGAAAAACATGTCTTAAAAACATCATTTAATAAAAACCTCTTGAAACTGAAGTAAGGTCCAATATTTCCCGCAAGATTCCCGCTCGAACTAAAACTATTCCCCGTCCATCCCTATTTAGAACCCATTACGCTTTACGACCCAGTCATTGTTTTGGCTGAAGCCTACTTACTCGTACTAGTACTCGTAAAATCTTCAACATAGTATAAAAATACAAAACATTTAGAAACAGTCGTAACAAACATGACTATATAATTTAAAATAATCAATACTCAAGTATTACAAAATATACAAATTATAAACACTATTTTTTATACATTACGAAATTTACGTAAAATATTTACTTTGGTGGTTCAAAATATATATTATAACACTATTCTACCTCTCGTTCTTTCTAGATTTCTTCTTCACTCATTTATAAATCAATCTATTTCACAACGGAATAATAGTTACAGCATGATGTATGTACAACATACGGAATAAAGTATTAACAAATACGTAGTGATATACAAGACAAATATTGTTATACTTAAACATGATCTAACACGATGATTATTAGTGTGCGGAAACATATCTTAAAGATTTAGTTAAAGGAGATAACATTATTATTTTGTTGACAATTTCCGCATACTTTTTTAACACTAACGGAATAGGTTACATTTACACATTAATTTAGGTCAGTATTCATATTTGTGCTGATTAATTCATTGTTGTGTGGCGTTTAACCATAGTATCTTCATTGTTTCATGTCTTAGTCTTTTTCTTTGTGTAAAAAGATGTCGTTTTCATACTGAGCACCATTTAATAGCCTTTCAAAGCATTTACAGTGCTGTTTAACGTAGTTAAGCAAAATCACTCTTAAAACATTCAGATTTTATTTTAAATTGTGTATTTAAATACGATTTATCTTGAGACACTTGCAATGTCGAAAAAAGTTACTTTAAACTTCTTGTTAAAAATTACAGTGATTACACAAAAGTGAACCATATGTTCTGGCCAAACTAACCGGACAAAACCTTGTTAGCTACGCTCTCTCTGTTGGCAGTTAGGGGCAGTTTATTTTCTAAATTGAAAAATGCATTATGGTATTTTCAGTAATAAAAATCATTAAGGAACAATCGAGCTTCACAAGTGGATTGATCAATAAAGAGTGATCAGTATGAGTCTGAGGTTTTGTTTGCTGTCCCGTACGAACAATGTAAAAACACAATTTTTCTTAAAACATATCAAGCGGACGGTTTTAGTTGGACTTTAGAAAGTAAGTGTTATGTTTGAAAGACATTTAGGTAATACAATAATTTTGTTGGCTACATTTTGAAACTCTGAGTATATGTATTAAAGAGGGATATAAAATAAGGCATGTCTTCAAATTTGGCTTATGGTGTATTTCACGGTGTCAAAGATTGGAAGAAAATCCGGTTCCACGGTCACTAAAAATTTGTTTACAATTTGATAAATTCATAAGACCGATGTGTCCTAAAAAATCTATTTTTACATTGTTCCCATGGGACGTAATCCAAATTCACACAAATACCCTTCAGACACTCTTAGTCCTTCAGAGAAGTAAACCGACGGAACTTGCCCTTCAACTTCTGGTTCTTCAGCACCCTCATGATCCTCAGGTTGCAGGAGGGTCCTCCCATGTACATGACCTCTATCTTGCCTCCCTCCTCGCAACTGGCGATGAGAGACTTGACTGCCTCATTGCCTACATCCTTGGCACTCAGCTCCAGCATGGTGCCCGGGAAGCGCTCTCTGATACACTTGCCTAGTCCTGCGGCTTGGCCGGGGGTGAGAGAGACTCCCACCACACTCAGCCACGTGAGCAGGCTCAGGCTGGACACCACTGTCTGCAAGAACATGTGCTCCAGTGAGGTGCGGTGCACACTGTCGCTCACCACTAGCCCGTTGGTCTTGATGTAGCTCAGGGAGCAGGTCTTGAGGTACCTGTGCAGAAGAGATGATACTAAAGACATATAATTTATATGACTAGTTCTTAAATGCATAAGAATACAGTTGAGCAACGATGTGCTGGGAACAGAGTCAGATAAACTGCCAAAATATTGCTGCCTCAGAGCGGCATAAAAATCAAGAGGAAGTTTCCCCAATTTGTTCTTGATTTGTTGTGAGAAAGGATAAATTCGTTACGAGGAGAAACGTCAATCAATACGTTAGGTTTTAAAAAATCAGCGTTTGACCAAATAAATAATATCCTCTAAAATCTAAAAATCTATTACGTTTATTAATAAGCGTAAACTGTACATTCGTCAGGGTAAAAATCGAATTTTCAATTTCAGTTGGTAAACACTATTCCAGACGACATACCTTAACATAACATTTATTTAATTGGCAATGTTTGGTTGTCTGAATAAATGATGGCATTGATTAGTGAAACAAAATAACAATGAGTAAGATCACAATATAAAATATTAAAGTCACATTCTCACACACTACAATTATTTCCACACACTTTTAAAAATATTGTATATTAAAGTTTACTATTTGAATATCCTCTCCATACATTTGTTCCATAAGACAAGTGAAGGAAGTCTAGACCGAAACCAGCAACCCGGAGAGCTTGAACAGCACAGAACTTGTACAAAATGAGTAAACCGATAATCCCCGAAAGAGCTCACCCCTCAGTGGTGTGGGTTCAATTCCTACAGTACTCACTGGCAATTTTGATCAACTAGGTCTGCCGTAATGCTAGTTGATTGGAAGTCCTAACTTCAACTCGTTAATAAAGAAAACGTAATCTTTTTCATTTATTAAAATCTTTTTTTATTTTAATTAGATGTGCACAATCCATACCTGCCCACAGTCTTAAGGGTCTTGTCACATTCCTCTAGACTGACGCGCCAGTAGCTCATCTTGAGGCTCTGGAGGGTGCGGAAGTGCATGGACAATGTCTGGAAGAAGGAGATGAGCGTCTTGTCATCTATGATGAGAGGGTTACTAGTGGTGTGGCCAGCTGAGCACTTCTCCATACTCAAGTCCAAGTCACTCAGGTGTGTGAAGCCTCTCAGGAACGGGAGAAGGTGTGGTCCGCGCAGAGCTATGCGGTCGTTCATGGTCACCTGAGGCGAAAAAGGTGTTCGTAAGTACTGTGTAAGTAGTTTTATGCTAAAAGACATATTTACTTGGGAGTTTTATAAAAGTTATGTGAATAGCTTTTGGCAGCCCTCGGGGGAGTTGTGTTACTCCTATTAAATCTCTTAACAGGTAATATTTTAAAACATGAAGACAAAATCGAACATCTAATTATACCTATATAAAGTTAGACGAATAGATCGTTCACCTGGAAGTTGCCGAGGCGGAGGAAGACAATGTTTGGACACACAAAGTGAGGCAAGAAGGTAAGAAGCTCCGCAACAGAGTCATCATGTCTTCCAAGACGAGACAAGCGACCATCATGAACTGCCATGTGGAGACTGCAGTTGGCAAGCACCAGGTCTCTTATGGAGGTGCCTTGCAGGAAGGCCAGGAACACGGGGAGAGAACCTTCCTCCTGAACACAAGAGATAACAGGTTATCACACAAAGTGAGTTATCACGTCTTGTTAAACGTGACAAGCCAGCATCATGCATCGCCATGAGGTCTATATGATTGCAAACATCAAGTCTTTTACGGAGGTGCCTTGCAGGAAGGCTAGGAACACGGGGAGAGAACCTCCTGAACACAAGAGATAACAGGTTATCATAAAGTGAGTTATCACGTCTTGTTAAACGTGACAAGCCAGCATCATGCATCGTGCATCGCCATGAGGTCTATATGATTGCAAACATCAAGTCTTTTACGGAGGTGTCTTGCAGGAAATCCAAGAATTTACAGGGAGAAAATCTTCCTTCTAAAACTCAATATAGCCAGTTAGTTTACATACCACATAGCTATTTGGTAGTCCTGCTATAACTCTAGCTACAAGAAGAGTCAGCAGAAAGTTAAAACACCAACCGACCAAAATTGTTCTTGCAAGCTCTTACCTCTATCCTGAAAGTCCAGCCCTCCAAGCTGAGAAGCCTGAGGCTGCTGTTTTTGATCAAGGCTTGACACACGAGTTGAGTTGGTCCATCTTCCAACACGAGTCTCTGAGAACCCAAGTCCAGCAGTTGTAGGCTCTTGTTATCCCCCAATCCCAGTAGAACTGGCAGGACCTGGTCAACCGACAGACAATTGTTCCAATTCAGGCTATTCCTTTGTCAAAGTACTGGATATTACATCTACGTCACTATGATGCTTTTCCCCTTTTTAAGTGCAGAAGAAACCCCCCTAGAAAATCGTAAGAATGCTTTTGGTTGATATGTTCTGTGTGGTTATACGTTGTTAGTTCTTAATCAAAACAGTATTCAGTTAAACTACCGAAGAGGTAGCAATATGTATTTTAAAAACAATGCATAATCTGTCATTTTACTGATTTTTGTTTGATGAATTTTGCTACCTCATTTCTCTAAGTTTCAAAAGCTGTTATCATACAAAACATGTTTAAAGAAACATTCGTTGCAAATGTTGCAATGTTTTGCGGGGAGACAAGTCTGTCATGTCATACATTTTAATGGTTTAAGCCCTGAAAAATGCTCAGAAAGGGCTCATAAAACTGCGGAAAATGGGTATAAAAGATAAAACTCAAGGTTATTTAAGTGAAGCTTAACGGTTCTCGGGAAACAAGACTCAGCACTAAACATCCAGTCATTAGCGCTGTAATACTTCCGTTGCCACTTCTACTCGCTAATACTTTATTTATGCAAATACTTAAGGATATGATGCGTTCCATATAATTTTGCCTTCCTAAAAACAGGAAAAAGTAAATGCATTTTATTTAAATTTAAAGAAGTTACTTAAGACTTCTCTTAAAAAGAATTTTCTTCTTATTACAGAGACCCAAACTGTACGTTTGAAACAAGTTTATATCAAAAAGGATGATAATCTGTTTTATTTGTTTGACATTCTCCAATATAATAACTCTTTTGTATTTCTTTATTTTATATTAATTAAATTTAATATTAATAGGAAAGTAAATGATAAAGTTCACAAAATTACATTTTATTACTACATGATTAATCTCAGGGCTTAGCCCACCCAAACTATTTATTTTATTGCTCTTTTTATCTCTTTATTAATTTTTCTGTATTTAAGTTTTGTATATGCTTATACCTATTATTAAAACATCAACGAACGTTCTGCCTTTTATTACTATTATTTGCCGATCAAAATAACAACAATGGTGTGTCCTGTTTTCACAAGAGTCAAATGATATAATACATTGTCACTACGCAAGTATATTTAAACTATGATTTCATAGTGTGGCGGACGCCAGGGCCTACCCTCGAGGCAATAGTGAGTTAACAAAGACTGACGCCTTATTATTTGTAACCCGTGAAAAACATTACAATTGTGTAAAAACACAACAAATACAAAATTTTTCTAAATGGTTGATTTTTTCAAAATATGCTATGAGTATTTTGGGACTTTTTGGACAACCAATACACTCTATAAATGAAGGAGTGAAGGCCACTCAGAAAGAGTGAAGTTTTGCTCTTTCGGGTGTTGAAACCCAGTCACTCTCATAAAAGAGTGGCTCGAATTTCACTGTTTTGGGTGTCTTTAGAATGTAAGGCAGAATTGGTGTTATGAGTTTACATCGAGCTCACAGAGAATAATTCAAAGATGGCACCAGTAGAACCTCTATAATGTTTTAAGGCAACCATTTAAGGTTTGCAGATCAAGTGCTTAAGCTATTGAAATATTCCTCCCCTTTCCTGAAGTCAATACTGACCTCCCCAAGCCTGGTGCCTCCCTCCAGCTTGAGAGCGTCTAGACATGTGCATCGACGCACGGTCTCCCCTAGGCACAGTGCATCCTCAGCTCCCAGCAGACACTTGCTCACGTTCAGGCTCTTCAGTTTGCACCCTGGACTGCGTATCGCCTCGAACACGTCGTGGAACCCTGAGCTCGCATGCATGGCCGGGTCACAGGTCGGCAGAGGGTGGAACAGCCTCTGTGTAAACACAGGGGGTTGCTTTTTAGTATACAGTGAGGTTCAAAAAGAACAATCCGCTCATTAGGAAACGGGGCTCGAAAAATTTTTACGCCCATTAATTACCTTGTGTGTCTCCTTACGTACAAGGTGCAAATGCAATTAAGAGTGCTTAAGACCTCTCCAATAAAGTTAATGACAATTTAACTTAGTTTCTTTGTAAATGACTTACTTGACACAAACGAACATACTATAAATCTTTAAATTTTCTACTTACACACAAGTTAAAAATATTTTTGACAATTTAAATATTTGAAGAGGAATTTTGAAGTATTTATGTATGTTAAGTGAAATTTCAATACGTATAGTTTTGTACTCTACCGAAGACTTTGCTCTCCTATACCTGAAAAAGGATAGAATCTGAATTCCTCTTGTGGTCTGTAGTTCCGTATCCGTCCAGCATGATCTGATGCAGAGGTTGCCTGGGCAGAGTGGCTGGTCTACTCAGACTGTTGTAGGCCCCCATCATCCCCCGTGGCAGCGAGGAGAAGTAGTAGTTAGCCCCTGAGCTCTTGGGAGAGAGGGATGCCTTGGTGGCTTGAAGTGTGCTGATTGCACTGCCCACTCCGCCACTGCTGCCACTTCCTGATCCTGGAAGTGAAATTGGGATGATTTAAGATGATTTTTGTTAGATTCTCCAGTTGCATGAATTTAACGAGGTTTCTAGTTGAATTTACCAGCTGTTAATACTCATAACAACTATAAAACACATTTTAATGTGAATTAAGTTCCAGCTAAATGATTGCTGATCAAGGCCACTACAAAAAGGAATAGAGGACCAGGACCAAACGCCGGAAATGCATAAGCCTGGACACCTTCCAAATATCCAATTCAAGTTTAACTATCAACTTCTTTCTAGCAACCTTGTCTATATCACCGTGTGAACCAACCTCGTCCGGTAATGTTTTAAGACGGCTTTTATGATTGGAAGAGATTAATTTGGAAAGGTTCCTCCTAAACTTTAAATTGGCCTTTGTCATCTTACAACAATAATTAGTAGATTATACTTGGCCACTCTTAGCGCTACAATGACTTGTAAAATACCTGTGGATGACGGAGGGTCGTCTCTCCTCATGCCCCAACTGCCAGTGAGGTTGAGAGCGACCAGAGGTCGGGCCTTGATGAGGTTAGAGATGGCCTTAAGGCCGTCCCTGCCACATCCCAGGTGAGGAAGATGTAGCACTGTGATCTGAGGAGCCTTCTCCAAAGCTTCACACAGCTGGGCGACTTGAGCAGTGCCGAGGTTTAGGTCCAGGACGAGCTTGTTCAGGCTCGGGCTCGCAGCATGCTCTACACTCTCCGCCAGAGCGTCCACCAGGGTCTGAAACCTGAGCAAAGACATCTCATTGGCAAGATGTAAACCTTCACTTAATCACTATTTGAGATGCCGACCACTCTCATGAGGGTATCTTAAGGCAAATATGTGGTGAAGGATGAGTGTGATGAGTGGTAGTAATGAGTTATGAGGTGTAGTCTTGTTACAAACTAAGGCCGACTCTTCCTTAGAATGGGTCAATTATAAATAGCCCAACGACCAATGAAAACACAAGGACCAACCAATAAACGTGACTTCCGAACCACTCAGGTGATGGTCTGATATGTCTAAACAATAGTGGGAGTTGATGCGGGTATCATCAGATGATCACTGTGACTATCTGAGCCGCTTTAGACCTATATCATCCTCAAAACCTGACCTCCATGAAGCTGGAGTCCCAATCAACCTTCTCACGAGTCTTCTTAACCTCCTCCAGATGTTAATGTGCTCAATACTATTTCAAATTCGGGCTATATAGCCAAAGTTGAAATTTCATTGAGCGCGTTATAACTAGGCTTTTAAAAACAGGTAGAATTCAATGTTTCAAGATTTAGAATCACATCCCGTTTCAGGCGAAAAGTAACTTAAAAGAACAAAGCATTGGCTGTGCATAAAAGGTATTTGTGCGTTTCTTGGTTACAATTTGCCAGTCTGATAGACATCTGTGATTGGTCGTCTGCTGTTCCCAGCCAACCAGTCAGTCGGTAAGAAGATGTCACTGTCCA
This sequence comes from Matsumurasca onukii, assembly GCA_018831715.1. Lineage (NCBI taxonomy): Eukaryota > Metazoa > Arthropoda > Insecta > Hemiptera > Cicadellidae > Matsumurasca > Matsumurasca onukii. The sequence goes on along the minus strand of CM032058.1, from coordinate 36,888,236 downwards.
TAAACATGTTTAGTTTCTAATTTCATTGTATTGTAATTTGTGTTTTTTTGCTACGCAATATTTTGTATTGTCTTTAGCAAATATATTATTGTTATTTTATAACTGCTGGTAGTTTCTTAATTTGTTTGGACATATTGTATTGAGTTAAAGGCTAGTAATTTCCAAATTGAATTTAGAGACCAAGATTTAAAAACACACACACACGCACTAATGTTGTTTGGTGGTGTATGACTTGCGCTTACGATGATTATCTTAGGAATAAGGCTAGCTCATTTTATAATGTTTTAGGTTAATTTGTTTACCTACAGACGGGATCAGATTTAATATCAACCTCAGAAATTCCACAATCGTCAATCAACCAACTAAATAAAGACAAGTGTTTATAGATATCCAAGGGAAAGTGTTTCAAATTTAATAGTCAAATCCATCGTGACGTAAGCTATTGTGCAATTTTAAAATTTCCTGAACTGTACGGTTCTTATTTCTTGTTTTAAAGGTTTCAATGTTTTGCAATTCACGTCGACTTTAACTTTCCATTCTAAACAAAATAATCGTATGATTTGTTTTTGATTTAGATGTACAAGAAAATAAATCAATAAACTTTAAAGCAGCTAAATCACAAAAGTTGTAATAACTCAACCAAAATAAATGAAATAAGTTTATGTTTAGATTTAAAATCAAACATTTAATCGAATACAATTTTATTTGTAATGCGTAAAACTAATGTTTTGGATGCAAAGGTAAGCATTAAACATTATTGTAAAATATGATGATTTGGTAAAATGAGTAAAAGCCAGAGAGATAGTCCTTACAGACATACCTTTAAAATAACATAATTTCAACAGAAAGTAAAAGATAATATTTAAAATTAAATATCACAGAGAACGAGAGAGAATCTGTTTATTTCAATATCCAGACGCGTTCAATATTCCACTAAAAGGTTTTGCCAAGTTACCGTCTAAGTTCTTTACAACTTTCACCGTATTATGGCTTTTTACTCCTCTTTGCTTTTATTCGCGATGCGTCCTAATTTACAAATTGCATATTTTGTAATATTACGTACGATACTTTGTAATAAACAACCAAAAGAAGAACAAACAATATGTTATGGTTTCTTACGGAATGAATTAACTTCAAAATGTAAATTATTTCTTGGAGTAGGCGTACCCTGCTGACACCTCTGACTAATGTCTGACAGTATACATAGTAAAGTGTTATAGAGTTTAAACACATTACCTTTCCTGAGTTCCGTCCTCCAAGCAAGTGATGACCAGCTCGAAGGTGTGCAGTCTAGGCTTAGGCAACGTCGTCTTCACGTAGACAGCCAAACGTTCTACTTCTGCCGCCGTAAACTCGTGCCCCAGCAGGGAAGATATCCGCACCAAGCGCACACTGTCATTGGCTGAAAGCGCAGCAAAGAACTCATCTAAAAGCTCTTCACAGTCGGCTCCTTTATCAAACTGAAACACAAGCTCCAGAGCTTCCAGAGAACAAGCTTCACTCTTCAGCACACTCGCCCACCCTTCCAGCTCCAGAGGAGCCGTGTGCACCAGTGGGATGGGCAGTTTGGAGTTCGAGCTTGGGTTGACACCGATGCGTCCCATGCCGGTTATCCAACATCCCGTAGAAGCTCCTAGGAGCCTGCTCACTGCTGCCACGTTAGACTCTGAGGCACCGCACGCCTGAAGAAGGGTGAAGAGAGTTTTGATTGGGACGTCGAAAGGGCTGAACTGGTTGAAGACTAGATGGCCCTTACGTCCTAGCAGACCCATTAGAAACCTCAGAATGAGAAGACTACTGGAGTCTGTGATCGTGGTGACTGTCCCGGAAAGTCCTGGAAGGTCTTCTAACTCTCTTCTGAGAATATTCGCGTAGTGGACAACTGATGATATGTAGTAAGCTGATAAGAACTCTGCGAAAGACCTGTGGATTGGTGTGTAGCAGTCTGATCTCTTCTTTTGTATATGGCACTTGGAGAAATTTAACCCACGCATGAGAAACCCTAACTCAACTATTTCCACATTTCCACCTCGACAGTGGGCTCTTATCTCTGCGTCTGTGTACATGAACCTCTCCTCTTTCACACATGCTAGGGCAAGTTTACCGAATTCAGCTAGAAGTTTTTTACAGTGGCCTGGAAGGTCAGTCGAGTTTAAAGTGCACGTGAAGACGTCCCCTCTCTTCGTCAAGCTCCGACGAATAAGGCACTTGAATAGAGCTTGATGAAGATCTAAGGTATCACTGGGAATGTATCCACAATCTTCCTCGTAGAGCACACACAGTAGAAGCCATCCAAGAGGCCAGCTAGCTAGTGGCTTCAACACACTAGGACTCGAACAAACAGTATCTAACAGTCTTGTTTTGTGATCTTGCTTTTTGCTCCCTAAAAAATAAGTCGCGACAAGCTTTTCCACATGATTCCAATCCAAACCATTCAGCAAAACCCTCCTTTGAATTGAATTTGTCATTTCTGAACTCCATCCTGGACAACACGTCACCAAAACTCTACATTCGGGAAACAATTTCCCTTCTATCAGATCTATTGCGTCTCCTAAAGCCTCTCTTCCTCCCGTTAGGCCATTACTCGAAGACTTATTTGTACTTTCAAAACTGCCTATTCTGACTGCTTCATCGTATCCGTCCAGAACAAACAAGAGTCTATCCTCCAGCTGTTGTAACGTCTTCCAAACTTGGAGGAAACTGTTGCTGCCACCGGCTGCTTTTGGTAACAGTTCTTTGCTGAGGTAGTGGCATATCGAGTTGCCACGTAGTTCTCTGAGGGGCACGAACAGTGCTAGTTGGATTTGAGGGCCGAACCAGTCGTCTTGAGAAGCCCAACAGTGAAGAAGGCGCAGACAGAGAGTGGTCTTGCCACTTCCAGGACCTCCTTCTACGACAACTCTTCTTGGAGATTCGTGTACCACACCTTCAGTAGTCTGCAACAAGACCCACGGTAGGTTAGATAGTTTGCCATGTAGAGAAAGATAATATTAGGCAAAATAATAAAATGGCATACATTGGGCTAATACAGCATGGAAAAAGATTAAATTATAACTATTATAATTATAACTCTACCTATAAAACTGAATGCGTTTAGACACTGAAAACCACGCTTTGTTTGAATAAAAAACATTTTAGACGTCGATTTTTCATCAATTCGTTTTATTGTTGTTGGTTTTACCTTGAAGTAATGCAAGGGGCTACTCAGGTTTTAGAAAACACTTTATGGTTGTAAAAGTGCGCTGGTCCAGCTGGCCGTATAGGCAGATCCAGAGCACCTCTCAGGATGGTGACGTCACAGTTCAGACTAACCGAAGACGGCGGCGTGCATGCCACATCAAATGAGCCAAGCCTCCTATACACGAACCTGGCAAATACATTAGACAAGAGACAAGACACATACCCGTACGGCGGAGAAGATCTGGTCGAGCCGGATGTGATGTAGGTCCTGGTCGGTCCGGGAGGGTGACACGGGGGCGAGCTGCAGGTTAGGCTCGAAGGTGGCAGGGCAAGCTGTGCCCGGGGGCAGGGGTGGCGCCCATGGAGGGTAGTTCGCCGGGTCCCGAGCCGCTAGCTCCCGGTAGAACGTTCTGAGAAACCTTCAAAATAATAATAAATACATTGCTTTTAATTTATTTTAGAGGACATTTAGCTTATATTGGTCAATTCCACTAACTTTCAATGACTTATATTTAAAATTACCTTTAGGTACTAAATAGCTATTTCTAAATACTGTTTGAAAACGTGTAGGTCGTACTTCTAACTTTCGGATATTTTTGAGTAACCAGACATTATAGAATATAATTGTATCAAAGGAAACTAAAACAAATAGTTTAATGCTGGTAATGACAGTGAGATAAAAAATATCAGGGGAAACCCCGTGATTGTTAATTTGACTATGAAGGTAGGGCTTGAACAAAGTAGTATTGTTATAGAACAGTCAAAAGAAAACAAGATATAAAAAATGACGACATAAGCTCAAGGCTGAAACTTATGTTCGTTTTTGTGGGCGGGAGGGGGATCAAAATATGTTGAGTCCTTAACTGTAAAATTGATGGAACATGGTTTTAATGCGCCCTAGAGGTTGTAGCAAACTTGAAATAAGACACGTGAGTTATTGTTATATTCATGCTTTTCTACGCGCTGAGTCGTGATAACAACAATCACGACAATAAAACCTCTCGTAAGAGAGATTGAGATGTGTGTTTGTTTGTTTTATGGCATGCCAAGTCAAATGAAGGTAGTTTTGTGTAAACATGACCCATTACATAATGTAGATTTTGTATAGAAAAAAGGAGTGTATGCCCAGAAAACCCCTTTGGTTTGTGATGGTTTAATCAATAGAACGTGGCGTTTAATTGATTAAAAACGCCGATTTACCAAATATCGTGTAGAACGATGTATGGACATAGCCATTAGCTCCTTCTCTGGACGTAACCTCCTTTTTGATCCTAAAACTTCCACTTTATTGGAATAAATCCAGCTGACTTCGTTATGGGAGGGGTTTTATCGGGATTAAGTTGGTTCGACTCAGCATGCCGAAAAGCATAAAACACCTCACTCACCAAAATCCATTAGATATTGGTGGGTTGCGAATAATCATCTCTCTAGTTCCAAAATAACCACTTTTACACCTTTCATTAAATAAATTCTGATAAAAGAGGTTCTGTCGACCTAGAAGTTGTTTTTATCAACTCAGCATGTAATGACACATGTACCATATATTAAAATTATAAAATATAGTATAAACATGGTACTATGTTTTTGTAATGCTATTGTATGTTTAAAAGTATCTCTGATTTGTGATTATCTTTTGCATCATACAAGAAAAGAAGTATAGGGGGAAATCATAAAACACAGGACCCTATTCTAGAAAATGTTGTATAATCCCCTGGGCTCCGCCCATTTTACGGTTGGGAAATCACAGATCTTGATTTATACTGTAACCAATGCCTGATATTTAAAGTTTCATCCTTAAACTAGTTTTTCATTGATTTACCCATTTCGAGTGTATTTTAGTTTGATGTACAGTACGTAGAATTATTCAATCGTGTGGTGTACATATACTATGTGAAATGATTTGTACGAGTTTCTGATTGGAATACAGAAACGAATGTCATTGACCACTACGTCAAGTACTTAATGCTGGAGTTCATATTCTAATATTAATTATCAATTCAAGATTTAATTAACTATTAACATAGTGTACAACTACTAAATTTTATGACCCCTAAAGACACATTATACATTTTTGGCCATGAAAATGTTCCCAAGACCAGTCTTTCTTTTGGACCGCAGAAAATGGCAAATAAGAGGAGCACATTAAAAAAATGCTTAAAATAACGTTTAACTCTTGTGGACGAGTTATGCAGTGCGCACCTAAGGAGCTTGGTGGCAGGATCCTTCTCCTTGTCAGGACTGAGAGCTCCTGCTCGCCTGGAGGAAGCCCGCAAGGAGCTGATGTAGTAGGAGGGAGCAGCCGGAGCAGGGATGGGAGGAGCAGCTCCTTCCACCGGCGAGCTAGGGGGAGTGACAGCTGACCCATCCTGGAACACAGGAGTAAAAGGTAAAGGTAAAAGTTTGTCTTGTTTAACGAGGCGAAGTTAGGACTACAAAGTCCTCTCTACCACTCAACCTCGACCTTTACCTAGCGTCACCGTATTAGTCATATTACAAATGTAAGTGGTGACTGCGGGGATCGAACCCGCGCCACCGGAGTGATGAGCTCCGGAGTCACGTGCGATACCATTCCGCCACGGATCCGCTTAAGAGTAAGTGTGTGAGATGATAGATGATTCTTAGCTCAGCTGTTCATCCAGTATTGAGGAATCATCCAAGTATAAATTAAGAGAAGATCGCAATCAGAGGTGATGGTGGAGGTTCTGAGGTTGAACTATAATCAAAGACGTTTTCCATAGTTTTCCGAAACGACGTGATTTCTTGTTCACTAAAAGACGATGTAAAGCAGTACGTGTTTCCTTGGGAGCATTCGTCGTACAAGGTGCTAAGCATATTAATTCGTGAAAGCTAAATTATTCTAACTGGAACTTCCATCACAAGTTGAATTAAATTTAAACTGTTGACGATTGCTCAACGGAGCTTTTACGATTGGTTACGACTGGGTTGACAGTGAATACACATGTAAAGGGTTACAAAATTGCTGGAGAAGTAAAGTTTTTGGAAAGAAAATGAAAAGCTTGGTCTAATTTGATCCGGTAACCCCCCCTCATCAATGCAGAATTTGTGTACGTTTTTTAAGATATCGCACAGTATTTAATGTCTTTATTTAAACAACCTGCATGGTAAGTGATAAAAACAAGGAACCGTTCCAGGAAACTCAAATACTAATCCAAATCTAGAAAAGTGTGTTACCTGTTACATAAAGATACTGGAAAATACCACGAAACCAATAACTAAAAATTGAATTTCTTCAAAGACGTGAGCAGACTTTCTTTCAAGAGAGGAATATTATCAGAAAAGAGAAGGAATGTTATTTTCAGCTTAAGTAAAAGGAAATAAACTAATAACGCCGTCAAGCCACGTCTTAGGGGGATTTGCAGAGCAGCGCTTCGGCGCAGAAACAGCTTGAATTGCTCACTTACTCCAGTAATATTTGCTTTTACACTTCGATAAGTTTTGCTTTTATCTCACCTTAAGCTTTCTAGATGCAAAACTAATAACCACACATGTTGTGCTGCGGTATTACATATGACAGAAACACTTGTGGCTGTACGTGACTGGTTTATTGTTATCGTGTTAGGTTTACCTTCTGAACCGTTCGAAATTGTCTCAAAACATGTCCCAGTCCTGAGTATCTGAATGGATCTATCATAGGCTGTTCTTCTGAAAGTCCAAAATATTTTAAATACCTTTAGGAACAAGTAATTCAAGTAGGATGTTTTACGATTATGCTATTCAGTGTGTTTGGTAAAACTATGCTGACATCATGAAATAAGCTATAAACCCTCTGGAACTGCAGATTTAACGACGAGTTTAAAGCATTTAAATCCTGAACACTCAAATGCTCCGGGGCAATACTTTCAATCCGTTAGGCTTGATCGAATGTAAGAGTTTCCATCTGAAATGGTGATTTAAATGGCTGCATTCTTCTTATTATTGCACCATATATACTAGATCTAATAAAATGTACCTTCACCAGTGAATTGGATTTTTCTAAATTTAATATGATCTAGGAAAAAAGGGGCTACGCTAGTAAACGTACTGAGGAAAAATGGTTCAAAGTTAGATAGAGTCCTTATTTCTTGTTTAACTGTTGATTCCGAAATCAGGTGTGGTGAGCAGGGGATCCCCCTACCCACAACCATTCAAAAACTGAACAATTTAAGGGAATTATACATTGGCTGATAACTTGTATGCACTTGAAGTAGTTTTCTGGTTGATGTAACTTATTTTCATATTCATGTATTAGAGTAATATACGATATTAATGTGTATAAAAGAGTCGCCTGTCCCATTCCAAGAATTATAAACCAACAAACAACATTACCTAAACACAACCACGTTTTTGTCCAAATGTTTAAAAAAATTATCTGTTCGCATAAAACAAAACGTTTTTGAGATCAATAATTTTAACATGATAGGTGTGTGCATAGATATCAAATGTAATCAAGTCTCTTAATTCTTTAACTTCAAACCGTAGGGTTGCTTTGACTTAAGGTAAACGAAAAACAGGTGCAAACCAAGGAGTTTAATGTTTCTATAGAGGATCAGGAAAATAAAAGGACAACTGACCGACGGAATTAAGAACAGATAAGGCCTTGTTTAAACAATACCTGTTGAGGAGAACCATTGACAAGGAGAACTATAAATGTCTTTTTTATTAGAAAGAGCTCAAACAGAAGGTTATTTTCCAGCCAATCACACCAAAAACTAGCATTATTCAAACCGGTATAACTCCCCAATTTTTTTTAAACATATATTTAAATTTTACCTTGGATCTAACACTCTCCCCTTGCGATTAATAGATGAACTACTTACGCTGTTAATAACAGATAAACCATGTGTAACACAATTAGTATGTTTAATGTTTTATTTAGGCCTATAATAATTTCGCAGGTATAATTTGTAATACCTTCTAATACATTCTATATGCACCTAACTACATTTTAAAATAAATGGATTTCTTTAATCTAAGCTTTTACTTTATCTTTCAGCTTATTCAGTTGACGTTTTAAATTTAATTTATGGTTTATTTAAATTCTACATGAAACACTTGTTATAGTTAAAGTATGTTATGTATCGAGCACGAAGTTATAATCAAGGAAGCGATGTATCGAGGCTAGAATCTGCAGAGTGTTATGCAATGTTTCCTGCAAGTACCGTTTAAGACAACCTCTATAAATGTAAATGGTGAACTCATTCCTTCAACGACACAATGGATATACGAATAAAACCCTTTTGTACCCTTCCCTCCGCCCTTCTCTATTCTTATATCAGTTCTATACGATGGGATTATATGTCACTCAAACGAATATGTACGGTTCCATTTGTTACTCGTCTCTAAAGTGAGAATTCTTTGTTTGTTTCATAGCACATGAAGTTGAATGTTGCTCTTTGCAAAAGTTCAATTTGGAAAAACACACTGATTTGGGGAACTAAAACCAGGCCAACACGCAGCTAAGCGCTTAAGTGGCGCTGGCAAAAGTGAAGCGACTTTCCTTTACGATTTGTTTTTCTAGTACGCTAATTGATGTAAATCTAATTAGCTAAGCTCACAGATATGAACAGTGTCGTATAGGATAGTTGTTTTGTTTCGATAGTCATTTGTTGTTTTAAACAGTGTTTAAAATGTGAGATACTTATAAACGGCAGTATGAGCTGACCTACTGTTTATATTTTTAAACTTGCCTCTTTTCAGACAAAAACCTCATATTTAAGAGTGATATCCACTCTTACGAAACCAGGGGCAGGGAGAACCAGTGTACTGGGAGACACAGAACGATAGCTCATGAACGTTGACCTTTCCAGTCAGAAGTTCAACTCGTCGACAGACTCCTGAATTCGATCAAAAGTGCACCAATGCCAAAGACATTAAAAATCGCTTGAAACAAATTTTGGTCACAGAAACTGTCTATAATAAAACCGAGTTTAAGGCACACGACGTGATGAGGGGGTCTCCGCGTAAACAGACCACGAACCAAGGGGCTAGACTGGAACAAATTCAAAGGAATGAGATTTGGGTGAATGCAAAGTTAATACTGTATGTTTCAATGTGTTTGCATGCAAAACTTTAGACACAATACTAATGGCAGCTGTTGCATAACATGTATATGTTTCATACAATACAAGATTCATTTGCTTATTTTAAAACGAAATTTACGAGTACAATTTCCCAGCTTGGTTCCACACAACTATTTCGTGTGTTTGTAGATCAATGTATTTTGTTGTATCAATGGCAGGATGGCGTGGAAGCGGACTTGGCTGCGATGGGTGTGAGCGGATGCAGAAGGAAGGCCATTATTAGAGAGGAGTGGAGAAAATTGTGATGGAGGCCATAACAGACCAAAGGCTGTAGCGTCAAAGAAGATGAAGAAGTAGATCACATGAAGATACTTAGAGTAAAGTAAGATGCTGACCTAGTTGCAATATCAAGTAAAGAGGCAAACAGAAGACGTAAGTATTTTGATACTTTTATGTCCCTGAATGTGTTCAGTGTGAACAATACATATTGATACCTCCAGAGATAGATTTGCTCACAAAACAGCAATGAATGCAGATTTATTATAAGCTGGGAGTGAGGCTCCCGCGGCGATTGCAGAATTTCCGATCCATTAGGCTTCAGCGGTGGATTTATTGTTCTAGATCAAAAGCACTTATCTACCCGCGGTAGTTTGCGCTTTGCAAAGTACTGATCTCTGTACAGTTCAACTAAAAAGAAATTTTAGTACGTTTCCTTATTATTTTTCAATTAAAAGTTTTTTAGGATTTTTTGGCATGTAGTTTGAAAAGCGTTTTGACACTTGTTAAGAACCTCTTAAGCAATTTTTTTACACGTTTGCTTTAATAATATTGCTTTATTACAAGGAAGCTCTGCCTCGGGCGTTAAACTTTAGCACATATCATATAGCTTTACCTTAGAATCTACTGGTAAAATATAATAAAGATTATATCAATTTACATCGCTCCCTTAGTTATTGTGAAATAATTTTGAATTATTTATTATATTATTGCCTAACAAAAAAAAAACAAATAAAATAAATACTTCTTCGTCTATATTTATACTCCACACTGTAAAACTCATTAGGGAAAGATTACTAATATAGATACTACTATTGCTGGGAGTTGGAATATTCACAACTTTCTTTGGAAGCTTTATTTTGCCCACTTCCAAAATGCCAAAATGTAGCACAAACTACCAACGCTGTTTTTGTGAATAAAATCCAAACTCCGAGTTTTAATTTAAAACTTGTTAAAAGCTAAATAAAACATCAAATAAGTGTATATCGTAGCTCGTGTAGCAGAAAGAGAAATCTCGGCTTCAAAGAGCTCCGGCTGCAGTGAATCGACTTCAAAGGGTTCTTTCTTTTTGTTTTTGCTGCAGGCCACTCGCGCCAGACTTTATTATACGAATCTTTCACTTACTTCGCTACGCGAACTTTCAAGTATTAAGTGTAGATATCATGAAAATTGTAAACGTAAAATTTTCTTTCATTAAATGAGGATATAGTTTTTTTTTGTTAGAGAATTTCCATTGGAAAGATGGACCACAACTGAGTACCAATCATGAGTCTTTGAGCACGTGTTTTCACAAAACCAATCAGGAGTTGGTGTTAGGTCTAAGGAGAGAAGCCAATTGTTTCTGAAAGGCCTCACCGAAAATATGTCTTTATTGGAGTATTTGATCTACATCTTCATTATTTAAAAAAATTCAATAAAAGCTTCCTTCTGATGTTTTTGCAACTTGGTGTACATTTATCTCGGAACGCCCATGATTGGGAGCTACGTGTATATGAGACCGAAAACCAAAGCGATTCCATGAGTATAGTGAACAGCCTCGTAACGCCCGGGTACAGTACGAGGCTGTAATGCCGGAGACAACACAGCACGAAAAGCTGACGCCATTACAACACGAAAATTCAAAGGAAATTCACATTACTCATGCCAGTGGAACTTTGGCGCTTAACTGAGCGTTGGATTGGGTTTTACTAATCACGGTTCATAGCAATAACAAAATACGTATTTTAAAATATTTCAGTCCAACTAGAAGGCATGGTTTTCCAGTAAACTATAATATTACCTTTACTTTGTATCATATTAAATTGCGTACAAAACCCGTTTGCTTTCAATGAAAGTCAAACAAATGTACTCGTATTATACTCATATACATGGGTCGTTTTTCAATTTCCTGGTTAGCAGCTGGTTAATAACCACCAGTTAAGTTGTTTGGTCTGCGTGTTTACATTTTATGCAACGTTCAAAGTACAATTACTTAAATATTATTAGAAGGTCTTTCATGCAATAAACGTATAGTGTTACCATTTTATTGAATTTAACATGTACACATTATGCTAAAATAGCTAATACAAACTGTAACTTTAAAATGCAAAATCAAAACAGACAAAGTAAAACAACCTAAAATATCCAGCTTTCCTATTGGTTGGCTCCCTGTCCTAATTTTAACCACCGGTTAAGAGCTGAATGAAAAAACCCTTAGAGTTAAATAATAAAGTTGTGTACTTTGTCCTGGTTATACAAAAAAGCAAAACGATCAATGTGTGGAAATGAAAGTCAATCAAACTGGGGAATGGTTTACGTATGTACGCAATGAAGTTAGCGTAGTTTGGTCACAGAACGAGATTACGCGCTGTAGTGCGGTCTAGTCAAATGAGCGGAACCGCAGCATCGACCGCATATACAGTGTGCTGTGACAGGAGTCATCCGACATTATAGATGATGACACAACGCGTTCTAGTGTGGTGCTTTCTGCACTGACACGAAGAATAACGGATACGTAGGGGGTTTTCAGGGACAATTTGATTGGTAATAGCTTTTACGAGTATTTAACCAGGAGGGTTTAGTTACTATATTTCTACTACTCGTATATGGATTACTATAGTACCTATAATAAAGTATCTACTACATTTATCTTTTAAAAAATAAGGAAACGTAGCTTAAGTCCTTGCACATCTTTTCTATATCTTTTTCTGTTTCTTCACAAGCCAAGGACACAAATCGTTTTTAATGGTATCAATGACTATGTATTTTTATACCCTTTCAAATGAGGGGTCATATGATGGAGTAAAATATATATTTTAAAGGGTAAACGCTCACTACCTCTATTTTGGGGTGAGGAGCAAACCCTTAAATACACCAAAAGGTATTTAAATTTTCATTCATTCAAAAGTTTAGGGTGGTGGGACCTTTGGGACACCTGGTAAAATAAAGTATATACACTGTTTCACTTAAAAAATGTGATCTTAATATAACTTAACCTTCACTTAATTGATTAATTAGCTTAGCACTCGTAATTTTAAAATGAAGTCCTTAAACATCTTTTCTATAGCCTGTTATTTCTTCACAAACCAAGGAAAAAAGTCATAAAACCGTCACCTTGAACTGGAAATAATGACATTCATAAATGTTCACCATACATATACCATAAAAACAGAACATACACTTAGACATACACAACGCATGCAAAAACCGTGAAAATTACCAGAAATTCGCAAGAAGAGTTGAGTTGTGGCGGGGGGTTGACCGCACTGAGTTCCGCGACTATGGACGAGCTGAAGGACCGACGTGCTGGGAGCATGTGGTGACGACATGGAGGGCCCCACAGGGCCAGGTCTCGGGGCGGGGGGCAGGTGCGCGTGAAGGGCCCCAGGGCCCCCCGAGTGGGGCCTTCTTCACCCTCCTCACTGTCCGACGCCGGGAATACGCGCTCTGCTTGCACGCAGCACATCCCCGTGCTCACTCACACCTCATGGTCGCTGAGGAACAGTGGCGGTTAGTTAGGGGGAGAGAGAAGTTAGTTGAGGGAGCGCAGTTAGTGGCTGTGACCTTTAGTTTCGTCCCAGAGCAATGTAAAAATAAGCGTTTTCTTGGGACACCTCACACCTAAATTTTTCATCGGACTTTTATAAAATAAACTTAAAGAGCATTACATTTTTTGTCGCTCCGCTAAGCCACATTTCCCTTTTCACATTTATAAGATCGTGACATAAATCCAACAATTAAAGAAACTTTCTATTTGAGTTTCTTGATTTTACTAGTAAACAAAAAAATGCAGTCAGCAGAGTCGCTGCAGTACGTAGTCATCTTTCAAAAAAACTTATTTCAAAACGCTGTGATGAAAGGTTTAGACCTGAATGAATGAATTAATCAATGAATCATGGCTTCATTAGGCGAAGTTAGGACTAGCAAGTCCTCTCTTACACTTAACCTGGAAAGTGTGTTGAAGTGTTTCAAGATAATGCTTGTTTTACATTGTTATTATGGGACGAAAAAAACTGCCGACAGATACTTTGCATTCTTAAGGGTAAGTGCGGGTAAGTTAGGGGGGTTAGGGCTAGTTGGGGAAAGCAAGAATAATTTGGGGGAAGTGGGGCTTAGTTAGGGGAAAGCCAGGAAAGCGTCGCTTGTCTAAAAGGAAGTAGAAATTAGCTAGAGTAAGGGGGGAGGGTTGGTCAGGTTGAATTGAACTTAATTAGAGGATAGGAGTTTGTCAGGGAAAAATTGGCATAATTTGAGAAATTCGGAGTCGTATAAGAAAAAGACAACCGCACTAAAGATTCCCGTAAAAATATTGCTAGATCATTCAGTAAAACGCTTAAGGGTACTTCCAAACCACTATTTTCTTTGCTATTTAGTTTGTAGCCTTATTCATACGACTCCGTAATCAATGTTGTGATTTTTAGGGCGGGCCAGCAGTGCACTTGTACACGAAGGGGTTGTAAGTTTACACTCTGAAATGGTTTAATATTAGTATGTACTTGTTCAAAACGGAATTATTAAATAAATAGAGTTACTAATAAGTTATGTTTCAAGAACTTTGTCCAAGCGTTCAAACTTCGTCGTAAAATACTTAAGACTGGAAACCGTACTAAACCTTTAAGTTGCTTCCTTCGATTGGCTTTTAACCAGCAGTTAAATTAGAAACTGTCATAAAAAACAGTACGCTCTATCCAAAAATAAATTTTTGAATAGGCATTTCCATTGTAAACACAAAATATTTCAAAACAAACTCTTCGATGAAATTTACTTCGACGATTAGAAACTAAGAACAATTTTACATTTTAAACAAATAGAACTGAATGAACAGGTCATGCCTAGAATCACGGCTACTTTTTCTCTTCGGTGTATGTAAATATAAACCATGTTAACAGTGTAATCTACCATACGTTATGTGTCTATAAATAACCACTTTAGCGCTCTGAGCTACAGCCAATCCCAGTGCTTTATTTACCATTAGTGATAACTCCCAACTGAAAGTCATCATCTCCGCGTTACATCAATATCAGTTAATGCAACTGCAATTTTGTCCATTGTAAAAGTACACATTAAACATTATTTTAAATTTTTAACTGTTAATACGATTTATGGTTTCTGGTGAGTTTGAAATTATGTCTGATCACGGTTCTAGATTCTAAAGTTTGGTTCAAATGTGTATGACTACCATCAGTTTAATATAGTTTTGAGTCGGCGAAGAGGGTTGAAAAACAAAGTATTGATGATAAACGCACGACTCGTATAAAAATTACATTCACAATTGAGCCGAAAGTACAGGGACTTTAAAGTCATTCATCAGGGTTTACAGCCCTGTATTTACGTTAATTGCGCTGAAAAGTTCAATGGAAAGAAATAGTATTTAAGTTTTGTTTGATATCCCAGATATTACAGTGTTCGAGTATATAAAGAACATTTATTAACAATTATACACCATTTAATTATACAAATAAGTTCTATAATTTTAAAGGATGTTTTCAACACATAAATAATTTATATACTGTATAAGATTAAGCGTTCTCTATATTATACAAATGGTTATTTAAAATGAGTATACTGGATCCAATTGCCATAACCGAAATAAGAAATAAAACTTTCTTTTCTACTTTAAAGGTTGTCCAAATGTTACTTAAAATTTTAAATATAATCCTTCTTAAGCCAATTAATAGTCCAAATGTTTCAATCTGAAATTTTTTGTTGAAAGAATTGTTTGGTTTCGTCGTAAATTTTCATTATTACTTCGTGCACTTCTAATGATTGGGATTTGTTCTACTCGAATCGAACTGTTGGGTCAAAAATGTAGCCTAATTGGGATTTTCTACGGATTGCCAAGATGTCAGCTCAGCGAATACATCCATGATCAGCTAAACCTTCAATTTCTTCATAGACTTAATAACCTTTTATTTTTAAGGCATCAGCCATTAAACTTCTGATCTCTTTGGCTTTTTAGAAGATCGCTAAACGGACATTTTCAAAGAATAAGGGGTAGAGATTAGACAGTGTAAGTACCAGTGTTCGCACAATGGCGACACTGGTTTCCATTCTTGGATCTTCCATGGTTAGACCTTGTTGGTGCAACATCTCCATTTAGTTTTACCATATTGTTTACCTTCAATGTTGGGTAATTTAGTATTATGTTTTAGTTTTTTTAATACCATAACTAAAATCATCTCTAAGACTGACAGTTTCAAAGTTTTGATATTTCGAAGGACATTATCCTGTCGAAATTTAACCCTAATCATCCATGTTTTCCTCCAGCTAATTACTCGTCTGCCTGATAACTTTGTCGATTTTTTCACCAGCAAAGTGTCTTAAATACCAATTAAAAATAAAAATGGGAAATTAAGGCCCATAGATAAACTTGTTAGGTCTCCTGCTATACGTTGTCAGTCACCACAGCTATACTAACACTTTCATCATGAAGCTGGAACTGAACGTCATAGACTTAACGGGTATGTGTGAGGCCTTAACAGTAAATGAAATTCATTTGATGCACATAAACTAAACCTTTATTGTTCGCAGGTTGGTCGGATATAGGTTGGGGTAAAAACATTAGTTACTTATGGTCTTCACGTTAACAGTACTACAAAAGAAATACCTAATTAATAATTGTCAGGTAGATAATTGCTTTAATACATGGCAATAGAACTTGAAACAATGTCTTTAATTCTCGTGTTTGTATCAATAGTCTCAGAGGAATTATAAGTGAGGGATAAGCCGGTTAAACCTGATACATTTAAGAATGCCTTGTACTAGAATACCAAAGCTAAATAACTTTCATGAAACTGTTTACTAGTGTGGAGCTAATTTAAAAGACCTTCCCAGCATACATAGGAAAAAACAACTATTAAAATATATGGTGAAAGTATGAAAGTGGTAAACATTATTTGATGATCGTATAAGTTGTTCAACAAGTTTTACGAACTAAATTACATACAGTTTTCTTTCATATTCGTGCGCGTTACGCTAGACCACTGACTGAGTGACTCAAAACCCACTTCACAACTTGACTTGAAAGAGACTCAACAGTTTAAAGAAACCTCATGTTAATGTAAAGAAACTAAATGTAAAATATCTAGGTTGAAGTTTTAAGTGGTTTATTTTAGTTTTGTAGCTTTGATCTTGTGTCGTTTCTAACTAACGAGCGAGACTTGTACTAAGTTGGAAAACTAAGTAAGTCACAAAAGGATATTTCTAGTTTTTAACTTGAACCTACATTTGTAGTTTTAACTTGAACCTACATTTCTAGTTTTAACTTGAACCTACATTTTGTCGTTTACATATTATTACAAGTGGTGAATTAATCTATTTACAACGTTAAAAACATATGCGACGTTTCTTTTAGACGATGCGAATCAATTTCAAAATAAATGGTATCAGATTAATATAATTCATGAAAACGTAGGTCTTTGTCAGGGTTTTAAGTTTTAGAGCCTAAGGAATCTAAAACTTTTACGAATTTCATCAACAAAACGTGGTGTAATAACCCCCGGATTTTGAGCCAACCTGTTGACAAAGGTTCGAAGTAATAAGTGTAATAATTTTAAGATCAAAATAAAAATAGGATGATAAGGTTAAAATATTATATTGATCGAAACCTTAACCATTTCATTATATTATAGTTGCGTTTAAAATAAAAATCCTTACGTGGACACGGCACTTATTTACTCTATAATGATTGTGTTATATGAACAAAGTAAGTAGTCAAACTAGAATAAACCAATTAGCCTCGTTAGATGTTAGAGGGTTTCTGAACAAGTCAAGAAAGAATGAGAAGCAGGGGTAGGTTTTGACACAAGTCTGTGGTTAAGGGAAAGGAAACACATTTCTTGAGGGCAACACTTGGGTGTTTCCACACTAGTGGTTTGAATTGTCACCTTGTAACTCCTCACAACACACAATCCTTACATTCGCCCTCTTATGGCAGACATCTTTCTGAACGTTAGATTTTCCACGCCCGCTACGGGGGAAAAGATTGATGGGTGGTTAAAGTTTGGGAGCTTTTCGGCTAAAAGATTGGCTAGTTTAAAGAGTCGTAGGCTTAAGGAAAATTACATATTTGTTACAAATTAAAAGCACCGAAATTAAATCAACGTAGAGAAATTTCTTAAGCTTTTAATGTAGTAACTTGATATTGACAGGTTGGTTTGTATGGGGTTAAGACAAGTAGAATTAAGTAGGCAACCATTAGCAGGTGAGAATAGAGCAAAGTCAGTTACTTGATGAAGGATGGTAATTTTCTTGAAGATTTCAGTTTCTGTGCGACTAAATACGTGTGGATAGAAACAGTGTGTAGTAAATTTATTTGTGTATAGTAAACAAATTTGTAAATTTAGGATTGAATGTTGTACGCCACCGAAATCATATGTAACTAGTGAGCAAGATTTCTTTCACAGTGATTCAAAAAAGCCGAAAATGCATGATTTCGCGTCTAAATTTTTAATGGTTTGGCATCTCCTTCCCTGACACAAAAAGTGATAAGTGACGTCCTTAGCGTTGTTGATGGACTTAGTACTTTTGCGCAGATTTCCGAATAATCAATAAATGCGTTGAGTTGACTTTGGAGATGATTTAGATAGATTCTTTCTTATCATGTTAATTGACTGCCCACGTAGCATACATTAAATAGGCCTTTGTATAGAATGTTGTTACTTATAACCACAAATTATTTCCTTAGTAGTCCTAGCTGTTTATCAACAAGCATGGGTAAAATACCAATGAAAGCCAATGGTACCATCGTTATCAAAGATTTTAATTCTTCGCCTTCCATCCAAGCCTGAGGTTATACCTTTTTGTCCACCTTCACCCACCTATATTTCCTCACCTCTCTCGTCCTTTTACGGATCAACACAAAAAAATATAAATACTCAGGTACGTTTTTCGCATATTTTGATGTTTTCATACTAGCTCATTTATTCATCTGCACTTTCAAGTCCTCTTATTTAATCAAAACAACCTGTATGACTGAACTAGCCACCCACGTTGAACCTTATTTTCATTTAAAAATGAGTGGGAAAAATATATCCTAAAAACATGAAACCTAGCTACAGAATAAATCGAAGTAACTTAGACAACTCTACGTTTTGAAAGCTAGATGCACAGTTCATTTTTTAAGTCGGCCTTATTAGAACACAGTTACAACACGACAAATGCAGTAGAATTTGGCAAATTCAACGTATTGACACACATTTCGTATTATTACCCGAGAGTCATCCGAGGAACCATTAAAGTAATTAAAAATCATAACAATTCCAACAAAGAAGACATCATTAAACTTTCAAGAAGCTGGCAACTAGGCCTGGTCCTGAATAAGTTTTTTCGATAGTGTTTTAGCTAATGAAAACATCAACAAACATAAATGGACGGTTGGCAGCCCTGTGACCAATAAGATCGCAGACAGAAAGTATCTCAGTTTTAGCCAATCAGCGACTAAAAATGGTACTCCACAGCGAGAACGAAATATTACAAGCAAGTTATAATGATATATTGTCGCGGTGTGAACCAAATGAAAATAGTTAAAATTTTTAGCTACTTTCGACGTTTACTGATAAAATTTTACAAGACAATTTAGATCAAATTATTCATAGCCGTGAAGCCCTACGTAGTTTTATAAAACTCAAACTAAATAAGTATTAAATCATGTATTTTATATAAAACATAGGGGTAAGAGTTAAATTGATGCTGTTTTCAACAAACAAGAGGAGCTATTAAACGTCACTGCGTAACCCGAGTAAACATCACGAAGTGCATATCAGTGTGCATTCATACGGGATAAATAAACAATGTAATGTTTTCCACTGACACAGTTTCATAGGAGGGTGTCAATATTTCATACTAGTAACTAGGGCGGCAACATGGGTCGTCTATTGCATCACGTAGTAAACAGTGTATGGAACACATTTTCATATTTCAGTTGGTTTAGTTTATATTTAAGGATATTAATTTTATGTGTAGTCTTTTATGTATAATAATATGGTGTTGACAATACCACTGCTCGTAAGACAAAATCTGATTCTGTAACTATGCAATTACGTATTTAAA
Organism: Matsumurasca onukii; assembly: GCA_018831715.1. Lineage (NCBI taxonomy): Eukaryota > Metazoa > Arthropoda > Insecta > Hemiptera > Cicadellidae > Matsumurasca > Matsumurasca onukii. Next base: position 36,868,731 of record CM032058.1, on the reverse strand, counting down.
ATTATAATAATGTATACTAAATAGAAGTATTGATGAATTCGCCTAAAGTGTAAAGTGGATGGTTTACGAGGTATTTTTATCGAATTTCCTTTGGAACAATGAGATATTTATGTCGTCAGCATGGCAAGACCCAGACCAAGGACCGTGAAATGAGCACCGATACTGACCCATAAAACACGATTAGAACATGTTTACAAGGCTTCATATACAAATGTATATATGTACATATGTGTGTACTCTCGACAGGTCCCAATTATCTCCAATTTCTAATCATGAAATTCAGTACAAATGTTCCTTTTGTAAATACAGTACTCGTATCTCGTCAAGTTTGTTAGTCAGCAAAATCGCGCTACCTGTAGTACCCTTTTAAAGGGGAGTTTAAGTCAAAAAGAGGTTTAATTATCTTAAATCAGTAAATGTCATCCGATGTTAATGTAATTTGTAATAAAAATGTATTTTCATATTATTTATCAATGTACTAAAACTATGAAAATTCACAGAGTCGTTTCAAAGGGCGGCAGTGCCTATTTGCTATAACAGCGTTAAAAATAGTCCAATATTAATACAATTTGAAATAAATTTTACCTTTACGATGTGTAATAATACTTGCAGTAAAAGGACAAGTAAGTCTGAGGCCGAAGGCCGAAGTGAGGCTGTGAACGGAGTGAATTAGAGTAACAAACTGCAAAGGAATTTCGATTCACTCGTGCAAGTGGCGCTTTAGCGCTTAGCTCCGTGTCGGCCTGGTTTTTATTTCTTTTTTTAAATGAAACAAAGTTGTTGGTTGGCCTATAAGGATTTGGCTAAATAACCTTTGGCCAACCTGAAGCGGAAATTTGTTAAACATTTCAAGGTGATCGGATTCAAATTTTAACATATTCCTAATTCCTAATTTCATAGTTATGAGAAGGTCATTGGAATTTGGGAAAACAAAACGTTAGTTTCAAATACATGAAGTTAACGGCGAAAACCCCCAAAGAGACAGTGGCATCATTTAAATGAAAGTGTCATGTTGAGTTAAAACTGATGATTAGTTATGAACGATATTATAGCTATGTATCATAGCTAACAAGATTCATCTACTTGCTAGTATAACTTCTTGCTGAGTTTCAAACTTGCTTAAGCCAATTACTCGATAATGAAGTTAAGAACGAGTCAGCCTAAGAGCTAAAGATTTTAATGCCAAATAAAATCAAACAGTTCTAGGAAAATGTTTATGTCTTGAGGAAAATCCGTTTTTAATCCCAACATTATAGGGGTTCCCAGCTCCAATGGTAACTGTAAAAATAATTTAAACTCTAAGGATACGCTCTGTTCCGGACTTTCACATAACTGTTTGTAGTTTGTAAATAGTCTGTAAATGTAATTTTTACTGGATAATTATTGTGTATTTAAACTCTACCAACGTCATGGCAGGACAGATTTATTAGGTTATTTCAAACAAAGCTTCATATTTTTACTACTTAACTATTTTATATTTAAAGTGTATTCGTATATTATAATTTTGGCTTTGACCATTTACACTTTTACTTAGGTAGGCTAACGACTACACGATAGGTTTAGATAAATAAGTTAAAACTATTTGTTGTTTTGTTGGCTTGTTATTAATTATTCATAAATATGGTAGCTAAAACGACACCCTCTTCCATTAAATCTGATCAGGACCAAGAGCAATGGTTATCGTATTGGATACAAACAAATTGTTTTTTTTAATATGAAAACACAGATAACTTAGAATCTGTTGTGTACCATTTAAAAAAAACTGCTTTTCCTCCGACTATTTATCTTAAGGAATACTAACATTGTAGTAATTTACATTCAAAAGATAATTTGTCTTCCAATGTAAGCATGAAACTTAACCATGACATTAAATATTATTGTTAATATTGTTGGGTAAATAGTAAATATCAAATAATGAAATCCTTTAAATATAGGCTATATTGTCATATAGGATGAGGCTAAGTAATTACTTTTAGCTATCAACCACTAAGTCAATGAATTCAACAACGTGTGTAAAAAACAAATGCATCATGTTCATATTGGAAGAAAACCTTTTATATTGAATGTACAAGTAATTGTATCCCTGAAGATGACTTAGTTCGAAACAGTTTTAAATCACTAAATCACTATTTGAGATGCTGACCACTCTCATGAGGGTATTTTAAGGCAAATATGTGGTGAGGGATGAGTGTGATGAGTGGTAGTAATGAGTTATGAGGTGTAGTCTTGTTACAAACTAAGGCCGACTCTTACTTAGAATGGTCATTAATTAATAGCCCAATGACCAATGGAAATACAAGGACCAACGGCTTAACGTGACTTACGAACCACCCAGGTGATGGTCTGACATGTCTAAACCATGGTGGGAGTTGATGCGGGTATCATCAGATGATCACTGAGACTATCTGAGCCGCTTTAGACCTATATAATCCTCAAAACCATATATATCAACCCTATATCATCCTTTAAAGAAAAGGGTACATGTTATTTGTGTTAGTAAATGCAACCCAAGTATTCCTCAACGGCAACTCATCACGTATGAACCATTATTTCTTCGGCTAAAACGCTATTGAAACAATGAAAGTATGTGCTCAGCCTTATTCAAAAACAGATGTATTAAGATCATCGATGTCTTCTTCCCCCATTAAATCGTTTATGAATAGTTGTCCTCTCTTGCTTGTTCAAACATTAAACCTTCTGAACTGCCTTGAAAAATAAACACCAAGTGTTCAAGTGTGATGAGTTTTCGACTATACAGTAGACAGTGTAGTGTAACTATCCAGCCATGTAATCTAGACGTGTTATTCAACTGAAAGCAATTTGTGAAACTTTGTCAATGAATCACCTCCTAGCCCACATACTGATAAATGAGTTTATCAACTTCAAATTACATGACTCCCTTCCCGAATCAGTTTGAACTTTTTCAGAACTGCGCTTTTTTAGTATCCTGGTTTCTGTTGTGAATGAGTATTGTCTTTGAAGCAAATTATAATTATAGATATTTTAAGGGGCAAACATGTGATCCGTTGTGATTAGAGCGGTTAGAAATACCAAGCGACAGCCTATATAATCAGGTAAACTTAGTATTAAAACCTAAAGATGTTATTTAAAAATCGCCATGAACTATACATTTTAAAAGACGATCCATTATCCAATAAAGACGTTTGTTTGAAAATTTATATTTTAAACATTTGCTTTGAAATATCGTGGATATTTTGACTAATATGTTACTCCTTTTGTTTGTTTTTACTGTTGAGAGAAATTTTGAGTTTGAAATATTACGGGTTTTCCATTGTGAGTGACCAAGAAGAAAATGACGTTGCTGACCCCGAAACATCACTGATGATGGTAAAGGTCCGCAGTTGTATTTAAAATATTTTATCTTTTGTATTATCAAAGTATACACGGTCACTATCAAATTTTCACAAACTATTTTGGATAAGACTGCTTGAAAAATAAACTTGATGGGTAAGTTTCGGCAATGTTGACCTTCCTTGGTGCTAATATCATTACACCCCCAAAAACCAATGTATATGTATAGTAATTTAGAGGGGTTTCAGTGTAAGTTATTTCAATTTCATTCTAGATTCAACTATGAATCAAGTAAAAGCTTAAATAAAATACAAAATTTCACATTTTCTGCTCTACTATAGCCTTAGTCAATGCAAAGAAAGAACACGTTAAAGAGTCGTTCAAGCAAATCTATAACTTAAATAACAAACTAGTTGAAAAGGTAGAAGCATTGTTGCCAAAAGTATAGTCATAAGTCAAAGAAAACGTAAACCATACAAAAACGATGTAATAAACTAGAAACTAGGAAGATTTAAAAATTAGCCCTAGAAAACCTCTATTGGAAAGGGAGTAGTCTGAATTTTGACTTCAATGTTGGCAAAACTGTTTTCATCTGTTCGTCCTTTTTGGTTTTTTGTTTAAGGACAAATTTCAGTTTACTCCTATTTAAAGTGTTCTTTTAAGTACGTCAGTTACAATTTATGTTATGTATTTCTAATTTATCCAGTGGAGCCTGCTTTCCTTTCTATTCCTTATGATAGTCTCAAAACAGGCAATGCCTTTGAGATCCTATATTTTCTTGTATTATTGTATAAATCATCATAGACTGAAATTAGTTTTATAATAATCTATTTTACTTCCACAATAATATGTTACCTAAGCTATCTCTAGGTTGTTTTATACTGTATTCATTTAGATGTAGGATTCAGCCCTGGCAGGTAGAAGATTTCATTGTTTATTTTTGAATTTAAATTGTCTGATTTAGATGATGTATATTATGTATTATGTAAATAATCAAGAAAATAAATACATTCTTATTCTTAGTATATCCTGGCATTATGCCCTATTTCCTAAATCTATTGATGCAACTTCGTTAGTCAAAGTAATGGCATATTTTCAGATTTTCAACTGGTTTTCCCGGAAAAGCGTGGCTATTCCTTTCGTGTACATACTAATTTGTAAATTATGAAAATGTATTGATAAATCATTTTAATACAATTAAATAAGAATCGAGGTTAAGGCACCACTCAAGTGATAAGGCGCCAAGCGGATAAGTGTAATGGAGGACCGAAGGTACTACTATATTGCGCACTTTAGCAAGGCCATAACTTTGGCAATGTGGTTCCTCTATTATGCTGTAAGTGGGCAAGGGGCGACTGTAGCGTTTCCGGCGCTTGAGTCGGTGAAATATCGCTCGCAAACTGTGTCAGTGGAGCACCGCGAGCTTCTTTTTGTTATCACAATCAAGCTTTGGCAGTTTTATTGTAAAATATACTTGCAGAATTCTGATTTAAGTAGTTTTGGAGTGTGCATTAGAAGTGTGATGACATTGTTGTTCAGCAATGATTTAGAACCGTATTTATTTCTTTTTTTCTGTATTTTTACGTCAAAGGCCAATACAAAATATAAAAGTAGGTGTTTTGGACCATTTAACAGAAATTTGTAGTCAGGTGAACCTCTTAACAGGTGATTTGTCATCAATATATTGAGTTGGTAGCACTTCAAGAAACAAGAATCACACATGAAAACCCATTATAAACACCACACGGCGCTTTTGCGATGTCCAAAATCATCCTGAATTTGATAAATGAAGTAAGACCGATAAATGATTAATAATTATATCCCTTAGCGTAGTCTATGTCCAAAAGGCTCTCCTCCAGTACCCATATCTTCCGGAGAATCCACCGAATAAGAGAGCAATTCGGTGCTTAGCAAGTATACCACGTTTAGACAGCAGCTGCCAAGAACATTTCAAAGACTTAAAAATCTGGCAGTGATTTCAATTACAAAATATGTGTGATAGTTTCACGGATGTAAACTGAAAAGCAAAAGTCAGCGCCCAGCAAACAAGACATCACAATTTACACCAGCACAGCACTAGACACGCTACAGACTTCACCCTGCCACTTCACCGTCTTAGCTGCATCAAAAAGAAACCATGTTACAAAGGAGCTCTTTTCTTCAACCGCCTTTCTGAACATCTGAAAGCCCAAGACCCGTAACACCTCAAGATAAAACTGACCTTGTGGCTTCAAGAGACCTTATACTGCGGAAAAGAATTCCTGACCAACAGAACTACATAGTCCAACTCGAACAGCAATCCAAATGATGAATGCATATTGCACTTTATTACTATAAAAATTCTTCTTAAACACATTTTGACGCATATACTGTTCTCCTTGAATATGAATATGTAAATAATGTTGTCTATTGTCTATGAGTATGTACTGTATAAGCACATGATCTGCGCCGGCCTTTCCTCTGAACCGACAGGTTGGTAAACAGCTGGGATTACAAGAAAGGATTTTTGTTCATAGAGATGACTTTTTGTATCAAGGCCGTACTAAATGTATGCTAGTTAATCAGTCGAATAACGCGATAAGAAGTAATCGATTTAAATCATTTCCGTAATCAACTGGACGGTTTACCGATTGGTCAAAACCTGCTTTGTTCCCGCAGAGTTATCAACATTAACAACAAGGCTAGGGACGTCACTAACTTTAAACAAAAAGGGGAGTAATCCGGAGAGGGGCTACATAAAAATTTAGACGTAAGTCGTGCATTTTTACAATATTTCAATCACTTTAAAGTGGTACGCTGGGTTCATATGGTTTTGGTGGTGTAATAGATTTGTATCCATTCTTTATATCTTCATCTTAATTTACAATTTTGTTGTACTAATTACAAAGAAATCTGACTACCCTTAGCAATTTGTCCTGCTTCATTCACTACGCATATACACAAACAGGAATCACACTTTGATGAATGCGCATACCAGTAAGTAAAGACCTGAGAAGGTACATGGGACAGGTAACATGGGACGGAATACTTAAAAATACACTCTGAAAACCCCTCAAAATTATTTTAATATTGTGCAGGGTTACTTTAATGCCTATTCAGGCAAAAGAAAAATACACAAGGAAAAAGAGGAAAGATATAAGTTGTATTGCCACTGGACAAATCAAAACGGTCAGAGGTTAGTTAACTATTTCATCTCAAAATTATGTGTGCAAAGAATGAAACTACCATATGAACATTGGTTTATGTATAGACGAAGTTGATTTTTCAACTTTTAAACATTTTGCTCACTGCGAAATAACAGTATCGTTTATGGACGGTCCCTTAAGTGCTATTTCGTTTCTCTGTTGAGTGTTGTTGTTTACTTACACTGTTCTGCCTCTAAAGTCTTCTTTTAGTCAAGAGAAAAATATAATAAAACTCATAACGTGATATACGTTTTTTACTTTTCGTATATTGGTTAAAAACAGTGTGTACTTTAAATTTGAAATATTTAATTACTTCTAATCTTTAAACAAATTAGCTAAAGTTGGGTTTGTTTATTAATTTTTCGTAAGACTTTAAAATTTTTCCGATTTGTTAAACTAAAATTTTTTAAAAAGAGCATTATTTCATTAACGTTTTACTTTCATAACCTCACATTAGTAGTTGTCAAATAGAACCCTGAGTAAAACCAATATCCTCTTATTAGTGAGTACTTAGCTGTTACATGCAGGAAAATCAATGTTTTGTATTGTTTGTATCAGTATTCATTGTGCCTGGCTTGCCTATTGTTCGTGGCCGAGACAATCTCCATTGTTCGACAGCTTAGAGGTAGAGAAACATATTGAGACACCAACGTTTTCTATGAAACTCTCCCCGTGTAAATGTTTCAACTTTCCAACTAAAATAATCTCTTTTTATCGTTTTGTTATTGGCTTGAATTGTTTAAAAATTGCTTATATGCTTAAGGGTTAATATTGGGACATCTAATAATCCTGACCAAATACTTCATTTAGTTGTGCGTTTTGTTTCATAGCCATTCTTGATCATAAAATCGACCAAGATTTAGTTATGGTTTCTTACTGTTAGGTCTAGCTTAACTGAATTTACACTGAAAATTTATTTATTACTGCTCAGGGCTATTACGATTTTGCTTGTTACAAGTATTGCCTTTTTTAATGTTGGAACATTTTGAGACTGTAAATTTATTTTCAAGGTCTACAAACTAAACTAAGAATATAAGTTGTGAATACGAGTACTATTTGCCATCAGAATATTAAAAGTAAAGAAGTGCGTCTGATGGTAAATCTACGTCGCATTTTGAACCTCACAAATTACGCCTGACCCTTTCAAACATAGTAATAACTTATATTTGTATGTAAAAAACAAATTTAATTCAATTAGTCCAAAATATATATGACATATGCACGATTAGAAGAATCCAGACTTATTTACAATAGCCAAACACGGCGACCACGACGAAGCAACAGTATGGCCTCTCAACCCCTACACTCCGCCGCCCCCGGGAGCCACCCCCTCCACGCGCTATGTAGCCAAGTGCACTGCGGGCTCAAGGTGGGTATACATGACTTACATACTGTCGTGTTAGGTACAGTTAAGTTATCCAGCACTCGCACACTCACATACGCGCTGACACGAGCACAGAGGCTGAGACACTGACCCAACCCTAGCCACGACCCAGGGGTTGCCATGGCAACGCCGCAGTGCTGCGCGCACACTCTTCATCTCATCCCCCGTCATGGGGTAGTGGAGTGGGTGAGTGGATCTCAGCTCGGAGTAGGTGCCGGGAGTAGTTCCGTCACCTGGATTATACACGAGTGTTTATCACCTCTAATTTATTTATTTTTTTCCCTTTTTAATGTGAATGGAGAACCATTTAAGGGTCCGCCTTAGTGGTCACCTCAGAGAAAGGGTTGGTTCGTCCACCCAAAGAACACACGACACCTCGTACCTAACAACTGGCTAAACAACTGGTTCTTTCAACTGATGCGGCCTAACTGGTTGCAACGGTTTACGTTGGCTCGTTTGCTTATTTGCTTATTGCTCAGTCAAACCCCCATGAACAACTTTCACCTTCTCGTCGTACGTAGAATACACGCTGTGTAATGCTAGCACGGTGTCAATGACTTTGATAATTGTGCAAAACATCGAACTTATAGTTCATATATAACCTCGTTATTCAACCGTTATGACATGAGACACTGATAACGTAGGAACAACACCTGTTCGAAAAACTTCGGTTACCCGCTTGATGTTATTTCGTTTGTTTCACAAACTATTTTGTATCTCAATTATCCTTGCGCCGATGTTTTTAAAACTTGGTATATTGTTGTAACTAATTAAGATTTTAGAAAAAAACAACATTTTTAACGGTGGCCAACCGATCAATACAAATACAAAAACAAGAAACTTTGTGGTTTACAAATACTCGTAATTGTCAAGAATAACATTCTTTAAGCAAATTTAAATACAAACGCGTTGATACAAAAACACGGCTGAGTAACGGTGAACAAAAACCTTATCACAGGTGTAAGTACCAGTTTGTTCTTATGTTTTCCGCTGACACTCAGTTGTTTCCTAATGTGTTTTTAGTTTTGGTATCAATTTGCTAAAGAAAAGAACACCCTTACAATTTATTTGTAGATATCGCTGCGTTCTTGCTATGTCGGTAAAATTATACAAATATGATAAATTGGCCGTCTTTTAAACATATAGAACTGGATCACATTGGTAGTTTTTTCCCAAAGGAACTTTGAATAATTTATAGAATTATACTAAGTATAAAACAACAAAATGGGGGCTAAACAAAAAGCCTTTAGAAACATCCTATTCTTGAGTTACTCTTTGTTTTGAAGATAAAATCATAACCTAAAGTTTAGCACTTAGTTTGTAGGATTCCCTGTATTTGACTGGGACTCGTGGCGTGGTCCTGTAATCCAGCTTCATGGAGGTCAGGTTTTGAGGATGGTATAGGTCTAAAGCGGCTCAGATAGTCTCAGTGATCATCTGATTATACCCGCATCAACTCCCACCATCGTTTAGGCATATCAGACCATCACCTGTGTGGTTCGGAAGTCGCGTTAAGCCGTTGGTCCTTGTATTTCCATTGGTAATTGGGCTATTAATTAATGACCCATTCTAAGTAAGAGTCGGCCTTAGTTTGTAACAAGACTACACCTCATAACTCATTACTATTACTCATCACACTCATCCTTCACCCCATATTTGCCTTAAAATACCCTCATGAGAGTGGTCGGCATCTCAAATAGTGATTTAGTGATTTATATCTATACATTGAGCTACCGTTCATTGAACGGTTCAGGGATGAACTAGTCCTTGGACAGATTACGTTACTGAACGCCGTTCTTTCACTTGAACAGTTCCTTTTGGATCAGTTCAATTCCAAGAAACCATCTCCCATCTCCACCTGTCGCACATGGCACTTTTCTATAACCACCAGGAAAACGCTGCGATTCTATTAAGTTCTTGTAATGTTTTTCGTCAAGGAAAATAATTTGGTTTATTACATGTAAAATCGTATTACTTGGCAAACAAACATAGTTCACCAAATGCCTAACCATGATAATGTTCTTTCTATGAGTGGGTTTTTTATTACTTTTATTGTATTATAAGTTTTACGAACTATTTTAACTAAGGAGCTAAATCGTAGCTACAGAAAAATTATCACAGAAATCAAAACCTAAAACGTTTAGGTCATAAATCCAAAATGTAAATATTGACATATAAACATCAAATTCCAGTAGTAAGGTGAAAGTGAAACCCACAAATGTAATAACTTGTCGAAAACCTATTAACCTATTAAATCCTAAGGCTGAACAGTAGCAACTTGCTAAAATAAATTATAAAATCCTCCACATGCAGTTTGCATATCCAATTGAAAACAGGTTTACAATTTATACGATAATGTATTATGTTAGGCAAAAAAATGAAACAAAATACTTAAGGTTTTGAAAGAACATTTTTCGATATTTAGCTTTTGAATACATTTTCAACTGAAGTTATTGTAAATGTATTGTACCTATAAAACTTTATTGTAGCTAATTGTAATCCAATTTTGACTTTTGACCTTTATTTTGAATTTTACGACTTAAAGTTCGTTTTAACAATCTAAGACTGAAGGAAATGTGTGTCACTGCTCGTATGGCTGCAGCACTCCTTGCTGAGTATTGCTGAGGAAGTCACGTTTCAGCATAATGATATTCAGTGAGTCAACCGTTCTTTATGGATCTCAACTCGTCACTTTTCTTTATTTCCGTTCAGAGAAAAAATACATATAATGTACTAGCTGTTGAATTGTAGGTTTCCACTTACATACATTTATGTACAACTAACTACGCAAACTACGTAAAAGCTATGAAAACCAATTATTTGTTTCATAGGTTAATTAAATAACTGGTTTGTAATTGTGCGGTTGCTTGGCAAAGATCTTTATGTTTAATGCAATGTGCTCAATCGATTCCATGCGAAATATCTTTTACATCGACTTCTCACAAATATACATTTTTTTAGTACGGCATACAGTTATCATTGTATGTACATTTTTGTACTAGGTAGATCTAAAACTGACTTTTGTACAAAGAATATAAACTAGGTATGACTAAGTTTAATGTAAAAGTGTAATATATTAAATATAATTTAAGTAATACCTAAATTATATCTCAAAGAGCTAACAAGACGGGTAAGAGTTAATATAAACAATAAGAAAACTGCATGTACTTTACGAATAGGCTGTAAAATAATTAAATACGAAGAGAATAAAAATATATGATCCCGTTGATTTAAAATCCTTTTCAAATACAGATTTGTTATCGTAGTTTCCTTGTTTCGTATTAAACTTATTCAGGCTTTTATAAATACCAGTATATTTTCCTTGTTGTGTTTTCCTCATTCTATTGATAACAAAACATAATCATACAAATCGCATCGCTACATTAGAAGTGTCCTAAACTGTTCTCCAATAGAACATCCCAATTACACAGATTGAGTATAGATGTCAAGTAACTTACTTGACAGCTTTATCTTTTGCTTTAATTTGTCTTCCAACGGTTTTGATTTTGAGAAATATTATGAGGACAGTTGCAAATATTTTTACTCTAAGTAATGGTAGCGATATACTTTATCTTCGGGCAGATGATGTTGATGAAATTTCTAGAGAAACGCACCATGTTAATGTTCTAATTATCATTATAATATGGGTACCTTTTTTGCTATCAGAAAGCAAAAGTGTATTCAAACTCAAAAAGGTCAGTTTAGGTTATGTACAGTTTCATGCGTATTTGATATGTTAATGCGCATTTTATACGTTATTTTGGATATACATTTTGTTTATAAACTTCTTTGAGCTAATCTTCTTCTATATTTTATAAAAATATAACTTTGAGGTACCAAAACAAAAAAGTTGAAAAACACAGTTTACTTTCGTTTCAAAAAATTGCGTATGTATCCACATAAACTTAGCTGAACTTGACTTTGCAGTTAAGCACTTGTTACATATAATTATAACTAGCTGAGAGTACCCGCGCTTTGTCTCAGGGCTTTATTAATATGGTTGTGTGTATATTTTAAGAAAATTGCAAATTTAAAGTTATATAAAAAAAGTTCAATATACTTAGAAAAACCATTTACTTTGCCTGATAGTTCACCATCTTCTCCTTACAAGTGTTGGCTACCTTGTGAGAGTCGTAGTTACTTCCGCCGTCCCGGCCGTTTTAAGATCCCCTTTGATTTTTTTGCAATTTGTTTCCAGGATGTTATATGTACATAAAAGGTAGATAAATACACACTGCGTCATTAGCTTAACCCTCAAACAAAGTTTCATTGCCACAGTTTCAGCCAATTTTAACTTATAAGCGGTCCTAAATGCCTAACAAATTTTCAAATTCCATTTTGATCCCTTGACACTTTTCTTTTGAATGTTGTATGAATATGAAGTATAGCTTAAGACACACTACGTAAAGAGCTAAACCCTTAAACTAAGTTTCATCACCACAGTTTCAGCCGATTTTGACTTATAAGCGGTCCAAAATCCCTAAAGAATTTTCAGAGTCCATTTCGGTCCTTTGCCATTTATTTTGTGGATGTTTTATTGATAGAAAACATAAGTAAATACACACTGTGTAATGGTCCAAGCACCTAAACGAAGTTTCACCACCATAGCAGTCGATTCTGAGTTATAAGCGGTCCAAAATGCCTTAAAACTTTACAGACAGACAGACAGGAGTTTGTTTGACACCAGTTTCAGTTTATGCAAAGTATGCAAACACCAAGTAACTAAAAAGCTGATGGATTCTTTGCAATGTACAGACCAAAATCTTATTTTATTTATATGGATGCAACAATAATAATCAGTTGAAATCAGTTGTTATGTCATTTATTTTGATTGTTGTGTTTGTAACGTTGTAATACAGCTCTTTACTTAATAATTTAAACATGAAATAAGATACCATTCAACACATCAAATATGTAAGTGCAAATCTACCTTGTATTGAGAGAAGGCGATCAATTCACAATCTGGGAGGTCAGAATATCTCGCTGGTGATTTGCAGCAACAAACCCTTTTCCAAGGTTTTAGTCCTTCCACCTCAACCTTCTTCATGCACAAGTCACTCTATACACTGCATTGAATTCACCGCACACAATGTAAATACACTGTATCTCACTTGGAATATGTAGTGATATGTCACACTATCACTCCACGACGCTGTTACATCGAGGTGACGCGATTCACTGGCTCCCGGTACTACACTCTACACGGCGTCTGTGTTAAAACAGCTGACTCACGGTCTAAAACTGGCCTGCAGTCCAGCTGACGCCGAGTCACAACATTGTGCGTACTTGTTTGTCTAAACACACTGTTCAATTGTAGGGCAAATTAGATGAAACACTGAAGTTTAAAAAAGAAATTATGTATAAATTATTGACAATTATTTAACCTAGGTTAAGGTCATTATCACAATTTTGAGATTGACTATTTTAAACAACTGCAGATGTGTTTGGTATCTAAAAGCGTAAAAAGGACGGATGGTTAAATAAATCATTAAAATACAGTTTTTCTTTCGATACGGTTTTGTATAAGGTACATTCATAATATAGAACACTGATCAGCTGTACGTCTTCATTTTAATGAAATAGAACTGTTTTAAATTTAAAATAATCAACATCAATTAATTAACAGTGAAAATGAAGAATTTCACGTTCTATTTGCTATGAAAAGTCGTATTGTATTGATGTTTTCTTGATTTAATTTTTCGCTTTGAAGGAGTTTACAAGGAGGAGTTTGGACACAAAATGGGTTTCGAATTGTATGGCGTTTAAACATTTTAAATTTCTCCCTTATCTCTCTAGTATGGCTTACTCAATTTTTATAATCTACATAAGATTGAGATGTTACAGATTTTCCAATGGTGGTTAAACAAAGAAATATGCTACAATAATAAGTGTTACTTAAGGCAGAATTCAATTTCAATTTAATCTTTTCATATATGTAGTCATATTTATCCTATTCCCTACTTGTATTTTCTATAACAAAACAAACCAACTTTGTGTGGTTAGAGACAAAAAAAGTCTGAAATTTTTAGAAATACTACACATTATTTATATCTTCCGATACGAGTATCTTCAAGAACAATGCTATTGTCAAACCTAATCCAACCCGCAAATTCAGTGAGATTACGGCCTAGAATCAAACGTGTCAGCCTTATTTTTAGCATCGAATCATCAAAAGAGAACATGACGAACGACGCAGAAATTAAGGATTAATTATTTGTGATTAAAAAGTATTCTTGTTTAAAGTTTGTTGTTGACGAAGGTACAACTTCTGAGGTTAAAATAGTATTATAAGCATTTTCCGTCGTTTTTGCGTGAAAAATAGTACACGATGATTCGGGCTCGGAAACTGACCCCGTCCTACGATGAAAAGTGATCTAAAACCCGACACAAAACATGAGCAAATGAGCGAGTATAAAGTAATTGGCACAAGCTGACCAGTCACCCACCACCAAATAACCTTATTTTTTTCCTTACAACTATAGAGTTTTGTACAAGCTAGCTTAGAAAACAATAAAGCATGTGCAAAACTTTACAAAACAAATATAAAAACAAAGAAATCAATCACGTCCATGGCCAGTGACATCTGCGCACTCACTGACTGCCTGGCAGCCACCGATTGGCAGGCTCGGAGCAGTGGACGGCTAATCACAGCCGTGAATCAGACTGACCGATTGTAACAGAGAACCTATTTATGCACAACCAATGGAAGGGAAATGCTTGTGGGGGGAGCTCTTTTCCTAATTAATATTTGGTTTTATGTGTTAGGTTACTTTACACCTGAAGACGGGGTCAGATTCCAGACCCGGAAACGTCGTGTACTTACGCCCATAGGTATATTTTAACCTTTCGAAGTATCCTCGTGAGTTGTATTGATGTAATACATTGCAATTAACAATTATACACTAACAATTACAATTTGTGTAAACAAAAGCGTTACCTATGTCAACCAATGTATACAAACACGTTAATTAATGGTTGACAGAGTTCTTATAAATTTATTTAATTATTAAAATATAGGTAGAAAGTGGATTAAAATGTAAAGGTTGAATGTCTTTAAACTGGTTTTAGTGTTGTAAATCAAGTTGGGGTTATTTTTCTTCAATGTTGTATTTTCCCGTTTCAAAGTAAAGATGGGTTTTAGTTCTATGTAAATCTTGGCGTGAATCTGTATGCAAATCTCTTTCAATCTTCTTAACACTGTAAATTGATCAAAAGTTTTGTTTAAACCTCGAAACAGGCTCACTTAATTTCTAATTATCTCAAATTCCTCTTTTATATGCCGAAAAATATTTTATTTTTTATATGAATGTATTTTCTAGTTTTATCAAATAGCACTGCATGTTGTTTCGTACTAGTCACACTAGTTCATAATGTATAGTCATACACAATATTGTTGAATGTATCACAAGTTTTATTACTCAATTATAGTCATCAGTGTTGTATAACCTAGATATTTATTCACTTTCGTCGCAAGCATATTGTAATCAAACTGCCAATGTATATTGGTGTTAACCGTATATGTACAAAGAAATAATTGTACATATGCTTACCTTTTAATTTCAATAGAAAGCCTATATTATAGCTAATAAAACAATAAATTATAATTTTCTTAAAATAATAGACATTCAAAATACTCGTATTAATCCACATTATGTTGAAGTTCATTGTATTTAGCCACGAAACTGTGTAGTAGACTTAAGTGGTGAATTTCCTCGTCAAACAGTTCAAATGGTGGGGTTTCACTACATGTTTCAGAACAACGGTCCCATCTTCAAGTGATAGTATACATAAAACACAACGAAGAACACTGATGGAGCTATCATCAGTGTTCTGCGTTGTGTTTAATAAGTACTGCCACCTGAAGATGAGACCGTTGTGCCGAAACATAGTGAAACCCCTCTTTGTTTGTTCAATTCTACCTATACAGTCACATTATGTTATTAGTGTATATGTATATCGTAGTTCTTTAATAAGAATCACGTTCCTTACTAATTATTAAATAGTTAGAGCGCTAAACCTAATTGGAACTATTGTAAACATTAAAAATGAATAAAGAGCATATACTCGTACGTACATACTATAGTAACACCCACCTACTAAAAAACTAAAGACGTAATTAAAATGATTCGATGACGATAGTTTTATCCTATAATAACAAAATAGCATATTTCATCAGGAAAGAGAACGCTTTTGTTACTACGGTCGTATATATCTCAAATAGTGATAGTTAATCCTGACCGGTCTTCAGTTAGTGCAATTAGTATCGATTTAAAATTAATTTATTTTTAGATAGTAAAATCGACGCCATTAAGATCGATAGAGTGTCGAGTCTGTGTCGTTTTTTTACAACAGACTTCTTTACATTAGATCGATTATTCCAATAAAAAACATTGGAACAGCTGACGTTCATGCCACATAAAGATCATAAACATAAACCCTTATTTCCCCAGGAATAAACGTACAACCTTAAGCTATGGTTTCCTAGAAAGCGGTGACCGCTACATTACGCCCGTAATATGACGGTGAGTTTTGTTTTCAATGTTATCAGATGAGAGTGGTTTCCTAGAGAGCGGTGGACGTAAAGTAGCGGTGAAAACTAGTTAAGGGTTTTCTCGCCAGGTGACACATTTTGTTTAGTAAACAAAAGTCTACTTTGTCCATTACTACATACGTAAATAAACTTTGACAACTTAAATAAACAACATGTCAAAAGTTGTTTTTGTCCATATATGTTTGAATATTGTGTTACGTCACCGTCACCGTAACGGCCGTAATTTAGCGGTGAACTAGCTGCTTTTAGGGAAAAATTACATAATAATATATTCGTATGTGAGGATTAGTACACAAGCAAACACATACACATTGAAGGGGTTGAGAGTAATCCAGTTTTGTGTTACATACCACATCTAAGCGTGCTCTAGCTCTTGATGTGTTGTTTGAGTAAAAGCAATCTCTGTGTTCAAATATTGGAGAGTCCACGTGGTTTCACCTTTCATATAAACTTTGTAACGACATTTCCAAGAATCTTTCCCTGAATTCCTACATGTGTGATTCATGTGAGAATCTTATTGCATATTTTAAATTTATCAAATATTAAAATGAAATGCGGAAATACAAGGTTGTGCGTTACCTCTAAGCGTAAATGAAAATATTATTTGTGTTTTTGGTTAAGAACGTTGTGACGCGAAAATATATGTTGCTTTTCCTGATGTTGTATTTCATGTTTTATATCTATTAGCAGTCTGTGGTTATCATGATAAGTAAATAAATGTTCTAAGTCAACTGTATTTAAGGGACTTGTATGTTTCAAGTGTTTATATTATTGTTTCATAAACATTATAACTATGGCTATTGTTACAAGATAAATATATTAAATTGTTCAATTGGAATATTTGACATGGCATTGAACTATTAGTTTTAAGTCGTGTTTGTAACAATCAAGTTTGTGTATCACGGATGTAAAGATACTTAAAGATTGGTAGCACTGACCTATTTGTATAGTCTAAGGGCTTCAAAAATTACTCCCTTATTTATCAAGCGTCTATAAACTCAGGAACCTCGCGTCAACCTTGTACACGTGCCTTTAAGTCCCTGTACAAAAGTTTACATTTGTTAAAACTAAGCAGTCATGTGATAACCTTTATCAAATGTAGACGAGTTGCTTCTCGCGTCACTTGGAAGATTTAATATGACTTATAAAGGGTTTTAATATGTCTTTTTAAAGTACCTTAAAGGGACTCCTACATCAAGTGAACATTTGTACATTTTCAAGTGATTTTTAAAACAGGAAATTAAATTTGAAAATTGGATTCCACGCGTTTTTTTTTGAATGTATTAAGTTATTGAACCCTTTATACAAAAATACAAATACAAAAGCGTTTTTAAAAAGTAATTTTACGGGTTTACTTAGGGCTATCGACGTTACATATTTCATATTTTAAGAGATATCAACTTTTAAAAGATGAAATCTCAAAGGTTGCATTTGATACTCCATCAAAGACTTTCAATCAACTCATCAAATGCTACACATAGATGAAAAAGTATAAAATTCCAAACACATGACTAATTAGAATAATTCCCAGTAACATAGAAGTCCTAGTACACAGTTTTATTTCAGCGTCTAACGGAATTCCAATATTTAATATAAATAATATAAATTCCAAAATAGCTTATGATAAAACCTAAAAAAATCAAACATTTTGACTCACTCCTAAAGAAAATATACGTAATTTCTGTCTACAATAACAAAATTAGAAAGGAAATTTTAATTGTGTAAAATGTTGTTAAAAACCCACATATGTGGGGTTGATTATACACAGTTATAAATTGGTTGTCTCATTAAAAAATGATGGCCGATTTTCCATTAAAAACAATATTTTTAGATTTGGGGAAAAGGAGTAGTCATTGTGTTTGTAAAATTCTACTATAAGTCGTATTAAACGTACAATCTACTAATATTGGCCCAGTTTAGGTTAACACCCCGCATGATGTGGCGTATCGCCTACATATTGAAACAGTGAATGTAGTATATTTTACATTAAACTCGCTCCAGTTTACTTTATCGACAAAGAATGACCTGGATTGATATGGTTTGCTGGTCACAGATGGTACTCTAAATCATTCATCACTACAGATGTCTCCACATCAATATCAACATCGAGTACACTCTGAGCTTTATATCAAATATAAAGTGAAGTTTTATTGGTCTCGTTATTTACTCTACAGTTTTAAAGATGTATTTTGGTTAAATTTATTTTCAATACTTTCAGCACATATATGTGAGCATTACTTAGGTGTAACTTTGCACGCTATACAACCAACGTGTAGGCCTCCAAGACGTAACCGATGAATTTAATTTTTGCTTTGTGTGAATAAAAAGTCGTATTTCATTTTGTACTAAACGTTGAGACCCCTGTGAAATTACAATTTAAACACTCGATCGGATTTGAAAAGGGGTTTAATAGCTTAATATATTGGTGTCCTATTTAACGTTGTTTGCTTTTTATGATAATGGTGTATATTTCAAACGTCCCAAGAGTTACAAATGTTGATTTAATTAAATGTCAGACCTGGGCACTAAAGTGAGACGAGGGTGCGTTGTCGACTTAATAAGCAAGCAAGCTGAAAGTTTGATATAGGTCTTTCTCGGACACTGTGTTATATTTAACAAGCCTTAGATATTCTTCTTGCTTTTGATTAACATGCTACCATCTCAATAAAAAACCAGGTTGGTACGATACGTTATTGTAAAAATCTGTAAGTAATTTGGTGAGTAGTTTATTGATAGTGTCATTCAATTTGAAATGAGGTTTAAATACTCAAATTGTTTTTATTATGTTTAACTATTTGTTTAATCATTGTAACACTGGCTTTTGAATTGAAATAACCATATTTCTGAGAATATAGTTGTAGTTTCCAATACCTTTGGCTTTGTAATGTAAAGCGATTTTCACAGTATGCAGAGTGTTGGTGAATTATCATTAAAGACTTTGTAAATATGTTCCTGTCAAAAGAAGTGTTGAAGTGTATCGTACGTCATGATTGCCAAATGTATCACTATTACAAAATTAAAAATCCAAATAGAAATATATGAAAGTTTATATGTGATTTTTTTATGTTTGGGCATTTATGGTTCAATAAAAGCCCATAAATGTAGGATTTTTGTTCGGAAGCATTAGTATTGGTTGTTTATGGTCTATTTTTTCCTTGCACTTTGATTTTTATTCTTCCTTACTAATTTGTATTTATTTTTACACTAGTTTTACTAAGAAGTATACCAAATTTAACTAAATTGGCTGACTAGTCAAGAATATAATACTTTTTAGTGCCGACCTAAACATACAGATGGAAAGTACACTTTGCACCATATACCATGGATGTACGATATTCTACATTATTCAAGGAACACCCGTAAAACTATTTCCAATTTAATAAACCTTTCCAAAAGAACTCACGAACAAATAATTTACACCTGTGATGCTAACTTACTAGGCAAATCTACAAATAACCAAACTTGTTGCGTTAAGTAAACCGTTCCGTTTACAAAGAGCTAAACCCAATAACCCTTTCATATAAGCCGCTTTCGCATATAAAACCTTTTACCCCTTATTATAATTTCACACACATACTCTTGATGATTTTCCCTACAAACTGTTTATCTCTAGACTTACAGACACAGTAGAGTAGGTTCACTTGATACATTTATACGATGGACTTGTACAACAGGAAATGTGTGTTAAATTTCTTCACTCCTTGAAAATGTCAAAGCTCACATTCTTGATTGATATTTCCAATTCATTTCAATGGATGTAAATATTTTGTCTCAGTACTCAGGTTCCGTAAGTGTCCAAGAGCAGTTTGGTTGTTATAATAATCACGATTCTACAACTGAAAGTTTAAACATTATATATTTACATTATTATTTTAACTGCAACAACACCGTTATAAATGTTGTTAGGAAGTTTTTGTATCAATGTTTTAGAACGATCAATAACATATAGTCACCGAACAAATTAATGTTTCTTTTCTGCCAGAAGTGTGATCCAATCATGTTACTAAATAATTTTTCTCCAATGAACTTCACAATCTACTATTTAACCGAGGAAGGGACAAAACAAAACATACAGTAATTGATACATTGGTTAAATATTGGTGAGGTAGTTTAAAATAAATAAAAGTATTGGATACAACTATGTTTGCAGGGATGATTGGTGAACAGAGCCTGGAAAAAAGAGATAAGGTTTCCAATTACGTTCTAGCGTGAAATCCACTCTTTTTGGACACGCTCAGGTTTTCATTTAAATAAGTTACATCGCGAATGAACTTAAACGCCAACTACACATAAGTTAATCTATGTTTTCAACAGCAAATTAGGGTTTATGATTCTTTAAAATTTTAAAACCCTAAAATAAATCAATAAAATTTTGAGGATGCACGTTTAATATTTATTGATTGGATTTATATATTTTAATTCATGATCCCAAAGATTTGACTCTGGATACAAATTGTTCATTAAAAATCCAACATAATTTATTTTGATTAGTCACGTTAAGCCGTTGGTCTTTGTATTTCCTTTGGTCATTGTGCTATTAATTAATGACCAATTCTAAGGAAGAGTCGGCCTTAATTTGTAACAAGACTACACCTCATAACTCATTACTACCACTCATCACACTCATCCTTCACCACACATTTGCCTTTTAATACCCTCATGAGAGTGGTCGGCATCTCTAATAGTAATTTAGTGATTTAATAGCTAATAATATAAATAATGTTTGTCACTCGTATGGTCAAGAATGTTGCTAAATGCAGAGCTCAAGACTGTCTCTTTCTTAAAATTTTTGTTTTTTATGAAACTTGAAGTAAGGCAAAAGTTTCTATCTTCTTGTTAATTAAATAGGAACAATTAAATACATCGTTGTAGTTGAAAAAGATTTAACGCGGTGGGTATCACACAAACTGATATTTATGATGGAAACAATTTTGTTTAACAACAACAATACGTTTAATATCACAAAAATTACAACAGCAATAGTTGTTTTACAATATAAAAATATGACCTACATACTATGGGTAAGACTTCGAACCCTAATGAAATATTTTAGTTTTTAGTTAAAATAACCATAGATTTCTCAACGCTACAAAGTTAATTTTGAGCAAGGCAGTTTTAAGGTTTGTGGCTCTAAATAACCAAACTTGTTGCGTTAAGTAAACCGATCCATTTAGATGATGCTAAACTTTTAAGCTTTATTAATTCGCTGATGTTGAAGAAAGGTGTGTGTATGTATGTATATAGTTTCAATGGACTAAGTTCAGGATCTCTGTGTTGGGAGTCTGGTGCAAACATACTGCTTACACATTCTATGTTCACTTATGCTACTAGACACATAATTCCTTATTCTGCTTTCTCAAACATATTTTGCACAAGCATTACTCCTCAAGCATGTGCAATTGAAAATATATTTCATTCAATCGCCATGTCTACAAATACATTCATCAGCTGATGCTTGGCAGGTTATTTGGTTAAGTGCATGAACAAAACATAAAACGTGGTAAAACCTTTTGGAAAATTACGAATAAACTGATTTTTTCAAAATAGTTTGATCAGATATACGTCACCTAAAGGTCATAAACAGATTATAAAGGTCTGCAAAACCAAAAGTAAAACTATTGTATTATACGTACTTACTAAAACAAGTAGACAGCAAGTTTCTATACCTGAAACAACAAACATTGTTTTAAATATGGCCCCTTATTCTAGAATATTCCTTTCTTAGTTTGATTGGAATACAAATAATTCTAGTTTGTTTTTATTTATATTAAAATTTATATTAAATTACAGACTTGTGGCGTGGTCCTGTAGTCCAGCTTCATGGAGGTCAGGTTTTGATGATGAAATAGGTCTAAATAGTCTCAAGTAGTCTCAGTGATCATCTGATGATACCCGCATCAACTCCCACCATCGTTTAGACATATCAGATTATCACCTGCGTGGTTTGGAAGTACAGTTAAGCCGTTGGTCCTTGTATTTCCGTTGGTAATTGGGCTATTAATTAATGACCCATTCTAAGGAAGAGTCGGCCTTAGTTTGTAACAAAACTACAACTCATAACTCATTACTACCACTCATCACACTCATCCTTCACCACATAGGTCTAATACACCCTTATGATACCTTATGAGGTCTTAAAATACCCTCATGAGAGTGGTCGGCATCTCAAATAGTGATATAGTGATATTTACCTAAGATATTTGTTTAATTTTATTGTTCATGTTCCTTTTACACATTTCGTCATATCAAAGAATAAAGATGTATATTTTTATTTAGTATTCTTCATGTTTAGCATTCTTATCAACGCTACAGCGCTATTTTTGTTATCGTTAACTAAGGTTTGTCACCAAGGCAGCACGTATTATGATTCCGGAGTGTTAAATGTTATCTAGACTGGAAGAGTTGTTAAACAGTTCTCTTGCTCATCCACAAACACAACTTGAAAACTACCAAGCATGTAATTATTAATTTCATAAATGTAACATTGTGTGCTGAAATAAAAACAATCGACACCGTTTCAAAATAGCTTTTCCTCAATTTCGTTTACAATAGTAGGCCTAATCTATATTACAAAGCGTTCTCTAAAAAGTTATGAGCAGCTCACAGAATATGTTTTCAAGCCCATTATTTGATGCGCTGATGAAAAAAAGAGAAGGCAAGATTTGTAGAGTTTGGACGTCACAATGATAGATGTCGCTGCCAACACGCTCAGTGTGCACATGCCTTTGACGCATATTTCCAAACAATATAGTACATTGACCAAATATTTACAGTGAAGTAAATATTTCCAAACAAAAACCTCTGAACTCCTTTAATATTATTAATCCCTACTAAAAGTAAAATATACTCTTAGATCATTATGTAAAAGCTCTAAACACTTCAGATGTTAAAGGCGCAGCTGAGGACGTTAAATGAGCCAGGATGTAAAACACATTTAAAGTAACACGGTGTTCAACCCATCGGTTGTGCTTTTTGAAAGGAGCAACACTGTCCCTAGTAGTAAACGTTCATCAAAATAAACTTTCACACAAATAAAATAAAACCTCTTTGGTTCTTCATGATTTTAGCAAAATGACAAAAAAAAAAATACTGCGTTTTTACTTAAATTTAGTTATCCAGTGATGTGTGACAGTTATTGTGACTTTTATAAGCAAGCTTTATTCGGACTGTCCCCATCATATCATTCTGCCAACAAACACTCTTATAAGTGATATTATTTTAATCTTTTTATTTATAAGGCTATTAACATGACTTGTTTCATTACATTATACAAAGGTTGGTAGGTTTACACCACCAATAACAAAATTTGTTTAAATTGAATCAAATTTATCAATGGATTTCGAGTATCAGAAAACTATACCTTCAGCACTAAGGTACTCAAATCCTGAAGCCCATTTTGTACAGTTTACTGAACAAGGCCATGAGCTACTTGTCACATAGTTTGTAGTCAAGAGAAAAGTAGAATATATTGTAATGCTTTTCACAGGCTACAAATAACTCCATAACAATATGTAGAGCTTGTCACAGAAGGAACTGTGAACGATTTATCACTTCATAGTTGTCGATTAATAAAAGTCAGCTAGTCGTTACACTAGACAGCTTAGGAAGTTATAAGCCTTAAAAAACCGAGCACAGGTTAGGTTGAATAACGACAAGGAGAGAGGACCTGGTTTCCATTATGTAGGATTAAAACTCTATTACACCTGGAGCCGCGAAATTGGAAACCCAGACAGACACATATTGTCTTGTGTCGGACTTTGTTGTTTGTATATTTTCAGTTCAGCAATTATTTCTTACGCTAACTAGAGTGAAAGATGTATAGAATGTAGTCAGTTAGTTTTTGTGTTGCTGAAAACATGTTTTTGTATTAAAAGTGATTTATCGATTGGTAAATGTTACAAGTAAAATTAAGCCAATTACTCTTTAAAAATTAAAAAATAAAGATTGCTTTATGGGTTAAGGCTGTGTCAGTAAGGGTGAAAGTGTGACAGGGCTAAGGGGTTGCAGCCCAAAAACGCCACCGTTAATATAGGGTGGTGCAAAAAAGGTAACTGAATGATTGTTTACGCTTATAATTTGGGTTACCTTTTTCACCACCCCGTAAAAATTCAACTGTAACTTTTAACTAATAGTCAATATATTTTTAAGGTGGATTAGGTGGCAGTTTACCGATTTTTGTATTTAAGAAAGATCTCTTTGAAATACATGAAAACACTACCTTTACAGCACTGAAAATTCCACTGAGAAGCGGAACATAAATATGGCACCAATCTACCTAGAGTATCTTTTTTACAAAATGTACAAATTATGATATAAACTTACCGCACTGCAGCGTTTACTCAATCGACCAAACTACACCGTCATTTGTCAACTTTCGTACTCCACACAGTTAAATCTTCTACAGGGTGTGGTGCAGTTTGAGTTAATATGAATAGTCAAAATACAATATTTGAGCTCCAACTTGACAACTGAAATGACGCAAATCACAATGACGTAGGTTATTACAGTCGCAACTTATCTTCTGTCTTTATCGATGAACTTTCTACTGAGATTTTCAGCACCATTTACTAGGTTGATTGGTTTCACTCGAATCTGAATTCATCAAATACAGAAAAAAGATGTATAAAGTAAACTCTACGATGTTTCCTTTTGGTGTTTAACTGTTTGTATAATACATTGTAACAACAAGATTGAATAGAAGATTATTAACCAAAAGCCTCAATTAAACTAAAGACTCGGTTAAGAGTTTTAAATATTGAGGAAAGCCGAGTGTTTTTCAGAGAATTCCGTGTTTGAGGATTAGCATCGGGAAACAAGATAATGAAGTGTTTACTTTCCGACATCCCAGGGTAACATTTACCTTCCCTTATCCCTTACAACTCCAGGCTCGTGTTGGTTTAACATATAAACCCTTGACATCACTGGGTTGAAATGGGTAAAGGTCGAATCTCAACTGAATAAACTACTTATGTTTTCGTTTTTGTAAGGGGAGGTTAAGGTAGGACTACTTGATTGAATAGTATAATGAAAACTAATACTTAGTACCCACTGAGCCTTTTTATTGCACGACTATAGTTTCGGTGGTAAACCTATTTTCTTAGTCCCATTTATTTAAGTTTTGTATTATGTGCAAAGACAATATTTACCCTGAAATTACCTTTTGTATTTTCTTGGAAGGGATTCATTGGCGGGATGATTGTGAAAGTTTCTATATAGGCCAAACGGGAAGAACCCTTAAATCAGGATTTATAGAGCACATCCAGGCAATCAAACCAAACAACACAACGAGTATGAAATCAAACTTTGCAGAACACATCCTCAACTCAAACCACATCTATACATGTATAAGAATATAGAAGAAAATTTAACTATTATGTATGTTGAAAAAAGGCCTAATGATGAACTGCAAAGAAGACACATATAGGTACCTACTTAAGTAAAGTAAAATAGAAGCTCCATACAACATATTAAACACAACTTGATTAATTATCAGGAACCCGATATTCGAGAAAATTAAAAAGATAAAAAGTTCATTAAACATTTTATATTGTTCACTTACCCAAGATTATTCATTTTTTATACAACTTATTTGATCGATATTTAGAATTTTTCCATATTTACAATTATTATACAATGTAATTTCATGCGGAAGATGACCTACAGGTGTACGTAATAGAAGCTGGTACATGACAATCAAATATAATAATATAGGGTACTATGTACTTTCCTTTATATATAATTACTTTATTTTTGCATTTGTTGTAAACTATGTGTTTACTTTGCTAACCTTCAAATATTGTTTTATTCTTTGATTTAAAATAAGTAAATAAAATAACACTGAAATTTAGTAAAACCTTTATACAATATATGTTGTTATAAGCACTTTATCAATAACATTGTTCTCACCTACGGAGCAAACACCATAAGTAGATGAGAACATTGTTGTTGAAAGGCCAAAGCAAATATATTCGTTATATCAACTCTTTAGGCTTTTGGTTAATTAAGATTCTAAATTCAGTTGTGAGCTTTAAAAAGGCTTAACGCTGTGTGTGATAAGTTCTAATATTTGAGATACACTTCGTTGTTGGTTTTAGAATATCCTATTCTTTGAATAGAATATTCTGTGATTATTCCTGCTGAACTACTCCATGCCAATCAACAAAGGTTAGTCGAATGAACTGACCAAGGTGTAAACTCAATAATCGGTTTACATTATTAAACAACTATCACGGTGATAATTCAAGCTATTTACTAAAACACACCTAATTCTAGGATTATGTATTTTGGTTTTACTTCAGACACTAAAGTAGAGAGAGAAGAGGGAAGTATGTCTAGTTGTAAATGTACCGCCATCACTGGCACCTGTTCCATATCCTACATTCAAACTTGTAAATGTTTCTCACAACTCACAGCACTTCCAAACTCCTCAGTACGTGGTACGGTTAATACGAATAACTTACTGGCAAATTAGTCAATCATTTATGACAATCGAAGAACCAGGTGTTTTACACTGTATTAGGAAAACTTATTAAACGAAGTGTGGGAGACATTAGTTTAGAGGACAACATACGATAAAAAAATGTATTGTTATTATGAACTGCGTATTACATTCGCCTTTTAATACATAAAGGAAAACATGAATATTCACATACTAGAAAACTAACGTTACAGTTTGACACTAAATTAGTTTCGATAGCACAATTTTTTTGAAAACTTAAAATGATTGCGATTATTCCAGAAATCTGTTCCTGAATATCGTAAAGCTTTGTATACTTATAATGATAAAGGTATCAAAATACACCTTCATCATTTATTTATTTGATTTGAAAGGTATCTTTGAAAATTTAATTTAAATTATGTCAAACTTCTTGTTTCGTAAACTTACATAACAAAATAACTAATTATTATATTTTTACAAAGCGAATCTAGACTAATGATATTGAATAACAGATTTCATTGTTTCGTTTCTGATGATAAAGCAGTTCAGCATTAAAAGCTGAAGAGACCTCATTTCACTGAGACTAATGCGGTTAAGTCTGTAATTTGCAATTAGCTTCAACCTTTGAGTTCACTTGATTACAATATGCCACAATTCGCAGTTTTCCACAAAACATTCTTCAATTGTTTAAGCAAAATGTAATGTTGAATAAGATGTTAAACCTGTTAACCAAAGTTTTTATATTGTTTGAAATTTAAATGCACTACTTTAAACGTTAAAAGATATAAATACAAACTGTTAAGTTAGTTTAGTGTTAAAACACAAATCCATTCGCAATGAGATTTGGGGTTTGTTGTAGTTTTATAAAGGTTGACAGAGGGAATTTTTCAAATGAAAAGAAATAGATTTCGCTAGTTTTATTCTTAACTCTTCTGTGTTGGACCAAGTATTCACGCAACATTATTCAGAACAGTAATATTTTTAGTTAATGTGAATGAGCTATAAAACTGAACTGTCCATGTTTTAATCGATTTCATCAACACTTTAGGAAGAAAACGCCCTTTCATCAAATATAGCTTGTTACAAACTTGTTTTCGACAGTAAACAAATATACAAATATACATAGTTCACACTTTTTGAGAGAATTATTTTACTTACGCAGCTAGTCTGACAAAACATGGATAACATAAAATACATAAAACCATTCCAAAGACATGAGTTCGTAGACACATTGTGTAAACAGATCCATTCAAGGAAAGGTTAAGCCTCTTATCCTCTCTTATAAAACCTCTCACGCGAGTAAAACCACTCTGTATATTCAATTCTTCTCTCAAATATTCTTGACAGTTTGCCTAAAGAGTGTTTATCTCTGGGCACAGGCAGAGTGGCCCGAATGATAAACGTTCAATTCCACCTTAGCTGCCTCTTAGGCAGGTATACATAAGGTTAGTATATAGGTTACCTCTATACTAACCTTGGATATACAATATGAAAAATCGTGTACAAAACCATTATATAGTTTCTGCAAACATTAAGGTTCTGTTATTTATATTAAATGTCTAAGGTTCGTATAGTTATAGAATTTCTCTATTTCGCTATAGTCTCTAGTTTGACTTAAACCGTAATGGAACACATTTTAAGTTTAGAGATTTTCCCACTCAGTAGAGAACTTCTTGGATAAAATACTCGTAGATATTTTCAACCTACAATGCAATTTTTTGACAAAAACATTTTTACTAACCCAACTTCAAAAGTTTCGTTCCTTCCGGCATGTTAACACTTTAAAGTTGAATACTTAGCATTTTCAAACGGTCGCCATTATGTTAAGTTTAACATGTTAGAAAGCAATATGTTCTGTTGTTTTCTTACTTTCAAACTCTACATTTAAATAATCAAAGTAATACGGGTAAATCTTTGTGATTCAGTTATGTGAAAACTACGCAAGTACCAATTTCTTTACATTTAGTAATCCCCATAAATAAATATTTGATTGCGGAAAGCTTATGTACGGACCAACAATGGCTTTACCGAGTTCACGAGGTAGTATATAATTTATTTAGCAACTGAAGGCTATCTGCTGATTAATGTGCGGATTGGTGCAAATGTTGCTACAGTGCAACCCATGTGTCTGGTCTGTCGTTCTATGAAACCTGTAACAAAGCACTTATTTATGACCTTTAAAGCTAACTATAAACTATAAACAACATCTATAGTTTTAAAATATCAACAGGCAGGAGTCATAGAGCAATGACAAGTTCCGTTGCCTGTCAAAGCGTGACTGTAATCTTTTATAATTATAGAACAAACAAGATGAAAACGATGACATTACCATTGAATACTATGAAAAAGAGTAATTATTAAAACTAATGGTTAAAACAACTTAATTTATTTACTGTGGACATGATTAGAAAGCCTGGGAAAAGAGATAAGGTTTCCAATTACAGATTTGTATGAGCATTGACTCTCTTCAGTTATACTTGCGTACTGGGCTCTTATTAGTATATTCAGAAAATGTACAATCGCTTGGTTATGTGAGAAACCTCACTTTTATCAATAGCTATTATTGTAAAGTATAACGCTTCTTTTATCTCGAGCATTAATACTCACCGAACCTAATTTTCTTAATTACACGTACAACACGTATACATCCTCGAAGCAAAATGTAATGTTGAATAAGATGTTAAACCTGTTAACCAAAGTTTTATATTGTTTGAAATTTAAATGCACTACTTTAAACGTTAAAAGATATAAATACAAACTGTTAAGTTAGGCTAGTTTAGTGTTAAAACAAAAATCCATTCGCAATGAGATTTGGGGTTTGTTGTAGTTTTATAAAGGTTGACAGAGAATTTTTCAAATGAAAAGAAATAGATTTCGCTAGTTTTATTCTTAACTCTTCTGTGTTGGACCAAGTATTCACGCAACATTATTCAGAACAGTAATATTTTTAGTTAATGTGAATGAGCTATAAAACTGCACTGTCCATGTTTTAATCGATTTCATCAACACTTTAGGAAAGAAAACGCCCTTTCATCAAATATAGCTTGTTACAAACTTGTTTTCGACAGTAAACAAATATACATAGTTCACACTTTTTGAGAGAATTATTTTACTTACGCAGCTAGTCTGACAAAACATGGATAACATAAAATACATAAAACCATAAAATCATTCAAAGACATGAGTTCGTAGACACATTGTGTAAACAGATCCATTCAAGGAAAGGTTAAGCCTCTTATCCTCTCTTATAAAACCTCTCACGCGAGTAAAACCACTCTGTATATTCAATTCTTCTCTCAAATATTCTTGACAGTTTGCCTAAAGAGTGTTTATCTCTGGGCACAGGCAGAGTGGCCCGAATGATAAACGTTCAATTCCACCTTAGCTGCCTCTCATAGGCAGGTATACGCCAAGGTTAGTATATAGGTTACCTCTATACTAACCTTGGATATACGCGTATGAAAAATCGTGTACAAAACCATTATATAGTTTCTGCAAACATTAAGGTTCTGTTATTTATATTAAATGTCTAAGGTTCGTATAGTTATAGGATTTCTCTATTTCGCTATAGTCTCTGGTTTGACTTAAACCGTAATGGAACACATTTTAAGTTTAGAGATTTTCCCACTCAGTAGAGAACTTCTTGGATAAAATACTCGTAGATATTTTCAACCTACAATGCAATTTTTGACAAAAACATTTTACTAACCAACAACAAAAATTTCGTTCCTTCCGGCATGTTAACATTTTAAAGTTGAATACTTAGCATTTTCAAACGGTCGCCATTATGTTAAGCTTTACATGTTAGAAAGCAATATGCTCTGTTGTTTTCTTACTTTCAAACTCTACATTTAAATAATCAAAGTAATACGGGTAAATCTTTGTGATTCAGTTATGTGAAAACTACGCAAGTACCAATTTCTTTACATTTAGTAATCCCCATAAATAAATATTTGATTGCGGAAAGCTTATGTACGGACCAAAAATGGCTTTACCGAGTTCACGAGGTAGTATTTATTAGCAACTGAAGGCTATCTGCTGATTAATGTGCGCGGATTGGTGCAAATGTTGCTACAGTGCAATCCATGTGTCTGGTCTGTCATTCTATGAAACCTGTAACAAAGCACTTATTTATGACCTTTAAAGCTAACTATAAACTATAAACAACATCTATAGTTTTAAAATATCAACAGGCAGGAGTCAGAGAGCAATGACAAGTTCCGTTGCCTGTCAAAGCGTCACTGTAATCTTTTATAATAATAGAGCAAACAAGATGAAAACGATGAAATTACCATTGAATACTATGAAAAAGAGTAATTATTAAAACTAATGGTTAACAACTTAATTTATTTACTGTGGACATGATTAGGAAGCCTGGGAAAAGAGATAAGGTTTCCAATTACAGATTTGTATGAGCATTGACTCTCTTCAGTTATACTTGCGTACTGGGCTCTTATTAGTATAAGAAAATGTACAATCGCTTGGTTATGTGAGAAACCTCACTTTTATCAATTATTATTGTAAAGGTATAACGCTGCTCTTTTTATCTCGAGCATTAATACTCACCGAACCTAATTTTCTTAATTACAACACGTATATATACTCGAAGCAAATTGTACTAGTTTTGAAAAATTGAAGCTCTTGAAACAAGTTACAATCGGAAAAATGACAACTAAACACCATATTTACAGTTGAATGTCATGAACTTCACACGAGTACTTTTTAACTAATCCGCTGATATCGTTGAAAGGTTTGTCGATGTAAGTTATCAGTTTCTGATTGACCGAGTTCAGGAGTCTGGTGCAAACATGTGATAAGCAGATTTATGCTAACTTATGCAGCCAAGCAAGCATACTTCCTTGTGTGATTTTCCAAGCATACACACAGAAACCTTACTTGTCAAGCAAGATCTACAACATTGTCATTTTCTTAAAATTAGGAATATTTTAACACTTTCACTCTTTTTATCTTCTAAGCTATTTTCAATAGTATTAAAATAACCATTGTGAATCTCACGTTTCTTAACTACCGTGTCAACAAAATATTTACTTACATTTTAAAGTACATACCGTGCCAATGAGGATATCACTATTTGAGATGCCGACCACTCTCATGAGGGTATTTTAAGGCAAATATGTGGTGAGGGATGGGTGTGATGAGTGGTAGTAATGAGTTATGAGGTGTAGTCTTGTTACAAACTAAGGCCGACTCTTCCTTAGAATGGGTCATTAATTAGCCCAATGACCAATGGAAATACAAGGACCAACGGCTTAACGTGACTTCCGAACCACGCAGGTGATGGTCTAATATGTCTAAACGTTGGTGGAATTGTATCATCAGATGATCACTGAGACTATCTGAGCCGCTTTAGACCTATATCATCCTCAAAACCTGACCTCCTCAACTCCTATATCATCCTCAAAACCTGACCTCCTCAACTCCTATATCATCCTCAACTTTCTATATCATCCTCAACTCCTATATCATCCTCAAAACCTGACCTCCTCAACTCCTATATCATCCTCAACTCCAATATCATCCTCAACTCCTATATCATCCTCAAAACCTGATAAATCCCGGAGAGGAGAGTACAAACAGCTGTGACGTAGCGCCCCATTACCTTTCCCTTCACGCGGCTCAGTATAGTCCGTTTCAACAGAATCCAAGATGGCGGTTTGTTTACAAAATTAATATGTCAGATCATTGATAGGGAAAACTAGTGAACCAGAGTAAGAGCATTAAACAACTTAACATTGTCTTCGGAATTTATTTTGGATGCAACAATGTGTTGTGAAAAAAACTTGGGCACTCGTATCTTTACTCTAAATTGTAAAGTCATGTACAAGACATTCAAGACAGGTTCATAAATCCCGGGTCAACACTAATTTAGCCCAAAAACATGTTTGCATCTATTTATAATTACCAGGATATTTATCAAGACATAGAAGATAAATAATTTAGAAAATTTAAGAAAGATCTGAGGAACTACTTTAAGCAAAAGGGCTTTTACACATTTCAAGGATTTAAAAGTAAGTGGGGATATGTGAACTTATTGTTTTTTGTCTGTCCATAATTCTGTAATTTTCCATTATAATATGTCTTTTGATAAATTTCATTACGGTGGGACCTGGAACAGACTTTAATTACATCACCTTTCATATTTGTTTTGTTTCTTTAAATGTACTATACTACAGAAGGGCTGGGCTTTTCAATTAGCTGCTAACCAGCTGGTTAACTAACCACCGGCTAAGTTGTTTACAGTCTGCAATGTTTGTATTTTCATGCAATGTTCAAAACACTTTAATGAACTATTGAGAATCATTCATGCAATAAAGGTATTCTTTTACCATTTTTATTTTTATTACCATGTATACATAGTTAAATGCAAACTGTAACACGAAAATGCAAAATCAAAACGGACAAAGTAAAACTCAATCTCAAAAATATCCAGCTTTCCTACTGGTTGGCTTCCAGTCCTAGTTTTAACCACCGGTTAAGGCTGAATTGAAAAAACGGCCCTATGTGAGCTTGAAAGTTGAAACGCTATTTGTAAGTACATTTGTTTATTTGTAAGCTCATTAGTGCACAGTACTACATATATACAATATTATTGAGCACCACATTATTTTCCTGAAAAAATACGTTAACGTTTTTAATATTTTCAACCAACAACACGGCATAAGTTTCTACTTAGTGTTTTGAACCTTTATACAAACAATGACGGTTTGTTTTAAATGTTGAACTGTTTGCCAACAACCAAGGCAACACATGTAATGTGTCCGGAGTGTTAAAGAGTATCTGGACTGGAAGCGTTGTTAAACACAGTTCTCTTGCTCATTCACAAACACACGAGGAAACCTGCGTTACATTTCCACAACGGAGGTTTATATTTCTTGTTATTAACAGATTAAAGATTATATTTAAGTGACATGAATCTACAAGGTAACGAAACAGTAGGTTTTATGAAACATCTCTTGAACGGTGCAAGATAGAGACACCGAGCTAGCTACAAAATGGAAGTGGAGGAAGTGAACTATATTTATTTCTAATAGCTAAGAGAACAGAAGTTACCATCGAGTAACAGGCCATCAGAAAGAAGAAGAATGTATTTTATAAGAGCATGGATCATATGGCACATACAAATAATTATCGCGCTAAAAAGGAAACAATTCCGAGAATGGTATTATTTCCGGTTTGAGAACTGTTAACTTTGAAACTCAAATAGTCCCATCACATTTCCTCCTTATTAAGTGTGGAGGCCAAACTAAAGGGGTTGAAAGGGACTTGGTTGAGTAGTTAATAAAAATTGTTGCATTGTTTCTCCGTACCAATTTTTTGATGTGTCACTTGACATTTTATTTTATTTCTGACTCTTCGTGAGCAAAGTTCCTTTCTGGTCAATAATTACAGTAAAGGTAATCCATTAGTAATCAAATAGTAAATAAAATTAGTAAACACATTAGCAATCAAATAGCAATACAGTGTTTATCTTTCACCGTACCAAGTGTATAAAGTCGACCCGAGATTGTTTTGTCATCCTAAAAGGATTTTAAAACATTTTAACAAGGTCAGGTGGATTTCTTGTGGATTCTTAATTTGTTTTTTAAAATAATAATATGAATGTACTTGTTTATTAGGATTAACCTATACAGGTTAACTTTATCGTCTAAAAACATAAGCCTCATGAAACTGGCTGGCAAATTAACACACTGTTTTAACTATGGTCATAAATGTCCATGAAACTAGACTGTGTGGTACATCATATTTATTAGCCACTAAAATCACTTCAATAAATACCACACAGAAGAATATGTTTTGGATATATTGATGTATGGGCTATCCAGCTAACGAAAGTGTGATCAGGATTTATAGAGTTTGGACGTCACATTGATAGATGTCGCTGCCAACACGTCCAGTTTCAACGCATATTACACATAGCGTATTACCTCCAAGCGTATACAAATAAGTGTAATGTAGCTTACGGTACAAACAACCAAATGGACCACTTTTACTGAGCACAATGCTTGAAGCAAGCGCTAATAATTTAATTATGAAGTTAAAAACCGTTTATAGAACTTAACGGGCTTTTAACGGTTCTGTTTACTAATATTATAACGAATACGTTTGCAAAAAGTGTTTTCTAAACTATGCGTTATGGTGATTTATAGTTTTGTTTGGAACTTAATTAGGTCTGTCTTTTACAACATTTACTAACATTATTATTTTTAGAATGTAATTAAAGTAGATAACCTATTTTTCTAAATACATTTTAATATTATTGTCTGTTACTTAGAGCCAGCAAAGTTAAATTAAATAATTGTTTATTTATTCAACATTGATTGAAGCAGATATTGATTGCTAAATTCATACGTATAGGCGAAGAAAAATTAACAAAATGTATTATTTAGAAAGAAAATTGTCTTTCCAGGTTAGGATGACAATGACTAACGAGGGGAAGCAGGCTTCCATTATGTAGGATTAATACTCTATTACCGTGCTGCAGTTGCGAAAGAAAATACAGGGTGGACACATTAGTTTTCTTCTCAGCAAAATAAAAGCTATTGTTCAGGTTTTATCGTATACGTTCTTAAATTCTGGGAGCCAGGGTGACAAAATCACATTCAGCCTATAGGCGGCAAACCAATCAACCCGGTCCTGAGTAGCTCGCTCAAAAAAAAAAAAGTGGTCATAATTAAAACCCTAAAACCTAAAAACTAAACATAGTTTTTAATATACGAATAGACTTATTAAACCTCTTCATTAATTGTTAAATAGGACTAACGTATAATAAATAGTGAGACGTATTTCTGATACATCAAACTTTACTTGGCGTTACTGTCTCTTAATTAGCGTGGATATGTAGACTAACGTTGAGTAGCCCCCAAACAAATTTGCACTGAAGAAGTTACTAACAAACACATCGCCATTACTAGAAGTAACTGTAGCTAATGAGCAACCAACAAAGTAAATCTCGATATGAAAATAATAAGATCCACTTTACATTATTCTTTCAGTGTTACTTTGCAATTCACTACACAGACCTTTTCCCAAAAGATTAGTTAGAAACCTAATTGTGAGTTTTAATGATGTATGAAAATCCATAAAAAAATTGAGAAATTTAAGCTAGGTATTTCTATAAAAGTAATTGAAAAATCAGCTATTGTTTGAATTTAAGTCTTCTAAAACTTTACTATTTATTAATACAAATGTCTTTGTTAACGTATATGAAATATCTGTCAGTTATTTGTCTTCTTTCTTAATAGCAGCTATAGATGTACATAATACACCTTTAGTAATGATTTTGTGTGTTTATCATTTCCTTGTTCACAAAACTAATGACAGCTCCCATTAAAAAAGGCTTACATGTTCTACTTCCTTTCCTTCGTCCTATGTTCTACTTTCCAGTTCTAATGATAATTTAAACAATAAGGTTTAAGTGGTGTGAATTCCACGTAAAGTATAACACAGTTCAGCTGAAAGTTAAAGAAATGTGTCTAGTTGTAAATGTTCACCATCTCTTCCACCTGTGCTGTATCCTACATTCAAACTTGTAGAAGCAAGAGTGGTGTACAGACAAATACTCAATAATCATTCTTTGCTTGAAGTTTGTTGTTGACAGTGGTACAATTTCTGTGGTAGAAATATTATAACGGATGTTTCCCTAGTTTTTTAGTAAACAAAAAGTACACGACGTTTACTTTGACTTACGTTGGCGTTTCCTTTGGCTGAGCATAAATAGGTATTTCTTGTGTTCTGTTACGTTGGTCAGTCTGATTCTCAATATTTTGTTCGTCCACTGCACCTAGCCATGCAATGGGTGTGTCTAGTGGCTGGGCAAGCTGTCAGTCAGTGTACAGCTGTCACTGGCCGTGGACGTTTGATTTATCTTGTCTTTTTTTTCGTAAAGTTTTCGTACATGTTGTTTTCTAGGCTAGCTTTTATAAAGTTAACAAGTTCAAGGACAAAAATGAAGGTAATTTGGTGGTGGGCGACTGGTCAGCTTGCGCTGATTACCTTTAGGCTAGACTTGTTTAATGATTTGTGTCATGTTTAAGGTTACTTTTCACTTGAGATCGGTTTCACATTAAAGATTCCAAAACGTCGTGTACTTTATGTTAACTCAAAAACGATGGACGTTCCAAATTATATTTTAATCTAATGGAAACTATTTGGGTGGATTTTAATTGTTTTGTTAGTTCTTGAATTGTTATTTTAAAAAAGCCTCTACTAACATAAACAATAATGTGATATAAAATTCGGGTTCCGGAAAAAAACAAAGCTGTAAAGACGTCATTGGTTAATTTTTATTTGTTTTATGATAAGGCATTCATACAAGTTTAGAAGGTTTGGTTGCAGGCTTGGACCACTCTTAATTGATTTCTGAGCTTAAGTATTTGGCCAATTAAACTTTTACACACACACCAAAGCACTTTTAACTTTGCCTAGCCTTAAGACTAGCCCGCTTTCTTTGGTAACATTTCATTCGTAGCTTTTCCTGTAAAACGTGTTTAATGCGCCCTAATAACTTTATTTAACCTGTATTATATTCTGACTGTAATGTTCAATTCTCTCGCATTAAAACAATCCCGGCCACAAAAGCAAGAGACCTCATTTTGTTGAAACTAATGGGGTTAAGTCTGTAATTTGCAATTAAGATTTACCATTGTGTTGGTTTTGTACAATTTGCAGTAACGTCTTTACAGTTTAAACAGGACTATGTCTTTACAAAGTTACATGCAATCTTTTGGAAAATGTTTAGTCTTTAACCTTGGTTTTAGTAGTTATAGAATACATAAGTATATACTGTTAAAACAGTTGTACAATACCAAAAATAACCGATATGTTTGCCGACTGTTAAAAAAACACTCAATAAACGATGGCAAACGTCCGTAATAATATTTTGTGGGAACTGTACCGTCGTCGACAACAAACTTAAAAAAAGAGAGTTACAATACAACTTAAAAACACGGTAGTAATACGTCTTGTCATTTGAAAAATGCTAAACCTTTTTGAACCTATTGTAATATTTTGAAATTTGGACAATTTAGACAAATTATTTAACTGTAACTAACGATACAGCAATATATTTTTAACCGTTAATATAATACGTTTGATAAAGTTTCATAACGTCATTAAAATACAATTAGAGCAGATGTTAACGGATAAAGCGACGCAGAGTTACAAAGTTAATGCTTTGACTCATCAACAGTGCAATAAAGCTTTGCTTCAGCTCTCTCTTTCACAGTAACTGTGTTTACTGCAACTCATGTTAACCACTGTTTAGTTTGAACAAACAATAATGCTCCCAATCAATCATTCTTTGCTTGAAGTTTGTTGTTGACAGTGGTACAATTTCTGTGGTAGAAATATTATAACGGATGTTTCCCTAGTTTTTTAGTAAACAAAAAGTACACGACGTTTACTTTGACTTACGTTGGCGTTTCCTTTGGCTGAGCATAAATAGGTATTTCTTGTGTTCTGTTACGTTGGTCAGTCTGATTCTCAATATTTTGTTCGTCCACTGCACCTAGCCATGCAATGGGTGTGTCTAGTGGCTGGGCAAGCTGTCAGTCAGTGTACAGCTGTCACTGGCCGTGGACGTGCTTGATTTATCTTGTCTTTTTTTCGTAAAGTTTTCGTACATGTTGTTTTCTAGGCTAGCTTTTATAAAGTTAACAAGTTCAAGGACAAAAATGAAGGTAATTTGGTGGTGGGCGACTGGTCAGCTTGCGCTGATTACCTTTAGGCTAGATTTTTTTAATGATTTGTGTCATGTTTAAGGTTATTTTTCACCTGAGATCGGTTTCACATTAAAGATTCCAAAACGTCGTGTACTTTATGTTAACTCAAAAACGATGGACGTTCCAAATTATATTTTAATCTAATGGAAACTATTTGGGTGGATTTTAATTGTTTTGTTAGTTCTTGAATTGTTATTTTAAAAAAGCCTCTACTAACATAAACAATAATGTGATATAAAATTCGGGTTCCGGAAAAAAACAAAGCTGTAAAGACGTCATTGGTTAATTTTTATTTGTTTTATGATAAGGCATTCATACAAGTTTAGAAGGTTTTGGTTGCAGGCTTGGACCACTCTTAATTGATTTCTGAGCTTAAGTATTTGGCCAATTAAACTTTTACACATACACCAAAGCACTTTTAACTTTGCCTAGCCTTAAGACTAGCCCGCTTTCTTTGGTAACATTTCATTCGTAGCTTTTCCTGTAAAACGTGTTTAATGCGCCCTAATAACTTTATTTAACCTGTATTATATTCTGACTGTAATGTTCAATTCTCTCGCATTAAAAACAATCCCGGCCACAAAAGCTTAAGAGACCTCATTTTGTTGAAACTAATGGGGTTAAGTCTGTAATTTGCAATTAAGATTTACCATTGTGTTGGTTTTGTACAATTTGCAGTAACGTCTTTACAGTTTAAACAGGACTATGTCTTTACAAAGTTACATGCAATCTTTTGGAAAATGTTTAGTCTTTAACCTTGGTTTTAGTAGTTATAGAATACATAAATATATACTGTTAAAACAGTTGTACAAACCCAAAAATAACCGATATGTTTGCCGACTGTTAAAAAAACACTCAATAAACGATGGCAAACGTCCGTAATAATATTTTGTGGCAGAACTGTACCGTCGTCGACAACAAACTTAAAAAAAGAGAGTTACAATACAACTTAAAAACACGGTAGTAATACGTCTTGTCATTTGAAAAATGCTGAACCTTTTTGAACCTATTGTAATATTTTGAAATTTGGACAATTTAGACAAATTATTTAACTGTAACTAACGATACAGCAATATACTTACTTAACCGTTAATATAATACGTTTGATAAAGTTTCATAACGTCATTAAAATACAATTAGAGCAGATGTTAACGGATAAAGCGACGCAGAGTTACAAAGTTAATGCTTTGACTCATCAACAGTGCAATAAAGCTTTGCTTCAGCTCTCTCTTTCACAGTAACTGTGTTTACTGCAACTCCATGTTAACCACTGTTTAGTTTGAACAAACAATAATGCTCCCAATCAATCATCCTATGTAGTTTTAATTGAATCAAAATAATGAAGTGCAATAAAACAAGCAGACGTACAACAGATGATATATCTAGGTCAACTAGCGCTGACCTGCATTGGCGGTGAAAAGGTGAACCATTTATCTTCCATGAATAAATACATCCATGTTGAACATTTATCACTACTCTGTCTTCATGTAGGTCATAGATAAACCATGAATATTAAAGAAATTATCAAAATGTTTTATCTAAAATGCGCATTTACAACAGTGTTTTATTATTAGGTAGAATCCACTTTTCATTGTGCAGTAAGGAAAAAAATAAATCTTATCCGGAGGTCAAATAAATTTTCAAGGGCACGTGTATCCAATAGATCCAATAGAATCCAATAAATTCCTGAAATACTTTTCAAAACATTTATACTAACAATTAAAACAAAACCATATATACTCTTTAGTAAACTCTTTAGCTATGATAGCTACATAAGTACAGGCTTTCTAGGTTTTATGATAACTACAAGTTATAATGGAGGAATTAAGCTCTTTTTATAAAATTTAGAAATAATTGTATGTTAACTAATTATTGATTTTTAATGTTCTGAACTCTTTCAAATACAATGTAAACAGAACATTTAAAATGAATTACTAGATAATTTACTAATTTACTAGATAATGAAGTCGTATATGTGTTGTAAGTTGCTTGAACAGGTCAGATACGAACACAAAAATCTAATATTACTCGTTAAACAGATGCTACGAAGTATTGGAAATGGTTTTGGGCTGCTTAAAACAGTGTTTACAATAAGTTTACGTATACAACTTTAATCCAGTTTATTTATTTAATAGTTACACAATACATTACTCAATATTAGTCATCATGAAAAGAATCACTCATCCAAAAAAATGTTTATGGTTTTACCTAACATTTTCGACTGTGCCTCGCCTCAATTTTTCTAATAACCGAAGTAATTGGTTTTGCTTCACATTGACTGTAAAGGTAATTTATACTTGAAATATTAATACTATAAAATGACCCAAAAGTTTGGTTGGAAATATTTACTAGAGAATATGCGTTAAAAGCGTGTATAAAACTGAACGTGTTGGCAGCGACATCTATCAATGTGACGTGAAAACTCTACAACTCCTGACCACTCTTTTGTCAGCTCGATAAAAACATTCATCAAATACAAAAATTCATACTTTATCCAACAATATGATTGAAAATATTATTTTGTGTGTTGTAAAGGGTGTTAATGTTTGTTATTTTTAGAGAAAATTTTGTCGGATGTATTATTTTGTACATACAAATCACGAGAGAAAAACGAAATCTGCCACACATTTTAAAAACAGTTTTATATTTCTGGTTTCATTTAGTGATTGTAATCAGAGGAAGGACTGTGTTTAACATTCGTCCAGTACATATTACATTTACCCTTTGGAATAGTTACATGACTGTGT
This sequence comes from Matsumurasca onukii, assembly GCA_018831715.1. Lineage (NCBI taxonomy): Eukaryota > Metazoa > Arthropoda > Insecta > Hemiptera > Cicadellidae > Matsumurasca > Matsumurasca onukii. The sequence goes on along the minus strand of CM032058.1, from coordinate 36,827,373 downwards.
TGCTTTGGTGACAAAAATATGTTTAAATAGTTAAAAAATAACAACTAAGCATTGTAGCGTTGTTTAGCAAGCTGAAACAAAATATTTCAATTTAGAACCTTGTTTTAAACAATGCTTGTTGTTTCAGGTATTGAATCTTGCTGTATACTTGAAAGTAAATTTTAGTAAGTGTAGCAAAAAGTTTCATTCTTCCTAGTTTTGTACGTTTGGCTTGTCTAGATCCCTTAATGATTTTTGTGTAATTTATCGCTAACCAAGCTATATTGAGAAATCCTCTTAAAACACGTAAAACAATACACTGAATGCTTGGATCACGTTTTTTGTTTTGTCTGCGAACTAAGCCAGAGAATCTGCCAAGCATGAACCAATGATACTAAAGTTATACATGACGATTGATTAAGGATTAGAAATGAGAAAAGTACTTAAAGGATTTTGTTGATCTATGCTCAATAATTTGCAGTGTGTAAACTTTTGAAATGTACAGACAAGAAATATTCAAGAAATTAAATATGTTTAGACATCAGTGTGATTGAAAGGTTAATCCTAGTAAAAGTATGTCTTTAGGTATGCTTTAATAACGCAGGTTGGTGTGTGTACATGTAGGCGTATGCTTGGAAAAGCAGACTAAGGAAGTATGCTTGCCTGGCTGCATAAGTTAGCATAAATCTGCTTATCACATGTTCGCACCTGACTCCTGAGACAGAGAATGCTAAGCCCGATACATCAGAAACTGATAACTTACATCGGGAAACCTTTCACCGATATTAGCGGATTAGTTAAAAAGTACTCAAAATCTTCTAACGTTTACTAGATTTCGTGCTCGAAATACCTGAAGCAAAATGAAAAAAATGTTAAATAAGTTTTTTGTAAATTGGACAAAGTTTGATACTCAGGTTTTATTTATTTATTTATTTACACGACAGCTACAGAAAATTTTTCCAAAACAGCTATCTTAACAAAATAACATAATAATTTACATTATGATAAACTAAACATATCGACTTTCACAAAACATGCTGGCAGCTATTTAACATATAAATAGGCTTTATAAAACAATAATTAACTCTAACAAAATTTTCAACAAAGTTTCAACTCTACAATGAATAACTTAACATTATAAACATATTATTATCTTAATACTCGTACTAAACAAAAAGGTTGCTACATTTCTTCAAAAATAACTTAAATGCATCACTAAAAATATCAAGATCAGATTCATAAGTATTGACTAATCTTAGTGCTTTAAACAAAGGAAAATTATAATGAGCCACTGTTCTACATCTAGGTAATGAAAATAAATTAAAAGATCTAATGCTACGATACGGTATGTAAAAATAAATATTCCCTAACAAAAACTCACTGTCAATCAAGCTATTAATTATTTTATATGTAAAAGACACTAACGACAGTTTTCTTCTCAGGGACAATTTTGGTAGCAAATACATGTTTCTTAGGTTAGAAGATGGAAAGTCAAAAGGACAAGTATGATGGAATTGTTTAAAATATAAATATCTCATTAGCTTGTTTTGAAGAATTTCCAGCTTATCACTCGTTTTAACGCTCGTAATAAAAAAATAATTGTTTGTAATTTTTCTAAAACTGGGTTTAATATTTACAATAGTCCGAAATAATATCTTAGTAATAATTGTTATTGCTAAATTTTATTTAACACATAAATAAGTACAACTCAAACATTATTAAGTATGAAAACAAAAGTACAAACAAAAGCAAGTTTATCTGAAAAGAGACAATGTTCATGCGAATTAGTTATTGGAAACCTTATCTCTTTTTCCCAGCCAATGCTTTCTAATCATGTCAACAGAAAGTTAATCAAGTTTAGACACAGTTATTAAATTATTTTATAATTTGATAATATGCAACCATTAAACTAACAATTTTTGACATTCTGCTCTAAAACAGCTGCTTTCGACACATGGTATTGACGTGCTAACGTGTCCTTTTAAACCCAGGTTAACAAAGGATTATTTTGATGATCTTTTTCTCTCTAGGGAGATAGATTGTTTTGAATTTTAACACTGAAAGTATAAATCAGTTTAACAGCTCTGTGTTTTTCAAAGCAATACAATTCAAACTGCTGAGAGCAAAATAATGTTTACTTTTAGTTTCTTTATATTATTAAAACATCGGTTGATATTTATGTTTAACTATTATTTGCAGCATTATAAAACATATCGTTCACAAGTCGTCCCAAAAGTGTCTTTTCGACCCTCGGTTGCGCCTCGGACGTTAGCTAGATCTCGTGTCAAAAGTGTCACTTTAGGACCTAGGGAACTGTACTATCATTATGAAATAGCAGAAAATAGCTTTTCTAGGAGCTCTATCATGTTCATGCCAGGTAATAAAACCTATTTCTAATTCCTAACTAACTAATTTCTAAAAACCTCATTCAAATAATCATGGCTTTAAGCGTTTGAATAGGTAACATGTTTATAGTTAGTTGTAGGGATGAATGAAATTCATAAAGGAGAGCTTTCACCCTATAAATGTTTGTCTTCAAAAAATATAGAATTTATTTTTACAAACCAAACAAAAGTTGACTTTCATAATAACTTTGGATTTTCAAACAAAGTAGAAAAATCAACCCTTATTACATGAACAGCTGTGGGTGGGGGGATGTTTCATAAGGGTCATGTTGGGTAACGGGCTTCCTAAAACGATAGGCCAGGCACATGGAATGTTGCGGAACAACATTTGCTACCAGCTGATAACCTATTGTGGTCTTTTTAGATTCACTAAACCTTTGCACATTCCAGAGTATTTTCACTCTACACGTATACTGTAGATCTATTGTTATTTAATTAATTATGTTTAAATATAAAAGTTGTACCAACAATGCCAAACCTAGATTGACACATCACATAAATCATATCAAACAATGGCTGGCAATAAGGGAGTATAAAATATTTAATAAAAATTAGGGCTTGTTGTCAATGGAAATAAATGGGTTTGAAAGTAAAACGCTAAGGTATAAATTGCATTCAAATTTGTTGACTCTAATTGAAATGGCAGTCTTTGTAGTTGAAATGTTTAAACTTTGAAGCGTTGCCGTGGCAAATGGAACGAACCTTTTGAAGTTGGGTGTGTGACATTGTTTTGCACTAAACAAGACTTGATGTCTATCAATTTGAACATAGCATTTCATGAAAAGTGGTGTTCTACAAACAAAGGGTTTGAAGGTATTAAATAACTTTTGTGTTTTATTGAGAATCTCGTTACTATTATAAATCAGTGCCAAATATATCTGGACAATTTTGAACCCTATGCGATTATTTTTGTCCTGAAAAAAGGATTGTTTTCTTTTGTAACAAAAAAGATTCTAGAATGAAAACGTTCCAAAATTTCAACACCCTCGTGGTTCAAAATAAGCAGCTTTAACGATGTTCCATTACATTGTGAGTAAAATGTGTCGAATCAAATTAGAAATATGTCGGTTTTTATTATAGGAATTCTTTACTTATAATGCAGCTAAGGTGGAATTGAACGTTTATCATGCGGGCCACTCTGCCTGTGCCCAGAGATAAACACTCTTTAGGCAAACTGTCAAGAATATTTGAGAGAAGAATTGAATATACAGAGTGGTTTTACTCGCGTGAGAGGTTTTATAAGAGAGGGTAAGAGGCTTAACCTTTCCTTGAATGGATCTGTTTATACAATGTGTTATACGAAGGCGTGCACTTCAATGGTTTTAAAGTGTTGTGAATTTAAAGTTCTTTATGTTTAAATAGTTCCTTAAGTTCAACTGCTCTTGTTTATCGACACATTAAAATGACGATGTAACTAGCTATAGGCTACTTTACAGTTTAAACTGCTGCTAGGCCTATTTGGAGTAAAACCATAAAATGTTTTACAATGTTACTTAATGCATAACTTATAAGACATCTCACATGTTTGGAACAGCTTATTTATATCTAGCTAGACCTTTAAAATTGCTTACTTAGATGTGAACTACTCACAAAAGAAATTGAAAGAAAATTGTCCATCACTTTTAGCTACTGGTTTGGTTTGCTTATAAATTGAACTAAATCTTATTTATTGTCGTTGTGTATTTTAACCCAAATTATTTTTGTGTACCTTATTATCTACCTAATTATTTTTAATATAATCCATTAAGCCATAAAGTCAAACACTGCTTGCTAAGGGAAAACAGACAGCAGCCAAATACACAGAAAAACATGTTGTTTTAAAATGATAGAGTAGGTTTCATATGCGTGTAACATGAAAACTATTTATAAGCCAACCATTTCATTACCTTATCAGAGGAACCCATTCGGGTTATTTTTTTATTCCATTTCATGTCCTTAGCAAATCTCGACTCCTCAAGAAACATCCCTTTGTATTTTAGATTGTGTGCTTTTCAAAAGGGTTAGAGCAACCGGATGTAATGCCTTCTGATTTTTATCTTTGGATTTCATCAAAGGTAAGATGTACTCGTATGTCCTACCTCTACCCGCTACCATTCAAGAACTCAGGGTTCGGATTACGGAAGCAGTCGACTCCATCACTCCAGGCTTTCGTATGGTAAAGAAAAGGACTACCACTTCGACTTATGCCGTGCTGTACGTGGGATGTATATCGAATGCATAAACCACAAAAACAAACTTTGGACCTTCATATTTGTGTAGAAATTATTGAAATTACATGATCAAATATAGTTTGTCAGTAATCATGATATGAAATATGTTCTTTCATTTTGAAACACCCTGTATACAGTTTTGTTGTGGGGTTTAGAATAAAACTCTCATTTAAGTCATTTGATCATTTAACCTGAGCACTTGACATTATATTGTATAAGAGATTGAAATGTTGGCCAGCTATCCAATTGAGTTAGTGGGAAATAGTTAACAGTGCAACACGGCTTGACACTTTCTAGTGAATCACTTCCACAAATCTTTGTGACAAAGAAGGATTTTCTGGAAACAATTAAACTTGTAACTTCATGTTCTTGTATTACCTACAGTTTTTATGAAATAATATTCCATGTTATTGTTTAGCTACTTCCGTTTGGGTGCTTGATAACTGATCGTAGTAAGACTTGATGATTTACTCGTATATAAATAATTCGTTCTGATCAAAACACACTCATAACTCATAATCGTACGGATACTGAGGACTTCTAGGCCAATTATTTACGCCAATTATTTCAGGCTAACGTTTTATGTTTTAATTCAGGTTATTTTTAACCTAAAGATGGGATCAATTTGTTGATCCCACATGTTTCTTTTCCCCAACGGCATAAAAATCCATAACAGTTTCATATACCTCAGATATGGTTTACCTATAGCTCAGAGCGGAATTGTTGGCCCACCCAAAACAAAGCACTTGATCTAGAACTTTGTTCTAAATGGATTTTCAATTTAAAATGGTAATATTAGACATAACTTTAGACAATATTTATAAAATTAATATAAATAGCCACAACTTCAAAACTTGAAACGCACGTTCAATAGAACCTTTGATTTATCTATGACCTACATGAAGACAGAGTAGAGATAAATGTTCAACATGGATGTATTTATTCATGAAAGATAAATGGTTCACCTTTTCACCGCCAATGCAGGTCAGCGCTAGTTGACCTAGATATATCATCTGTTGTACGTCTGCTTGTTTTATTGTCCTTAATTATTTTGATTCAATTAAAGCTACATAGGATGATTGATTAGGAGCATTCTAGTTTGTTAACTTTAATTTATACATTAGTTTATTCGACATGACTTTTTAGGAACTTTGTTCCGATTAAAGCTTGTCCAACATATCTAGCTTCGACCCCACATGTCTCTGTTTCCATGAAGACATGTGTAATAACTTTGTAATACTGTATAGAGTTATACAAAATGAATGACTTACCTTGAGACAACTCTAATTCATTACTTATTATTTAGATCTTCATAAATTGAATACTTGTAAAAGAGCTCTTTTCGAAGTTTGTCTCCCTTGGTGTACTTCTATTAATGCTCAATATGTCCTCCTCTGCCTGCTCGGCAATACTCTAGCCGAAAATCAAACTCTTCTCACTCATCACGAAGCAGATATTGATTTTTGTAATTGGTTGCAGCTCTGATACGGTTGTGTATGTGAACTAGATTTTTGGCAGAAAAGGGACGTACACTTTCTTTATAACATAGCCTCAATTCCTTTAAAACATAGCCTCACTTCCTTTATAACATAGCCTCACTTCCTTTATAACATAGCCTCACTTCCTTTATAACATAGCCTCACTTCCTTTATAACATAGCCTCACTTCCTTTATAACATAGCCTCACTTCCTTCATAACATAGCCTCACTTCCTTTATAACATAGCCTCACTTCCTTTATAACATAGCCTCCTTCCTTTTATAACATAGCCTCACTTCCTTTATAACATAGCCTCACTTCCTTTTTAACATAACCTCGCTTCCTCCGAAATCACAAATATACTACGAAACTCTCACTAAACTGAACTGACTGGCTTTTTGACATTCAAGAACGCAAAAGGTATCGTGATGAAGGACAGCCATCCTGATAACTAACAACTAACATAGGTTTATGTAAAGAAAATGTTGGAATATCTTCTTTTCAACCAAATGTATTTTATTCACGAAGCACTTACATTATAAAAGTTACAGAAGGATGAAAGAAGGATATTCTTTTGAATAACCCTGTATTCAACGATCCGTTCTAGTGTAATGGAAATCACATGTTCCAAATACAACTAAACAGTGGTTAACATGGAGTTGCAGTAAACACAGTTACTGTGAAAGAGAGAGCTGAAGCAAAGCTTTATTGCACTGTTGATGAGTCAAAGCATTAACTTTGTATCTCTGCGTCACTTTATCCAACAAACTCTGCTCTAATTGTTTAGTGATGGCGTCATTACTTTAAACAAATCGACATATTACTTTTTAAATGAATTTGTTGTAGATTATTTCGTCTTAAAATCTAGTTTTAAACTAAATCCACAATTTGGTTGCATTAAAGTTTGAAATTATCGTACTTTGAGTAACGAGATTTGATCTCACTTTTCTTCTTTCGGTTGTAATATAATGGTAAATTAAATCATGAGTAAATATAAAATGTAGTAACTTTAAATTTAAAAACTGTTGTTGCAATCTTAATTGTATAATGAACAATTTCTTCTGTTAAACGGACTTTAAGTTCCCAACTGGCACTCATGTAAGGTTCTTTCTATAGAAATATTATTTAGCCCAAAAGACTTCGTTATAAGGACCGAAGAGTCAACTAACGGCGGTATAAAATCAAAATATTTCAAAACCCTTTTTTACTATATCTAGAGTGTATAAATAAGGGGATATTTGTGCAAACGCTCACAATTTTAATGTCGTGTTAAAAGCTTTATCGTGTACCATTAGCTTTAAAAAGTATTTTAAACCTAGGTAAAACGCTTTTATATTTTCCTAAACATTACATTTTGCTTAAACAATTCAACAGTGTTTTGTGTAAAACTGTGAATTAACTGTGGCATATTGTAATCAAGTGAACTCAAAGGTTGAAGCTAATTGCAAATTACAGACTTAACCGCATTAGTCTCAGTGAAATGAGGTCTCTTCAGCTTTTAATGCTGAACTGCTTTATCATGAGAAACGAAACAATGAAATCTGTTATTTAGTTTTAATAAGTCGAGGTTTGTTTGGATTGCAACGAAACTTTAAGTTACAACACATATAATATTTCTTATTTTCGAATTGAAGCACACTATGCTGGGTTTAGTTTTAAACCAAATGTGTCTTCTAGCCTATGCTAATCATCTTTGGTTGCCAACGAATTAAACTAGAGGAGAAGGACAATCATGTGTTTGAAGATAAATAGTTCGACACAAATATTAGTTTAACGTATTTAATTCATTACCCATAGCAGGTGATTAAACTCTTAAATAAAGTTATAATAAATTGTTCTAAAATTCTACTACATTGCGAAAAATGCCTGTAACTTAAATACAAATTCCCATCCTACTTTGAAATTAAAGCTCTTTTTAACAAAAGGCTAACAAACATTGCCAAGACTCATGGACTCTGACATATAATTCCAAAGGTTCTAAATTATTTTCATTGAAAGAAATTACATTTTGTATTTACTCCCCCTTGTTTCAAAAATTAAGAATATTTCCATAAGAAGATATTTTATTATACTTTTTGTCGTTTCAGAATTTGCGATAATCGTTCTAATCAACATTTGTATAAAATCAAAATTTTACCAAGGCAAAATTGTGAATGTACTAAGGAGGAATCTGCATCTCCCGATCAAATAGTACGTATTTGCCTGCAAATTGTATGATAAATCCTGGAATTCTCTCTACAACACACTAACAAATCTCCATGTTCAACTACCAACAAAGATTTCAACCTTACTACATAATCAAGACCATAAGGTTTGGAAGGCTGTTGCAGAATTTGTCATAAGAGAAAATATAAAATATTATAAGTGATATTAGAATAGTTGTTTGATTTGTCTAAATTGATTGTAAGCTGATTTGTCTTAATATTATGTCTAAAGCCATAATAAATAATAGTAATAATAAAATGTTTTTACAAGTAAAATAGTCAGCTCTCTTTATACACATTTGGAAAAACAATATTCCATGTGATTTATAGTTTTAAGGTCTAAATGCAATTATTAAAGGAGGATTTGGCCATGGTTTGGACCATAATATGACTGTAATACAACAATAGTAATAAAAAGAAAAGAGAGGAAAATATATAGTATTAATTTTGGTTTGCAAAGAAAACATTAACAAAGAAAATAGTACAAAGGTTGGGGGAAAAGTAAATATAAATATATATAAAGAAACATAAATATATTTGGAACCATTGTATTACGTACGATTATTATATATTATTATGTTAATCACTCGGGCTCCTTCAACTATAGTATATCAAGCCTAAGCAATCACATGCACTTAATCTATAGACGTAATGGATTTAATGATGTTAGGGATTCTGGAATAATAAGGAAATGTGACACGTTTTGAACAAGTACATGTGATTTCTTTCCGAATACTAATTCAGTGCAAAATCATTACACTGTCTGGCGTTTGATATATTTTGATTTTGAATGTAAATAGACAAATGTAAAGCAGCTCATCATTGTAATCCCTTTCTACCGTTGTGTCTTGTTTCCTAAATTCATTTCTTCTACTTTGTTTAATCAGTTCTCTCTCTCTGGTTTTATACATTCGGCCAGACATTCGTTTAACCATGTACATTGTTTTGCAATGCAGTAGGTTTTGAGGAACGTCTACAAGTTTGAGTGTAGGATATGGAACAGGTGCCAGTGATGGCGGTACATTTACAACTAGATCCATTTCCATCCCCTCTACACTTAAGTGTCTGAAGTAAAACTGAAATATATTATTCAAGATGTGTGTTTGTGTTTTTTTTATAAATCTTTCTTTTACTTGATTTATCAACTTAACGATGATTAAACCTTTTTTAAACCGATCGATGAACCAACACCTTATTCAGTATATGTGATAATTTAATACTTTGCTTTAAGTCACCGACCACTGTTAGAGGACATTTTAAGGTGAATATGGAATGATGGTGAGTATGGTAAGTGTTTTGCTGGGTGACGAGATGTAGTCTGTACAAAATTCATACTGATTGTCTCCAGATTGTATAATTAATTAATAGCCCATCAACCATTGGAATGGACTAGTGTTTGACACATTCTTGAACCAATTTAATCTACTTTATGTTCAGTTTATGAGTTTGGTCCGAGGATGCAAGTATACCACTTGCGAAATATCTCAACAAGTAAAAGTCTAAATTTATACAATTGTAGTGGTTAATATTTAACAAAATATTTGAAAACTGTAGTTGCACAAAATGCCTACAAACTTTACGTAGTTAATACGTCTTCTCAAGAATAATGTTCTCATCCACCTCAATCCGTATTGAGAACATTGTTCTTGAAAATCTACATATAGTGTTTTTAATCAAATACAACAATTTCATTTTTTAGTTGTTGGTTTAGTTGAGGAAAACGCGCTTGCCTGGGGCTTTTTTTTAGTATATTGGTGTATACTTAAAGAAAATTAATCAACAAAAATTCTTTCCTATCTTTAGAAAAACAATTTAGTTTATTGGTTTGTCATGTTCTGCATTATGCTGGTATTGGTGGATTTTTAGAACCTCCTGTTCACCCGGTGTCTAAGATGCTCTTTGTGAGGCCTGCCCCGATTCTGGTCATTTTCCAGATCCTGATTTATCTATCTCATTTGCTCATATGCCATTCTACTGGTAATATACAACTAGAGCCTCCTGTTCACCATGTCTCAGATGCTCGTGAGGCATGCCTCATTCTGTCATTTTTTCAGTGATTCTGATATGTAATTAACAGGAGCCGCACTATCTTTTGTGAAGTGTGCTCGATTTGTCAGCACAGCCGGTCCTGGTGTTCAGGAGTTTCATTAGCTATTTGCAAGCATACCTGATTCTATCAGCTAACAGTCAGCCTCAATAAGTTCTGAGATCTAGCTTCAGAGCTTACACAACAGGTTGGCAGTCCTAGGTTTCTTTGATTTGAGAAATATTGTTTTGGGTTCATTTGGCATCACGGAAAGAAATGAAGTTTAAAATAAAACCAAACAAAAGTTAAAAAAACATTTTATATACAGTTTAAAAGCAAAAAATGTAATTAAAAAAGTTAAAGATGACATAACAGAGTAAGTACAAGAATTGGTTCATTACAACTGCTATGATTGGACCAAAAGCAGGCCTATACCAAGAAAATAGTGTTAAACTAAACCGACAATATTAACAGTTTAATTAAAACCAAGTCCACCCGTTACTTAGCCAAACTAAACTTAACGCAAGAACCCAAATCTTGTAAGTTCAGACATGGTGCTGTAATTTGTAAGTATAATCCTACGGAAATGGCAACAAAGCAAACTTGGAAACCAAGCTACCGCACCGATACACGCCACCTACATTATACAAACACACGATATCAATGAAGGCGCTAAATAGCTGATGAACAGAATCGATGGAAATAGATAGGAATATGGGACAACGCAATTCCATTGAAAAAGTAATCTCAGAAATAACCGTAATATATCTACCACTGCAGGTCCAGAAGACGACGAATGTTGAAGAATAGATAGGTACGGCAATTGCCAATTAATGGAAACAGTAATCTGTAGAAATAAACTGTGATGGTGCCTGAACTGAAATGAACTAGAGACGACTGCATTGTTTTACTTGTAAAATCCCTCCGACCACAAACATAACACTACTAGTAAATCTAACAAACTAATAAACTTATTGCACACACTACTGTACTGTAGTCTGTCATCGGGAAGGGAATAAGGGTGTTACGGGGAGGTGGGTGCCCTGGTTGGCAGGCTGGTCTTGTCTGCTGCGGACTGCGGACTTGGGTAGTCGGGGAGACCATGAGCCTGTTCTCCACACTGAAGCAAGATTTAGGGCAAACGGTTGGATACGACAAAAAAATGCTCTGGCCTATTTTTGAAAATTACCCACTCAATTTAATATCTTTACTGGTTTTTTTCTAGAATACATGACAGTTTTAGTTATAAATTTTCACATGTAGTGAGGTCTTTAATGACCGCTAGTCTGAAAATACGTTTATCAAATAGTTAATAGGCCTATCTCTAACCAGGTGCGCTCTACATCTGTAAAGTTTCATAAAATTGTTCTTGCGGTATTTGCGTATTGAGAAAAGACCGAAGGCTCGTAATCAACGAGCCATAAGCCAAATCGTCACCCTGATGCCCCATACCCGTTCGGCAAAACCTTGCTACCACGAGCGAAGCCAATCACTTAATTGATCCTTCGAGCATGCCATGGGAAAACAAACGGCCTATGATCTGCATTAATACCATAAGCAAGGCCTCGAGCAGGACGAGCGTTACCGTGATCAGGCGATTCTTTCCACTCCCGTGCTTAGCAGATTTGTGTCTTGAAGTGCAGCGGTCTAAATGTCTACCTAGAAGAGCTGTACTCACAGCTATACTCAGTACATTTACTTCAGTTGCTGAAGAAAATCACGTCAAACCAGCGATTGATACATATGGGATGAAGGACTCAACCTAGGGTCCGATTAAGGGCTGCTTCCCTCCCAAACTGGCTGAAAGCTTTTTTTAATAAATATTATATGATTCAACTACTTTAATTTCAAGACCTCATGACTTAGTTACTAAGTTCGAGAATAATATGATTACATTACACTACAAGTACAAAATCATTTAACAGCTTCAAAATTGAATCGATATTTTTCTTTGTGTTACTGTATTTTTGTTGTTCATCTCGCCTATACATTTTGTCATGTTAAGATTACTTTACAAAAAACTTGAGATAAAATAAAGATTAAAAAATTAAATATCAAAATTGTGAAATAAAACTTTTTTAACAAAAAAATTGATGACTTCAAAAACAATCAACAGTAAAATGCTATAAAAGTTAATGAAAATAATTGGGTAATGCAATCCTGTATTGCTTTACATTATACATTTATAAACAATGGGTTACTGATGTGTTACGCGAACAAACAATAATACACTACAGTAAGATATTACAGCTGTAACCCTTTCATGTTAACCAATATGATAAATATTAATTTGCTAATACATATAAAGAAAATACTATCAAATGCGCACACTATTTGCCATATTGAACCTACAATTTAGGAGTTGTTATAATCTTCATTCACTTAAAAAATATTGGAGTCAGTTACTTAGCTATGTAGCAAATAATATTGCCTCAGCAGCACCGAATCCAATTTTTTTAAGTGAAATAATCTTCTTTATCAACAATGTAATAATACTAATAACTAATGATAATGAAATTACATATATATCTATAATAATCAATTCAATTTATTCTTCTTTCCAGTATCTATAATCAATAACAAAACACAACCTCAAATGACAATTTTGTTGTAAGTTTTATCCCAACCTTTTCAGAAGGTTTTTTTTATCCCTAACTTATTACATGGCAAGTTGAAATGGCGTACATTTAAAAATTTCAAGGTGAAATTCAATTTGATTTTGTTGACAATGAAAACTTTAAGTAGCCACCATTTTGTAATGTGATAAGTTCGATAAAAAATATAGGTTGGGAAAGAGTGTTAGGAGAAAATAATTAAAATTCAAACCTTATTAACAAAATATCTCAAGGGTTTGGATTATAACTTATTTGCAAATATTTTACCTATGGCAAATTACATTAAAATAAGCCAAAATTAAAAAAATTTACTGGATATTTTTACTTTTTTTTGTATGTAGAATCATTCTGCATACACGCTACTCATTTGTGACACTCTGTTTAGTTTTCACTATAGTTTGAAATATAGTTTGTTTTGCATATAGTTATGAATGGTTTGTTAAGAAAACATATATGTAGTTGTTGTTATAAAATATTTCCTGAACTGAAAATATACAAACAACAAAGTCAATATGACACAAGACAGCATGTGTGTGTCTGTCTGGGTTTCAATTTCGCGGTTCAGGGGCAATAGAGTTAATCCATAATGGAAACCAGGTCCTCTCTCACTTGTCGTTATTCAACCTAACCTGTGCTTGGTTTTGTATGGTAAACAACTTACCAAACTTACTGTCGTGATGTACTTCTGGAATTGACATTTTGATATATACGGGTAACGTGCCTTTCAACGTCGCAAAATTCCTTTAGTAAAAGCACGGTTTACTATAGATGTTTAACGTCCCATGATGCTAACTTTCTTGCAATGTTTGAGAATGACTACTTGATAGTCGAACTTATAGTAAACACCTATGTTTTTAGTAAAGAATCACGACGAATGTAACTCCTATTTATGTTACATATGTTATAACTGTCTAACATTCAAACAAAAGGCTTTATATTTGTGAAATGAAAACTATTTCTTATTTTCGTTCCTTTTATGAATTATTTAAAGAATGTGGGTTTATTATTTTGGCTTTAATAATTCAACTTGTCTGCATTCAAAAGACATTGTCTTATATGATACAAAAAGATAAACTGATGTTTTCTAAGACAATTTTAGTCTTAACGACAACTAGTGAACCAAAGTATTAGAAACTGTTAAAAAATGTGTCGCTGTTATTGTACTTTTTCTGTATAACGAGTAAAAAAAGCTAGTGGATCTAAAATTGTAATTATAATATTGTATTTTGAATATTCGAATTGAGCTTTAAACTGAAACCCTATATTTTAAACTTGATAAAAACTTAAACGATCCAATAAAACGTGTAGAGTTGGTGTTGTGGTATGTAGATGGGAACATTGTTCTCGAAAGGCCTCAACAAATATACGAGTACAAGTATTATTAGGCTGTTTGTCTTTAAAGTTAAAAATTATAAATCTAATAAAAACTTTATTTATAACTAGATTGTAACTCTAAAAGGTGATACCCTATACACTTCTTATCATTACTGTAGCACACTACAAACATGTTTTCATAAAAAAACTATTCGACTGCGTTGTCTATACAGTGGGTACAAAAATGTGTGGGGCGCTATGCAGAACCGGATTCTACAAACAAAGATAAGTCGAAAATGTCTTGTAACATTTTTTGATTTCGGCTTAATTTAGCCGTAACCCGCCATTTTGTAAATTTTAGAAAATAATTAATATTTCAAAAACCCTTTGAGATATTGTTGTGAAACTTGGTATAAACGTAAGTTGTTTTCCTAATAACCTTTTCCAAAATTTATTTTTATCTAACTTATTACATGGCGAAATGGCAGCCATTTAAAAATTTCAATGTGAAATTCCAATTTGATTTTATTTGACTATGAAATTTTAAATGGCCGCCATTTTGTAATGTGATAAGTTCGATAAAAATATATATTGGAAAATGTTATTAGGAAAACAATTAAGGTTCAAACCTTATTCACAAAAATATCTCAAAGGATTTTTTGAATTAAACTTATTTGCAAATACAGTATTACTATATGGCGGATTACGGCTAAAATTATCCAAAATCTTAAAAGATGTTGCTAGATATTTTTGACTTACTTTTGTATGTAGAATCCGGTTCTGCATAGCGCGCTACACATTTTGTGACACTCTGTATAGCTTTCACTCTAGTTTGATATATAGTTTGTTGCATATAGTTATAGATAGTTTGTTATAAGAAATATTTCCTGAACTGAAAATATACAAACAACAAAGTCCGACACAAGACAATATGTGTCTGTCTGGGTTTCCAATTTCGCGGCTCCAGGTGTAATAGAGTTTTAATCCTACATAATGGAAACCAGGTCCTCTCTCCTTGTCGTTATTCAACCTAACCTGTGCTCGGTTTTTGTACGGTAAACAACTTACCAAGCTTATTCATGAGTACCCTGCTGGAATTGGCATTTGATATATAACAGGTAACGTACCTTTCAACGTCGCAATTCCTTTAGTAAAACATAGGTGTTTACTATAGATGGGACTTTAACGGCCCATGATGTACTAACGTTCTTATAATGTTTTGAGAATAACTACTTGATAGTGGAAACTATTATAGTAAACACCTATGTTTTACTAAAGGAATTGCGACGTTGAAAAATACGTAACCTGTTACATATCAACTTACCAAGCTGTCTAACATTCAAACAAAAAGGCTTTATATTTGTTAGAAAAGAAAACTGTTCTTACTTTCTGGTAATCGTTCCTTTTTATAGGTATTTAAAAGCAAAGTAGGTTTATTATTTTGGCTTTAATAACTCAACTGGTCTGCATTCAAAAGACATTGTCATATATGATACAAAAATAAACTGATGTTTTCTAAGACATTTTTAAGTCTTAACGACAACTAGTGAACCAAAAGTGATAGAAACACTATTTAAAAATGTGTCGTTAGTATTTTATAAGTGTTTAAAAAATACTTCTTATTTCATTTCAAAACAACTCTGAACATCATAATAATACTGGTATTTTAAAATAACATGTGTTTTAACAAAAACAAAGATTATTTCAAACAATAAGTATCGATTAGTCCATGCTACAAGGTTTTTAGTTAAACTGGCCTCTAAAAACACATGTTGATTCTTCCACATTCATGAGCTACGGTAAATGTCCCCTGTTTCCACACAGTTTACACACACATTGAGACAGTGATGAATTGTTCATAGTTGCTACTGTGACAAACAATTCTACATACAGTTTTTCGCTCTTGCTTTTAAATTAAATGAAACTTGTTTTAAAAATGAGTAATTATTTGAATCTACATACAGTCTCGTACTTCTCTGTTGACTAGGAACCACGTTGATTCGTAACTCAAGCTTTGTTTAGTAAACTGTATATAATAGGGTAGAGTAGAGGAAATGGGTAGCTAAAACTGATGCATAGTGTACTCGTCCACAAATTCCCTTGATAAGTCTGATTCAGATTACCAATTGCATTATTGACAAACTTACCGATATTGACATAATGTAGTGAAGCAATTAAATTTAATATACTGCTTTCAATGTTTTGTATTAAACTATCGTTTTTTTTTCGGTATACTTCATAATTTGTATACAAATTATTCGTTTCCTAGTTATTTAAATATAAAAACTTTAAATAGCCACCATTTTGAACAAACATGTCTTTTTTTCTGATTTATATTTTCTGTTTTAGGTTTTGGATAGAGGAACAATTATGCAACATTTAAACGGAGTCAGACAAATACTTTTTGAGATATAAATTATTTAGTAAAAAACACAAAATGGTGGCTAGTGGAGAAACTAAGGACTTTGAACCCCATGTTATATTGTGAAATTTGTTTGTCTCAACCGAAGGAACAATTTTATATGAATTGTTCCAGAGAGCTCCAGGACACCCTGTATACTGTTTTCAATGTTAGTAAACAAATAAATGAATACCACTTATAAGATTTTGGGGTCCGTTGGAAGTGAGTAAATCAGTAAATAGTTGATATTTACCTTTTACACCCTACAGGGTTGACCGGTATGACAGGTTTGACTATGAGTTGCTCAAAAAAGCGTGATTCCTTACAAATAGTCTATGTACTTTTTATTTTCTAAAGCAAATTGTTTTGACCCATGTATGTATGTAAATCACACCGTTTTCTACTCGTATTCAAACCGTTTAAAACTTCTCCATAAAAATACCAACATTTTGAAAACATACAACTACAAAAGCATAATGGATACAATTTTACAGTATACAAAATAACAGTTTTCGTTCATAGAAATAGTGGTATAAAATCTGGAGAAAAGGTTTTAGTTTTACACGAGAATCTGTCTGTGTCACAAAGATGTGTGGAGGTGATTCAGAAGAAAGTCAAGTTGTGTTTCACTGATACAGACCATTTCCAACTAACCATTTCTTCCAGCTGATCTCAGCTTTTCTCTTTGTTCATGATTAAGCATTCTGGAATCGAAACTCAGAAAACGATGCTACAAATTCCTCCGCAAAATATACGAATCGTGTTCAGAGACGAGGTGCTTCGCCTGTATTGGTTTTAAATGTTGTATGGTATTTTTTTAAATAATGTCTCGATGTTTTTATCCAAAGTTCTATGTTTTCCACAACGTATTAGCTTATTTTACAGCTTCTACCATGATATTTCGGAACGGGAATGTAATGTAGTCTGGAACGGATTAGGAGGTCTCTGAGTGATAAATGTTGACTCGATGTTATCAAAATGGGTTTTGCCTATACAAGCCGCCAAGTAAGTATGTTTAAAAAGATTTTAAATACAAAAATTGCACGTAGGAGTTTTAACGGTTTACGAAATCTTCGAAATCTCTTAGTGATAGCACCTCTTATCTTAGTGATTTATTAAATGTGATTGTCAATAAAAAAGTTGAGTTCTAAGTTGAAGTTAATTAAGTTTCTGAGCACAAAGCCAAGTTTGTCGACTTTCACAAAGTTTCAGAGGTAGATGTGTTTTATTGAAGAATAAATCATTTCTTATTTAGAACATTTCTCTTCTGTGAGATAAATGGTTGGAACGTGAGTCTTCCGCTTCTTGTCTAATACACAGCGCTGGTTATACTTTACTGAAACTGTTCTGTATGCAATGTATATACAAGTTGGCCTACAAACTATCGTATGAGCCAAACATAACACAACTCATAATCCTACTGACCAGAATGTAAGTCACTCTAATAAAACAGCAAAGTAAAAGAAAACATTATGCCACAATATGTAGATGGCATAGATCGCATAGATGACTGAGGCAGGAAAATCAACATAGTTGCGGCAACCCGAGCACAGATAGCGCTGCGAGCGCTGCCATCTCGCGCCGTCATTCCCCCTCGGCCACAGGTTCGAGTTTGTCCAATGTCAATTTATTTATTTATTTGTTTATTCACCAACGGTAACCCATTTTACATACAATAATTACATAGTGAATTACTTCAAGGTGGCATGCATATGAATATGATATAGTAATAAATTAACATGATAGTATGATAAGACTACATAATATTAACAAGTTATGGTAACAATATAATTTGTATGTATAAGTTAATAACAATAATTACTCAAATGTGACCTGATTGTGCGATTTTCAAGAATGAATGACTTACGCTTTGTCAGTGGCTCTACATGATACGTTTAAAAGAATTCCCTCGCAGCGCTATCTGCGCTTGGGCTGCCGCAACTATGTTCATTTTCCTTCCTCAGCCAATTGGCATCCATGCGCCATCTACCTATTATAAAATAATCCTTGGTAAAAGCTACTTTTTTTTAATTTCCTTTATACATTCTGCCGTGGGAACTCATTATCAGTTCCATTATAGATTGAATTAAAAGGTAAAGGTAAAGTTTGTCTTGTTTAACGAGGTGAAGTTAGGACTACAAAGTCCTCTGCCACTCAACCTCGACCTATACCTAGCGTCACCGTATTATTCACATTACAAATGTAAGTGGTGACTGCGGGGATCGAACCCGCGCCACCGGAGTGATGAGCTCTGGAGTCGCGTGCAATACCAATCCGCCACGGATCCGCTAACACTGAAATACTGACACTACATTTGGCTTCAGGTGATAAAAGTCAAATGAACGTAAAGGAAGATCAGATCAAGTAAAGGTAAAGGAAGACGGGGTCTTCACCCGAAGCCAACTAATGGCGATAGTGGCCTTGGCAGCCTTTTTAAATCGTATTAGGTGAATTTAGTTCTAACTAGCGGTTAGATGGGATTTAGGTAAAAGAAATAGCTTAGGTTTGGCATTGTTGTTGGTTAAAGGGTTATGTTAGGCATGGTTAGATAACATTCCTTACATGGCGTTATGTTTCATATATTAAAAAAGGATCACTTAGTTTCAATAAAATATTTTATTTATCTAATTTTACCACAATGTTTGCTAAAATGATATTATTATTGCTGTAATTAAAGATTTCCTCCTTTTTTATATCGTCTTCATATATTATAATAATATTACAAATTTGAATAGGTTTACAGTTTAAGAATTCACTTTATATATAATGGCACTTTCGTAAATAACTGTTTCGTTCATATTAAACATAAGCTAAAACTCTTAAGAATTTGCTTTAAGATGAATAAGATGAGAAAGTTTATGAAAGTCAAGTCGCTGTAGAAAATGAGACTCATTTCAGCAACAAGTTTATTGCTTTCATCATCAAAGTGTTCTTGGCCTTAAGAAAGTATTCTTTTAATAGAAAAGTATTGTGTTTTGGCCTTTAGCCGGAATTTATCTTTAGATAAATAAAGATGTTTCTGTTTTTATTAGAAATGTTCAATCTCTAAATTAGGTTATTATACATGGAGAAGTTAATAATAAACGTAGCGCGAAGCCACAAGTACTCGGCGAATCCTATTGAATTATTGTTTACGAGAGAATAATTTAAGAGGCTTTATCATTCCAGAACAAGTTGTTCAATACAAGCTCTCGCAATAACAATAACATAGCTATTCATCCTTATTTTCATCCAAAATCAGATTATAGATAAGTTCAGATCATATAAGAGCAGATACCTGTATTTTGAGGAAACGCTCAATCGTTTTTCTATGGAATTTCACTAATAACTGTACTTCCTTAAAATATTGTACTGTCAAAAAAAGACAAACTTTCAATTTTTTCTTGTCATAATTCGAAATGGGAAACTCAAATAAGACGCAATCGAAGAGTTAAGAAAAAATCATTAAATTCGGAGACTGTAAAGCTTCAATGAAAACATAGATGAGCTTGCAAATTTGTTCCATCTCTTTTTATTGTTTTTTATAAGAATTGGGTTCCCTAAATAATAAAATACAGACACATTAAAGTAAATTTATAAATATTAATACAATTATTTCGTTTTTTTTTTTAAATTAATCTATCGTTACAGACATTAACAGACTATTATGTCATCAGAAAGACTGTTATAAAAGTGTATGAATATTTGACAAACACGAGTTCCAAGGACAGGCGAGTTGTTGTATATTCAGAAGTGTGGTCTAAGATTTCCCCGGCGTGTCGTTGTTATAAGAAATGTCGTGTCTTTCCTACCAGCTGTCACAAACTCCACTCCTCTCATAACTTCTCAACGTTTTCTTTTCTAAATTAATATTTAAACAAGGCTGCGTTAAAACTTTTACAATTTTTTCAAAACTTGGTTACGTGAGCTGATAGTATATACTCCCAAAAGTAGTTATGGTCTTTTCCGTCGGGTACCCAGCAGGCCTGTGAGTCTGAACTCAAATTGACACTAGCGCTCCTAGTATAAAAGCGTGTAACTTCCATCTCATGAGCAGACTGAAGGCTCTTAGCCGGTGGTTATGTCAGGCAGTGGACCTCTCAGAGTTATGGGTTCGATTCCCACCGGGGCACTTGTTGGTACGGTGTAACGTCTATTTGAAGAGCAGAGACTCCGATGACCCATTGAATACCATTGAGTAATACTTGGTTTATCAAACTCCTTTAGGGTGACGAGCAGCAGCATTTAAACTGGGTGATGTGATAAGTGATTAAAATTATCAAATGTTACAGCACCATAGCAGTCGGTTGTTAAAACACAAATTTCATTTTGATATTGCTCCTCGATCACTTAATTTTAAGTTTAATACGATATTTAAGTGTTAAGGAAACATTAACCTCATTACTGCAACAAACCTATTGATTTCATCCTCGATGCCGATTTACTTTGAATCAATAATTGAAGGTATGGTACTATTTGTAAGGCCACTGATTTCAACCTTTTAGTATTTTCAAATACTACTAAACTATGTCTATATCAAATACGAAAAAGTTATCCATCAAAATTGTTTTATCAATCACTGAACGCTTTGGTTTGCTGTTCAATTGTCTGTTCTATCTCCAAGTAATAAGTAATACGTTGTAGAAATGTTCAAACCAATCAGGATGTTTTATGAACCAAAATCGTCGTATATAGTTTGGGCTACAAACTGAACAAATCAGTAAAATCTGCAAAAATCAAAATAGGCTAGGGATTGGTGAGTGCCTCGACACATTACGGCTCAGGGGTGAAATACCCTTTCTCTATATTGCACAATAAACACAACCCTCTCTGACAATATACAAAATGCCTCGACATTTTCACTGAATCTTTCACATTTCACTTATTTTATTTTATTGCGTTTCATCGCTACCAATATGTGCGCGTTCAGTTCACTTGTGAATTGCATCAGAGAGTATACATAATTTAGTAATTTGAAAGATTATACTTTTCGTATATGTGTCAAGGTGAGTTTTTTTTCTTACAGACTACTTTTGGTGGTATGCTGCTAAGTTAATGATACTAAAAACAATGGTGTGATTTTTCTAGATTATGAGGCTAGATAACTGAATGTCCACTATAAATCGTCTGCTCTCTAGTAGGTTCTAAGAAATAAAAGTTTGTCTTGTTTAACGAGGCGAAGTTAGGACTAAAAAGTCCTCTCTGCCACTCAACCTCGGTTCTAGTAGAACTACTGGTAGTCAACGATTAGGCGGTCAGTGTGCAGCTGTAGCTGGCCTTGGACGTGCTAGATTTTTCTATTTGTTTTTAATTTCGCTGAGTTTTT
Source organism: Matsumurasca onukii (assembly GCA_018831715.1). Lineage (NCBI taxonomy): Eukaryota > Metazoa > Arthropoda > Insecta > Hemiptera > Cicadellidae > Matsumurasca > Matsumurasca onukii. The sequence continues at coordinate 36,805,435 of CM032058.1, read as the reverse complement.
GTACACGTTGTATTGTTTTCTGGGCTAGATGTTGTGGAGTTTAAGGGGAAAACCATGGCTATTGACTGGGACTCGTGGCGTGGTCCTGTAATCCAGCATCATGGAGGTCAGGTTTTCAGGATGATATAGGTCTAAAGCCACTCAGATAGTCTCAGTGATCATCTGATGATACCCGCATCAACTCCCACCATCGTTTAGACATATCAGACCAGCACTTGCGTGGTTCGGAAGTCACGTTAAGCCGTTGGTCCTTGTATTTCCATTGGTCATTGGGCTATTAATTAATGACCCATTCTAAGGAAGAGTCGGCCTTAGTTTATAACAAGACTACACCTCATAACTCATTACTACCACTCATCACACTCATCATTCACCACGTATTTGCCTTAAAATACCCTCATGAGAGTGGTCGGCATAACAAATAGTGATTTAGTGATTTGGTACGGTGGTCAGCTTGCGCGGATTACCTTTAGACTAGCTTTTTCCTATTGCTTTGTGTTATGTTTAGGTTACTTTTTATCTACAGACATGGTCAAATTTCAGATCCCGAAACGTGGTTTCTGTTCACTCAAAACTATAGAAAACGTCCGTAAAAACTTTTAAACCTGACACACAGCTGTTGATGTACAGGGTGGTGTGTTGAAACAATATTGTGGAAGCTAGAGCTAAATACAATTTGCTTCTCATCTTAAAGTTTGTATATTCAATGTGTTCTCGGCAATACCGGGAGAGATTGAGACGCAGCTGGCAGTGCTGTTAATTCCAGCCTTGAACCGTAACGCACCGTACGTGCGGGTTCTTATTGGGTTTTTAGAAGCAAAAGTTACTGTTGGACAAACCTATTTCTACTGTATATTTGGCCAAATAACTAAACTTATCACGAACAGTAGTCTTGTTTTATTTATATAGATGAGTAATTTTCGACTCTTGCATAAGCTGTTACACTTAAAAACACCCATAAAATCGTTGTAAACGTAAGTGTTGTTAGGTTTTAACTAAGATTTAAATTGAACCACCATATGGACGGAGTCTACGCGAGTCAAAAACGTTGTAATCACTTTGTAATGACCTGTATGGGTATATGTTTTCCAAAAGCTCCATATAAGACTTATCTGTGAGTAATATTGTTCAAATATACGAGCTAAATTTCCATTAAAGTTATTGTAATATTTCATAAACCAATCTTTGGCAAAAGCATAAAATTATACAAACCTAACTTAAACTTTGCAACGTTTATACTGATCAACCATCAAACTTCTCTGAGACTCTGAAAAGCCATTTAGCTCTAAATTTCTTTTATTTAACATAGGTTTTGTTAGGTCTAGGATTGTACTTTGAACAACATGTCATGGATCCTTTGATTTGTCGTAAAACACTGGAAAACGTCAACGTCAACAAATAAACGTCCCAAACTACTATTTTAAACAACAAATTCATTTAAGCAGATACAGTTGGTTTGGAAGTGAAAATCTGCAGTTAAATTGTTAAACACACACAAGCTCGCCTCGTATACACACATATTGAACACAAATCAGCTGATAGTTTCACATCACACAGAGTTCATTAGTCAGTTAGCAGTTGCGAGAGAGTGTTGCTGAGGTTATGACAACACAAAGGTTTCAGCCAGGGAAATCACACACAGCTGTAGACACATAAATACAGCCACAGTGTCAATAACCAACCCCCTCCCCCAACCCCTTCTCTCGTCTAGCTATAACCCCCCTACTCCGGGCACATCAATCCGATACGATACTATGTGAGAGTATGTAGTCAACATTGTGTAAGCAGCTTGAAGAAAAAGTTCAACTCAACATATCAAGAGGTTCATTAAAGAATAGTAGTTGGGCCGGATGGTGAAGTGGTCAGCATAATCACCCGACAAGTGAGTGACCCGGGTTCAAGTCCCAGTTGCCTTCAAATTTCATTAGTAATCAATTTTTTTATAAATAATTGTTTTCCTGTACAGAGGACCTCGATTATCTGACCTCCAACCCTCAGGATCACCGATTATCTGGATCAGTATAAGAACAGTTTGATATGATAAAATAGGCACATTGAAGAACAAAACCGCAATACTTGTAGCATTTACGAGACAGTTTAAGTGTTTGTTTTTCAAATTCATAGTGTGTTCGGTTTTACCCTTACAAATCATGTAAAAAAAGAGTATGTTTGAACAAATTTAGTTGTTTTTATCATGATATATCCATCGCTTGTCCGGGTATCTTGTGTATGTAGAGTCTATTCCTAATTCAATCTTCAAGTATGAATGGTCATTTTAGTAGCTGAATTAAGTCGTATTATTTTGTATAATATTTTAATTCGCATTTATAACGGAAACTCCTTTAGACAAGAGGTGTTGGATTAGCAAATTAGTCAGAGGGAAGTTACTAAAAAAAGCTCCTAGACTATTAAAAGGAAAAGGGTCCAATCTGAAGGATGACGAAAGTCTTAACACAAAGAAAAGTCAACTTTTCAAGACGGCGTTAACGCACTCGCGTGCTCCTCCTCGGCTTATACGAGAATTACTACTTATAATAATTTTAATCTTTAAGGGTATGTTTTTGTAAGTACTTGAGATAATATCTACTTACTAGCAACAGGACCCGTGGACATGCATTTTACCTGAAACAAATCAGTTGATTAAATTAAAGAAAACAATTTATACACTAAAAGTAGCCGTCACAAATTGTACTTTTTTAGCTATGTCTGTAAGTATTGTTTTTAGTTATGAAGAAGTGCTAATAAAACAACAACGCTGTCGATCTATTGAACAAATTAAGAAAGATAATGTTCAACTGTCACAGTGACTTTTCTTTACTTTAAGTAATCTAACAGATCCTACGTATGAAAATAATATTTATTATAAGTGTGAGATTTAAGAGGTTGGTTGAAACGCTGATGGTGATGCTGATGGTGATACGTTATCAGTGACATGACTTGTAAAACAACCCAGCCTAAACACACAAAGGACATGTTGACTTACACCATCCTGTCAGCAAACTGATACTGCAAATACTGGCAAACTTGTCTAATAGCAATAAGCTGTGTCGGAAATAATTAAGTCTATACTACAGTATTCATATACAACTATAAAAATGTGTAAACTATTCATTTATTGTACGGCATTTACATACTGTTATACATACTAGCTATACAATCAATACAGTATGACACAATTTTAATATATAAAATCTTCTTGGTGTTAGATGAGAAGCATCGTATGTGTAGAATTACAGGAATTCGATCTTGGTTTAAAATAGTTTGGCTAGTAGTTTAAAGCTGTTGATAATACATTAAATAACACTGACATTAATACGTTAAATTATTATCCTTGTTAAAGTTGACATTTTCCACCTACTGATGTGTATAATCACCCAGTTATAGTGACACTATCGTAATAAATAATTAACACTCCTGGATCCACTCTGAATGTTTTCAGTTTCAGACGACATTTCACAGTAAAATTATGGTGTCGTATAAATTTACCCTTAGTTCTAATCATAATTTATATTTTTACAAATAATCTCTTACTTATTTTTTTCGTTTTCATTAATTTGTTCCACCAAGCTAACAGTGTATCTTCCCTGTGTTAAAGATATTCCTTTTGATTCAGTGTAAAGAGAGTATGTACGCTGCTTAATAGATATAAATACTTACTATACAAAAGGTATGTAAACTGTAAAACTCAAACTCCAAAGTGAAAATGCCTTGAATATTTTAGAATATCAATAATGACGCTCCTTACTAGAGGACCAGTTTTATTAATTTAAAAATGTACTGCTAATGGTTGTTTACGTACATTTTTGAATGATGTCCTCCATCTAATCAATAATCATTAAAATCATCAATAACCATTATGTACTAATATTTAGATATTTATTCATCCATTACTAAGTCAAACCCATTTTTATGGTTTAAATACGTGATTGTAAACAAACTTTATTGATAACAAATAATTCTGCAACGTAGACAACATTAGGCTAGGTTAACAAATATAATTATATAACCCTTGAAAGATATTTGATATTATCTTGATATTATTGAAAAGATTACCCTTGAAAGTTATTGAATATCCCTATTTTAGATTTAATGAATTATAAATAGTTAAGTATCATTTAGATGTTTTATGATGATTTAATGCGTTAGCAAGTAGTGGCTTCATTTGAAAAATGATAAGTACTACTGAAATACAAGTATACTAGTAGGGTGAATTTCAAATTATGAATTTAATCAGCACACAATATACGCAACACCTTAAATAAGGATTAAACTGCAAACACTGATTTCATTTAACGCATTCAATGTTTGCTTTAACGTCTAATTAAATATGTCCTTTAGATATTGAAGAAGCCCAGTATTTGAACGCTGAGATGGCGAGTTTGCTTTGAAGATTGAAACTCTTTTCACTCCTGCTTTTATTTAAGACCGTTTTACAATGTTAATAAAATCGAAATTTACAAAAGTTCAATGGATTTAAAGCGAGTTAGTATTAGCGTATTAAAACGTACACGTTCTAATTTGAGTTATAATGTGGTGGGTTGTGGGGAGTGAACTTGTGGTGAGCTATACCATCTCAATAGTGGCTGGTTAATCATAACCAAGATTAACTAATCTTCAGGTTAAGTCCAGGATCTTGGGAAGATCTTTGACTGTAAGAGAAGGCTACAGCTGGCCTAGTCTTAGCTTGCAGTATTGAACTATTGTTACTGTACACATGCTAGATATATTCCTGCACAGAACATGTCGGTTATGGCAGAGGTAGGATAGACAGCAGATATGCAGGTAAATGTTGGCTATAACACAACAGAATGTAACACGTCCCAAGTGTGTTTATAGAGTCTTTCATACTTTCCTCCCCCTGCCATGCCTTCAACATAAACCCCTCGCTTTATACGTTCAAATATACTTTAAGTACTTGAACTATTGTTACTGTACACATGCTAGATATATTCCTGTACAGAACATGTCGGTTGTTGCAGAGGTAGGATAGACAGCAGATATGCAGGTAAATGTTGGCTATAACACAACAGAATGTAACACGTCCCAAGTGTGTTTATAGAGTCTCTCATACTTTCCTCCCCCTGCCATGCCTTCAACATAAACCCCTCGCTTTATACGTTCAAATATACTTTAAGCTACTTGAACTATTGTTATTGTACACATGCTAGATATATTCCTGCACAGAACATGTCGGTTGTTGCAGAGGTAGGGTAGACAGCAGATATGCAGGTAAATGTTGGCTATAACACAACAGAATGTAACACGTCCCAAGTGTGTTTATAGACTCTCTCATACTTTCCTCCCCTGCCATGCCTTCAACATAAACCCCTCGCTTTATACGTTCAAATATACTTTAAGCTACTTGAACTATTGTTATTGTACACATGCTAGATATATTCCTGCAGAGAACATGTCGGTTATGGCAGAGGTAGGATAGACAGCAGATATGCAGGTAAATGTTGGCTATAACACAACAGAATGTAACACGTCCAAGTGTGTTTATAGAGTCTCTCATACTTTCCTCCCCTGCCATGCCTTCAACATAAACCCCTCGCTTTATACGTTCAAATATACTTTAAGCTATTTGAACTATTGTTACTGTACACATGCTAGATATATTCCTGCACAGAACATGTCGGTTATGGCAGAGGTAGGATAGACAGCAGATATGCAGGTAAATGTTGGCTATAACACAACAGAATGTAACACGTCCCGAGTGTGTTTATAGAGTCTCTCATACTTTCCTCCCCTGCCATGCCTTCAACATAAACCCCTCGCTTTATACGTTCAAATATACTTTAAGCTACTTGAACTATTGTTATTGTACACATGCTAGATATATTCCTGCACAGAACATGTCGGTTGTTGCAGAGGTAGGATAGACAGCAGATATGCAGGTAAATGTTGGCTATAACACAACAGAATGTAACACGTCCCAAGTGTGTTTATAGAGTCTCTCATACTTTCCTCCCCTGCCATGCCTTCAACATAAACCCTCGCTTTATACGTTCAAATATACTAAAGTATTTGAACTATTGTTACTGTACACATGCTAGATATATTCCTGCAGAGAACATGTCGGTTATGGCAGAGGTAGGGTAGACAGCAGATATGCAGGTAAATGTTGGCTATAACACAACAGAATGTAACACGTCCCAGTGTGTTTATAGAGTCTCTCATACTTTCCTCCCCTGCCATGCCTTCAACATAAACCCTTCGCTTTATACGTTCAAATATACTTTAAAGTATTTGAACTATTGTTATTGTACACATGCTAGATATATTCCTGCACAGAACATGTCGGTTATGGCAGAGGTAGGATAGACAGCAGATATGCAGGTAAATGTTGGCTATAACACAACAGAATGTAACACGTCCCAAGTGTGTTTATAGACTCTCTCATACTTTCTTCCCCCTGCCATGCCTTCAACATAAACCCTTCGCTTTATACGTTCAAATATACTTTAAAGTATTTGAACTATTGTTATTGTACACATGCTAGATATATTCCTGCACAGAACATGTCGGTTATGGCAGAGGTAGGGTAGACAGCAGATATGCAGGTAAATGTTGGCTATAACACAACAGAATGTAACACGTCCCAGTGTGTTTATAGACCCTCTCATACTTTCCTCCCCTGCCATGCCTTCAACATAAACCCCTCTTTTTATGCGTTCAAATATACTTTAAGGTCCTTGACATGTGAAATACACCTATATTGCTTCGAAAAATTAAGATTTGGGTTTAAAGCAACATTATGTTTGATGAAGCTCTAATAATTTTTCTGTTCCAATACTATTTTCTGTTCCGATTTGTTTTAGTACTTACCAAACTATTAGATACGTTTTCATGATATTTGGAGAAATAGGTGTAAAATAAAAACCACGCCAACACGCAGCTAAGCGCTAAAGCGCCCCTGATGTGAATGCGGTGGATTTATTTTGCAATTTGCTACGATCACAGCCTCACATTGGCATTCGGCGTCAGGCTTACGTGGTATTTTACTGCAAGTTCAAACTCGTATATATACTTAAAACAATTTCGAGTTTCAATAAAATTCAACTACTTTCATTTATGTAATAGCAAAAACCTACTTTTCTTGCCGCAACACGGCTTTTGATGTTTTTAACACTGATGGTTGGAGTAATAAAGTAAAATCTTGATTTCAATTTAATTCAAATTGGTTAAAATTTGCTATTTAGATCAATAAAACAGCTTTCAAAGTAGAAACCCAGCTCTACCCTTTCAAATAGCTGGTAGTCCGACTAAGCTAGTTAACAAACTCGACAAAAATCTTTACAAAAGGTACATTTGCACCAAATTTCATGCAAATCGAGTTGAAAATGAGATTTGTAGAGAGCTTGCATACACAGAATGTCACAACAATGTGTAGCGCGCTACGCAGAACTGAATTCTACATAAAAAAGTAAGTCGAAAATGTCTTGTAACATTTTTTGGATTAAGGCTCAGTTTAGTCTTAATCCGCCAGTTTTACATTTTTGAAAAGAGCTAATAACTCAAAAGCCCTTTGAGATATGTTTGTAAAACGTAATATAAACCTTAATTGTTTTCCTAATAACATTTTCATCTAACTTATCGAATTTGCAAAATAACGTCCATTTCAAAGTCTAATAGAATTAAATTGGAAATGTTTAAATGGCACCCTTTTGTAATTTGATAAGTTAGATAAGAAATACCTTTGGAAAATGTTATTAAGAAAACAATTAGGGTTTAAACCAAGTTTCACAAAACATCTAAAAAAGATTTTAAATTATTAATTATTTTAAAAATTTACAAAATGGCGAGTTACAGCTAAGGTAAGCCGAAATCTAAAAGATGTCACTAGAAACTTGTTACTTACTTTTGTATCTAAAATCCAGCTCTGCATAGCGTGCATTTTTGTGACACCCTGTATTAACAATATTTATATCAACAGTTTTGAAAAATCTCAACCAAGTGCCAGGATTGGTGCTCATTTCATGCTGCCGGGCCTGGGTCTTACCGTGCTGACGATATTAATGTCTCATTTTTCCCAAGAAATTTCACCAATAGCATCATTTATACAAAGTTTCAACACAACCAGCATGTCTAAGCATCAACGGGTTATATACAGTGCAGCCCGTAACATGATATGATTTCTCTACAATCACGTTTTCGTGTTGAGCGAGGGGAAGGGTATTTGAACGTTATGATGAATCAATAAGATGATATTGCAGAGATTCTAGAAAACAACTCGGATCTGAGATTAGGTTCTCAGTAAAGCAATAAAGATCTGTAATGAGCCTGAAGCCTGCTGCAGCGATCATACTTTAGTACTTTAGTACAGATTGAACATAAGACTGCAGTTTGCTTAGATGCGAATGTTTCACTGTATAGCCTACTTACAGTTCGTTGGGTATAGCATGGCCGGTGGCCTTGAGATTTCCTGCTGGCCGCTTATGGCCCTATAGCCCATCTCACCGGCCATACTAAACCTGACGAATTGTATATAGCTAACCTTTCCTGATGTAATTAGCAGTAAACCAGATTGCTTAACGTAGAAGTTAAACCGCTTTTAGATCGGTTTATATCAACATCATTGAGTTCAGCAGAGGATTGACCAATATAATTACAGGATGATTCAAAGGCAAGGAAAAGAATTTCTCGAATGCGTTTCTTAAGGAAAACAAAATAAGATACAATTATTATAGGCCCGAACGCACTAAAAAATTCACGCACTAATCACCATTTTTTTTTTCAAGAATTACTTTTGTCTTTATCACCACTAGACGGATATAGTTCAAACTTTACAATGTTGTATCAAATTATGCTCCTCTTAGGAAAGGTTACCAGCACGATCCAATCCAACAATAATAAATGAGATAAAATCCACTAATTAAGGTATAATAGAAAAAGTACAATCAAATAACCACCAATTGTAAAATTGTAAATCTACCTTATACTTCCGTTCTAAGAACTTTTTACATATAGTAACACCAAGTTGTACCTCTTTCCCTCAAGTGACGTTAGCTATAAGAAATAATTAGTGAAAACTCCCAAAAATGGTGGATAACCGTTAAACAAGGAATTGCATAAGAAAGAAAAATTGCTTTTGGAAAGAAAACAGCCTGTACAGTTTGGAGCTCTAGTATGTATCTACCCTGCAATAACGCTTATATTAATAACTACCCACAATGGAGTTACTATTTGATACAATAATGCATGAGCCTAGATATAGAAGGGCTTTCCAATATGCAATTCTAGGAAACTGTTCTTGTTTGAGACAGGGTTCTCGGAAAAGCTGATTTAGAACTTGAGTCTGTTGCTTCTCCTTTATAGGAAATAATGCATTATTGTTCATCATTCTGCAGAACTGCACTTTTGAACAATAACTTATGTATGCTAGCACAGATATTATTGTATTCACAAATTACGTTTAGTTCTTCCAAAGTGTACTTTATTACCCAATCCGCTTGTTACTCGAGTTCTGAAAACCCAATATTTGAACGCTGAGAGGGAGAGTTTGTTTTGAAGATTGAAAGATTAATCACTTCATATTTTTTTATTTGCGTTAGTTTATACATTTATGTATAAAACCAGTAATTGTGTTAGAAACACTTCTTAAAATACCAATGATTGGAACACATACAACTATAATAATATACATATATGCTTTGAGCCTGAAACTTTAAATTTTATATTATTTTAATTGCTTAAACTTATGTACGAAAGTATTTTAAATTTTAAACTCGTGGGGTTTATCATTAACGTAGTGTAGTCAAAAGTCTTGTGTATAAAAACGTATTATTTTGTTGACAGTTTTTAAAATTTTATTTTAAATTATTATCTACGAAAAGTATAGAACAGCTTCAGGTTTTCAGCTCTAAATTGTTTATAACTTATTTCGACTTCTTACATTTTAACTTTTATTGTATTTAATTTTTAACGTAAGTGTAGCCTACTACTTTTAATTTTATTTGGTTAAAATATTTATACGAGGCCTATATTTATTCCTAATATTTATATAGACGAAGAGGTTAAAAGCTACTAAAAGTAAGACAAGTAAATGATGATTCAATGATCATTTATAGCGGTTATAGCAGTTATATTATCACCGAAAACAAACTAAAAACTGTTGTTAAGGTACAATTATTTAAAGCTAAATGCAACTGTATTGTATCAGCTGTGTATAGAAGTACTGTACACAATATTGTCTATCACCACATGATGTTGGGTTGGACCAGCTGCAGCACTCTGTGGTTAGTCTACGAGGCTATTCACTGTAAACTCCTGCTCTCCAAACCCAATCAAACTGCAGCCTACTCTATGCACTGCTGTTGTTTAAAATAATATAGGAAAATTAGCCATTTAGGAACTAGTGTTTATACAAAATAACATTATTTTTCGCCAAGTAATGACAGACTGCATCCACGAGTTAAAAGAAAGCCTGTAATTGGCTATTCACATACTATTTGAAATGCCGACCACTCTCATGACAGTATTTTAAAGCAAATATGTGGTGAAGGATGAGTGTGATGAGTGGTAGTAATGAGTTATGAGGTGAAGTCTTGTTACAAACTAAGGCCGACTCTTCGTTAGAATGGGTCATTAATTAATAGCGCAATTACCAATGGAAATACAAGGACCAATGGCTTAACGTGACTTCCGAACCACGCAGGTGATGGTCTGATATATCTAAACGATGGTGAGAGTTGATGCGGATATCATCAGATGATCACTGAGACCATCTGAGCCGGTTTAGACCTATATCATCCTCAAAACCTATATCATCCTCATTCATTGGTTATAGTTAGATCTAATTAAAATCTCTTGGTAACTTACATTAAAAGTTCCAAAATTAGTTCCAAATTAGTTTAAATGCATGTTATGGTACTTCCCAAATTCTGGTGGATACAAGATACTTGAATACAATGACGAGATGATAATATAATGTTAGCTTTTTTTTTTGTTATTTATGATAGTCATGAATGTAATTGTAATTTATCATACTCATCTTAATTTGAGTTTAAACTTTCCAATTTTTTATTATTCGCAGACGTAGCCTTATCATGAATACAGGTAACATTCATGAACCTACAGTGTATTTTTACGACTGAGTTTTGGCTGTTTCCAAAACTCGTGTTTACCTACGGTTCTAATGCAACCATTTTAATTATTGGCCCTACTGTAAAACATAAACTTAAAAATGTTCACGAACTTTACTGTACATGATTGATTTAGTTTTATGTGAGTTATTAGCAACTAGACACACCTCCTACGTTGTTAAAGGTATGAAATACACCGGCGTGAATCTGATACAGTAGATTCAGTTTCCAGTTCACATGGGTTGGATTACATGAAACAACATGACCCGGCTTGTAATTCGATTTAACGGCGGTCACTTCAGTAAAACGCAGTGTGATTGACACTGATGCTGTGGCCTCAAACTCTGAACTGTTCTCGTTCATTTGTTGTACGTGCATGTAATGCAGTTTTACAGCAAATTTTATTGACTCTTTTGCCTTTGCTATGCTAATTAGTACAATAATATCCTATCAGTGATTTGGTTGTATGAAAGATTCAGTTTATAGTATACATTTTAGGTTTATCAATAAAATAAACGAGACCAAAAGTAATAATAACTTGATTTTCACTTTTACTTAAAATAACGTGTTTCAAAAACAATTAATAACAAAAATTGAATCAAACATATTACATTCTCTCATTCCCGCACACATGCCATTCATACGCACATTCATCCGTCTTTGGAAAAAGATTAGTAATTCACGTTAAAAATTAATTCTGTAATTAGTAATGTTACACTAATGTTAACCTTTAAGTAGTTATAAAGACTTAGAAACTATATCATGTCGTAAAAGGCAAGGGACACTACATATCGCTTCAATCGACTTTGAAAATGGTAGCATTATTTTCGTTTTTTATATCTGCTGGTAATGAATTAAGAAATTGTACCAGCTTAAGAGGGAAGTTAAATGATTATTTTGGTCTTATGTTGTTGAACATGCAAATCATTCTTGATTCAAGTGTTGTGCTCGTGTACAGAGCTGTTCGGCAAGAGCGGAATTGTAGAACTGTCCCAAAAAATAAAGACTTGGAAGGGTTTAAAGGTTTAATTTTTAAAAGTCTCATGACAATGGCCTCTGAAATTTAACTTTCCTAACATTCGTACTGCGCCCTTTTGCAAACCGAAAACGCGTTCATAGTTTTTCGATCACTACTTCCCCATAAGATGATTCCATACGTTAGGTGAAAATATACTACTCTTAACTCGCCCTGTATAAAGACATGATACGAGATACGCTATAATTGAAAAGTACTGCTCTTATTAAAAGAAATACTGTTTTTTACAATTTTTAACAGGAAAGACAAAAAGCCTGTGAAAAACCCTGGAAACATTATTTTAATATAAAAACACAACTAGTTTCAGGACATTTTCAGGTGTGGTGTAAAAGTGTTCCATACGTATACGCCAAACATGAAAATGAGCTAATGTCCAAAATAGTGTGTGTTTTAGATAAAACCAATATTTTCAGGGTTCTTCACAGTTTTTTTTGCAGTTTTAAGTATATTTATCATACTACTTCCATTGGTCGGTTTCTAGTTTTAATAATAGCAGGTTTGAAATATTCCTTTCCTATGCAAAAACGAAAGAATATGTGAATATATGCACTTGCATTGGAAAGAAAATAAAGCAAGAATCTACCCATTTTATGTAGATGGGTACATAACGCGTCAACCAACCGTGTAAAGCTTTAAATTTTATTTTTAATATTAATGGAAAATACTCGTACTTCACACACACATTAAACATAAGGGTGGAACTAGTTTTTCTGTATTTTGTTTGATACTTTTACAAAATAAAACGACAGTTGTGTTTTAAAAACTCCAACCATTTCTAAAGAGCTGGAACTGCTTTTATAATGAAAGCATTAAGTTTGTTGCGTAACGGAACTAATTTTCAACTTCGCCTTAGCTTTCATAAACTTAACTTCTCTCTCAATTATCGTTGTAAAATAATCAACTTAAAAAGTAGGATATTTGTTGCTTGACTTATCTTTTTAAGGGTAAAAGTTAATAAATTTATAATATCGCTTATTGATCTCAAAGATTCTGTATAGGGTTTCATTCAACGCTTGTGTTGTTTTATCCTAGTTATAATACTAAGTTTTACTTGATTGTCAAAAAGAATCTCGAAGCACTTCTTCAGTAACAGTTATGTTCAAAATATAAATTAGGCACAAAATATCCTTTTGTAAATCTTTAGACCTATTTCTCATTAGGCAAGATCGGTCCAACAGAAGTGATGTTTGGGAGGGCGTTAAAACGTTCTGCGTTTGTGATCCTATTCCTTAAACTTAGTATACAGGGTGTTCGAAAAGGGGTGTCACAAACTTGAGTCGGATTTAGTAAATCAAAAGGAAGAAAACGTCAAGAATAACGTTTTTTTTTCGAAAAACTTTCCGTTTACCATATAACCACCACTTTGTTTTATTATATCCCAACTTTATTAACTATTTATTATATCCCATACCACTTCTGGGATTTGGAACAAACTTAATATAAATTGGTAGCAAAGTAAGACCATGAAAAAAACCAACATGATCCAACTTACTATTTTAAAATAGTGGCTACTTTGTGGTATTTTTAGGGTGTTTTGATGTACATTTTAATTAGTGAACAAATTGTTTTTAGCACATTCTGCCTATTGATACCAAGATCGCAAAATGCGATTGAGAAACAACAGAGCTATAGGGAATTGGTAACTTTTAACCTTTTACCTTGTATTTTGCCATTTTTCCTCATAACTTTGTTGATTTTTATTAGACTTTTATGATCTTGGTGTCAACAAGATTTTTACAAAACATTATTCTATACACTTTATTGTAAATCCCACCGAATTCATTCGATATTTAATATGTAACACCAAAAGTCCCTGAAAGTAACTTAAAGTTGCCACCATTTTAAAATGGTGAGTTAGATCATGCTGGTAGTTCTTAAGATGGTCTTACTTAGATACAAATAAGTTTGAGCCAAATACCATTAGTAGTATAGGAAATTAGTTAAAAAAGGAAAATGGCGGATATATGTGGTAGTTTTCGAATAGACGTTATTCTTGATTTTGTTTCGACCCAATAAGCCTAACCCCGAAGTTTGTGACTCAATTTTATGAACACTCTGTATTCATGTTACCGTACCTAAAATAATAACCAAAAACCTACAAAATCCGTAAACAAACCATTTCGGTCTAATTTATTAAATCTTTAGTTCACATGTTGGGTACTGTAAAATAAAAAGCTACTAAAGTTACTCCTGAGTTTCATCGAAACCATTGCTTAGTTGTACAAGCAATAGAGAAATAACGCAGAAAATGACAGTTGTTATTTTAATACAAAAATAACCCTGGATTTATTTGATTATGCAACCCCCAGAATTTTCGTTTAGTTTTGAAAGATTCTTCAACCAAAGATCGGTATTATTCAAATAACAGATGAAAGTAAAATAACTATTTGGGACCTCAGACTAATAGCTTTGGATTATTTTAAATAATAAAATGTGTTATTTGGCCAACTATCCTTCCAACTTTAATTGTGCTGTCAACATTGAGTTTGCCCAAAAATATTTATTTTATAAAGTTAAAAAATTAGAGTTTTTTAAAATAATTGCTCGTTTTGAATAGTACATTTTATTGGTGTGAACTTAGATTTAATAGCTCTATTTTATCCTCAGTTATCAGTTGAAAGATAACAGACAAAGAGAGAGACGAAGGTCACAGTTTGCAGAAAGCCAATGATGCACCTGAGGGGTTTAAACTCTACCCGAACATTGAACATCTCAACTCCACTGTATTCACAAACTTTGATTAAATCTGATAACACCTCACAAACTTTCAACCTTGGCATAGATTCTCGTCAGAAAAACTTATCAACAAATTGCTTAGTTGCCAGTCTAACACTTTTGCAATTAAGTAAAACTACGTAATGCACCTGTTAAAGAAGTTTTTTGTATTGCTCTCTAATAATTTAACTCAACACTGCGTTGTAAAAAGAATTATTGTAATATTTCTTATTATTGAAAAGAAGAAACATACTAAGGATATATAAACTTTAACTCCAAAATTCCAATGGTTTTGAATTTTTAACTACCCTAAACGTTAAGAGTAGTTTTTCTCCGAAAGTGGCAGAAAATGTCTGTTTCTTTCTTTTTACTAAAAGGTTTGAATAGTTTGAAATTATTCACTATAGGTCTAGGGTAAGGTCGAGTAGTTCTTTTATGTAAAAATATTGTTATATATTTTAAAATTGTTTACCTATAGTTTATCAATGCGTGGCTATTTGTTCAGTTAGATTTCAGTAATAGCAGCAAACTTTAGGTATTCCTGAAATCTAGTTTTATAGTATAAGTAAGATTAAAAATATTACAAATTAAGCTTTTCTAGTTGGAAAACACTCAATAATCACTTTAATTGTTAAGAACAATTATTCTGTTCTATCCAAGAGGTTTTTTGAACGATTTGATTTCAATTATCCTGATGGACGTTACATAAAATAAAACTCTTAATCTGCCTCGTGTTGGATGATAACACTTTTAAACAGCTTAAAACGCGTTGATAATGAAAGTGATAAGTTTGTTGCTGGAATGAGGCTCATTTTCTACAGCGCGTGACTTTTCTAAACTTCTCAGCTCTCTGCATTGCCTTGTAATTAACTCATAAAGTGAAAAATACTTCATTTAAATCAAAAGTTGTATTTAATTATGAGTTCCAGAATAAATATTGAATCAAATATTTCATATAACGATTGAAGGCCTAGACACGTATCTACAAAAGGATAACCTTAGAAGTTATTCCAAGCTTCAGTACAAATGAAGCTCTAATGACCAAATGATGTACGAGTAGTCTATATTTTTGAAAGTATACCTTGAAAGTATTTTAAGTCCAAGCCAAAGACTCAATAGTTTAATTTAAGACTTAATAAAGAGGGTCTCGTGCTTGAATATGATTCCAATTTAGCTTAATGTTACATTGGACTGCTTGTCTAGCAAAGCAGTTTGCATTGTCATAAAAATTGTAAGTTAGAAAACCAAATATAATACAACGTTTATTTAAAATAAATTTGAAGACAAAAGTATTTGGACCGAACCGGATTTGAACACGGGTCTCCTGCTTGCCGGGCGGTTTGCTCACCACTACACCATCCGGCTAACTATTTCTGCCTTCAAATAAGTACTTAAATCTGAATGTTTATCAAACATGTGACTGTCAAATAGTGACTTCAAATCAACAAGCTGGAAATGTTACAAACAGAATTTAAATACTGTGTCAAATGACTTATTATAGATCTTAATTTGTATAAACGCTAAATAGCTTATAAATTAAGAAAACTTACCACGTTTATTTTCACACAAAGAAAATTTAATCCACATCAACCAAAAGCAGCTTACAACTAAGAGTTTATCGTAAGCAGTACTTCAAATGTTTTTTACGAAATTTTTAATATTTTGTTCGGGAAATCATTTTACCCGTGAATGCTTTTAGGGCAATGCTCAAGAATGAGCAACTAAATTAGTTTTTATAAGGTATTAAATTACTCTAAACTAAAGATAAATAAAGGAAACTTAATATGACAAGAAGGAATTCCTAACTTAATGTAGAAAGGAATTACTATGACCAGCTTGTAACCAGTGTATTAAGCTCAGGGTTGGTGTTAGAGGGGTGGAGTGGGAGGGTCAGGAAATTTAATCACTGTCACAGGAAATGTCTCGTAAAATGCAAACACACTTGCTTTCTTCAGGATATTGGGACTTTAACCCCCTTCCCCCTTTCATCCTCTTATACCAACACAACAACCCTCTCTGCCCCTCCGCCACGCCTCACGACCAACCGTGTCTCGTACCAACTTTCACAAATTCACGGTGATTGTAATCTAAAAATAGTTACAGTGGTAGGAACTACAATATTACTATCAATATAGTTTTGTAAAAAGACATGGTTGTTTACTAGACGTCGGAACTTATTAGTTACAGGCAAAATTTTAACTAGATAGGTAATAAAATTAGTGATGCGTTTAGCTGTATCATTGCGAAGTCGAAACGTGGCGGATCATTAAACGCTAAACGTAAGACATATGCTCAAGTTTTTACATCAAACTTTGTTTTAAACTACAGTGACAGTTTCCACAACAAGGGGTTAATGATTAAATGTTATACTCTGGCACTACTTAAAATTTAAGTTAGTTAAATAAGTAAGTTAAATAACCCCCCATAGACATTGAAATTAGGCAATACAGTAGTTTGAATTTTTCGAGTTTAGTAAAGGCTTTAAATGATTTTA
Organism: Matsumurasca onukii; assembly: GCA_018831715.1. Taxonomy (NCBI): domain Eukaryota; kingdom Metazoa; phylum Arthropoda; class Insecta; order Hemiptera; family Cicadellidae; genus Matsumurasca; species Matsumurasca onukii. Next base: position 36,788,106 of record CM032058.1, on the reverse strand, counting down.
AATTGATAAACTGACGCAAATTATTGTATTTCACATACTCAAAATGAATTGCTTAGTATTTGGTATAGCTAAGCATTAAGATGGTTTATAGCAAATTAATAAAGGTTTATAGCTCGTCTTTTTATAAGAAAATGTATTGCTCAAACTATTGTTTATACATTTATAGCTTAGAACAATTTCGGTAAAGTGCTGTGTATTAGACAAGAAGCGGAAGACTCACGTTCCAACCATTTATCTCACAGAAGAGAAATGTTCTAAATAAGAAATGATTTATTCTTCAATAAAACACATCTACCTCTGAAACTTTGTGAAAGTCGACAAACTTGGCTTTGTGCTCAGAAACTTAATTAACTTCATCTTAGAACTAAACTTATTTATTGTAAGTCACATTTATCCTACAATCACAATAATATTCTTCTTCTATTGTAAAACCCATACAGAGATGGCCAACCTTGATCACCAATATTCTGGATCGTTCATATATTGTTGCAGAGCTCAAACTAACTAAATAACGTTAGTCAGGAAGGAGTACATACAGAGTGAGATTTACGTTTCCCCCCTTCCCACCATAACTTTTGAAAAAGTAAATATTCTTAAACCCCTTTGGAGAATGTTTTTATAGGATTCTGAAGTTGATTTTGACGTACATTACGCCACTCACGCACTCTCCCAAAATCCGGGGGGAGGACATCAAAAGAAAAGGAATTTAAACACTAATTCAACGACGTAATAAAAATTGTTTATCTCGACTCGTTTTTTATATACCATCCAATAATCAGGTTTTCATTCTACATTTCACATATAATTTATTTTAAATGACAACATTTTCTTCAAAATACTCTGAGGGAAACATTACAACCTAATGACACAATCCCTAAGAGTAGTTCGAAGAACACTTTGTCATTCCAAATAAATTGTATGTGAAATTTGGCATTTTACATTAATTTTGATTTCGTCTCATCTTTAAATTGGTATGGCAAAAAACGAGTCGAAAAAACAGTTCTTTGCGTCGTTGAATTTGTGATAAAACTCCCTTTCTTTTGAGGTATTTTGAGGCCACAAGAGGAAGGGGTTGTATTTTAAAACATTTGGGAGGTCCTCTCCCGGATTTTGGGGGAAGGGTGGGTGATGTAAAGTACGTCAAAACAAACTTCAGAATCCTATAAAAACATTTCCTTTTTCAAAATATAGGCTATCCCATTTCATAAGTTATGGTGGGGGTGGGGGGACATTTAGAACTCACCCTGTATATAAAACCAATGCTGAAGGAACAGTACGAAACTCAAGAGTCTCACTGAAACAAGGCTGCAGTAATCAACGTCTTGCCTTGTTCCTGTTCAGAGTAAAATACAAAGTTCTGCCTTTTCCCATGTTAAATTATTCTAGAAGATTTAAAGGTACTGTAGTTTATATTTTATTCTCAAAATGTATAGAAAAAGGAAACCTGAGAGAATTTCTTGAAAATGTGTAGAGGACTTAAGTAAGAATGTTGTAATTCCTTTGACTTGGAAATGAGGATTTCACTTGTATTACTCCTTTGTCTAAAGGTAGACATCTTGGTTATTTGTTCCTTTGAATAAGAGGATTTTGATATGTAAAGAGACACTAGAAATTTGTCATAAAATTAACTTGAGCTTTTACATTTCTGAGTGCAAACGAGAAGATACCTAGTGCTCACAACCTACTTGTACTACACTAAAGAGAGCTTGAATTATTAGTTCTCGCGGGACAAAACGTAGATTTGCCGAGAGAGGTTTTCTAACAAAGTGTTAAGTAACTTAATTTCTGACAGTTCTGTGCCTCTCAAAGCTCAAAGAAACATTTTGATAATATATTTTGTATCTCTCTAGTGTCTAAATTTGATTGACTTTTTAATTTGTTCCGTTTACTATATGAGCTGTTGCATGTCTTTAAATGTCCTTGTAGTTGCCAAGATGAAATGTCAATAGTGGTTTAGTAAAACTATTTTAAAACGTCCAGGCAGTAGAGAAGGGTTTGCATGATTGCAAGATTATTAGAAGAGTTACGTTTGCCTCATGCTATAGTTTGTATACCATGTTTCTTTATAACTATATCATTGAATACAGAACAGTTGGAGTAAAGTATAACCAGCGCTGTGTATTAGACAAGAAGCGGAAGACTCACGTTCCGACCATTTATCTCACAGAAGAGAAATGTTCTAAATAAGAAATGATTTATTCTTCAATAAAACACATCTACCTCTGAAACTTTGTGAAAGTCGACTAACTTGGCTTTGTGCTCAGAAACTTAATTAACTTCAACTTAGAACCAAACTTAAATCCATCTTCCGTTGAATTCGTGAAGAGGAGGTTACTGGCAAATAGTAGACGGTAATTTATAAACATTAAACGGTTAATTAAGTATAACAGTTTTATCACTACCGCTTTAAAACGTTAAGCTGTCATCTTTAGGCGAGCAAATATTACAATAAAAGTATTTAAAAACGTAAGTATTTACATATTGTTAAGACAAAATATACCAACACCAAAACTATCAAATAATAGTACTTGAGCATTATATGTACAGAAGAATCTTAGGCCCTAAAGTATCCAACACGAGGTATATATGAAAGATTTATATTTTTACACCCAGTATTTATATTAAGGATAACTAACACGTAGAGTTAAAGAATTTAATGAAAGTTGGTAAGATGGAGATCGCTAAATGGAGAAGAATAGCCTGAACCGATGAAAACAGAAGTCCCATTGTGAAATGATGAAACAAGTGTGTGCAAAGAAAAGCCAACTTTTCTAGACGGCCTTAATAACTTTGCGTGGCCTGACTGAGCCCAAGGATACTGATCTTTGACTGGGCCTATGTGTGAATTATTATAAATCCCTAAGGCATCCGACACGAAGTATATATGAAACTATACAAGATTTATATTTCGACACCCTGTATTTACATAAAAGATAACTAACACTACGTTAGAACAGTTACTGTAATCATTAACAGCCAGATTCCAGCAGGTGAAGCGATGTTTTAGTCCAGGATAGTTGTTTGATGACCAGAAGTTCATTACACATTGTAGCTCATTAGTCTACGTCAGTCAACGGTTCTGTCCAAGCATTTGTAAACGCTTTAAGTTTAATTTAGTCGTAAATGACTAAAGTAGTGTTACTTTAATAGAACGACTGTTCATAAAGATTCTGTGAGTATTTTACGTTTTGCGAATGGACGGGGTGCTCTACTCACTGGTGCATAGTTACTGAATTATACGATATGACTTATGGAATAAATTAATATCTAAATGTAAAAATATTAATCCAACAGACCGGAACCTTGCCTACAAACACCATGGAGTTCAAAGTTCAAGTTGTGTTTTCAAAACCTGTTAATATTTAGGAATACAGTATTTACATTACGACCCCCCCTCCCAGTTAGTATATGTCTAGTTAGTACCTGCTCATATACTGGGGTATAAAAGAGTTGTTCCCACAATTACTAGGCAGCTTTGTAGTTGTCCGGATGTTGAACACGCTCCGTTCCTCGCCAGGCGAGGATAGGTCAGATATCAATTGAAGGGGATGCGACAACAGAGTAGACCGCGGCTTCAGGAGCCATAGTCTTGGGGGGAAGGTCCACCGAGTGTTGGCAAAGCTCTCCATGTCTTGGGGTTAGAGTCCTAAGTGGTTGTCAGCGGGTTTGCTTGGGTAAGCAGTCCCTAACCATTTGATCCCATAAGTCTAACATCTTATGATCCAGAATTGTTAATTATGCAGTTATGGGAGGACTCCCTTGCAGATGGCTTAGTTCTTACTTACGAGGTAGAACTCAACAGATCCAGATACAACATAAGCTGTCAAAAAGAACTTATTTACAATATGGAATCCCTAAAGGATCTATCCTAGGCCCGGTTTTATTCTTAATGTATGTTAATAACGTGTGTGGCATCGATGAAGATAAACTAATTCAATACGCAGATGACACCACCATTAACATTGTTTCTCGATGATCAGAACGTTTAAAGACTGAATCATTTGAAAGTGTGAACACCTGTACACAATATTTTGAACAATTGAGCCTTAAAATAAATTATACTAAATCCAATTATATTTATTTTAATTTGGGAAGATCAAACTTTGGTAGCAATCCGACAGTTATGATCAATGAAGTATCTGACGAAGTTAGTTTCTGTTTTTATAGTCTGTATTTTTTCATGGGACAGCCATATTGAACATATGAGTAAAAGGATTTCTTCTGGAACTTTCTTCTCAGAAACCTCTGCAAACACTGTAGGCTAGGTACTCTAAGAACGGCTTACTATGGACTAGTCCAACCATATATTGATTATGGCATTATTTTCTGGGGATCTTGTTTTGCTTATAAATTACTTAGAATATTTATCCTCCAAAGAGAGCAGTTCGAAAAATTTCAAAATTAGGACACAGGGAGGCTTGAAGAGACTCTTTCAAAGAACTACAAATTTTAACCTTCCTTGTGTTTATATTTACGAAACAATAATATTCTTTTATTTAGTTCGAGATTGTGATCTATACGACTAGAAATAGTCATAAATATAGAACTGAAATTCACAGAACAAATATTTTTCAAAAATTACCCCGTCTAGCTGGAGCTAAATTATACAATAAATTGCCAGATAATTTAAAAGGTATACAAAATATGAACACCTTTAAAGCCATGTTAAAATCCTTTTTGGTCCAACTTGCTATTTATAATGTAGATAAATTTATAAAACTATAATACATCTCCAAAATCATTATTTATCTATTTACGTTAAATTAAAACTATTATTTAATGGTCAGCAAACATTTTTTGTTCAGCTTTTATGGTGAATTTACCTTACTTCTTTTATAACCTTTTTATTGTTAGCTACTGTTTTTTGTTGTTTTTTTATGCCACACAATAATTATTGTATTGACAATAAAGATTATGTTATGTTAAAGTAAAAATATAACTTATACGTTTGTTAAATTCCGAATACTAAAGGTATAAACCTAAATTTAAATAGCCTAGTTGTATTTATTGAAAACTACATTGATGTCAACGGTTAAACTAGTGAGCTACTTTTCTTGACTTTTTTGTGATTTAAAATACAACAGAAAACTCTATTGACTTGAACACAAAGTAAAACTATCTGACTTATGTTTGTTGGCGATGTTTCAGTTCTTACAAATGGCGGTTTGCCAGACTAATGTGTTTCTTTCAGTTAATTATCGGAAACTACAATAGTTGTCTGGTGTAAACTCTAGTTCTTCTCTGCCTCATTGCTTTCAGACTTTAAGTTGAAAAACAAACACTTGGTTAAAGGAAATGTGTTGTTGAAGCTTTTTGTGCTGAAATAATTCTTAAAATTGTGTATACAAATATCTATTGGTGTAGAACCTTGGACGTTGGAGGTTTTTAAGTTGATCTTTCTTATAAAACCAATATAACAACTACACTTGTTCTTGATTATTACTATACAGGGTGAGTTTTAAGTGACAACCCACCTTAACCTAAAAAATTTAAAACTCTTTGAGGTGCCTCAAGAGGGGGGTTCTTATTAAAAAATTAGGGAGGTACAACCTTGTTTTATGGGGGACGCAAAGTACGTCAAAACAAATTTCAGATCCAATAAAAACATTACCCAAAGGGGGTTTAAAAATATTTGCTTTTTCAAACGTTAAGGTGGAAAGGAGACATTTAAAAATCACCCTTTACATTTTTCCTACCCTTTTAGCGAATTTTCTTTGAAAAAAGAGGTGTTAATTTTTAATTTAAGAAAATGCATATAAAATCCATTGGAATCTTTTGATGAAACTACAGGTTACTTTAAACTGCAATAAAGCTTCATCATCAATAATCAAATGTCGTTTTAGTTTTAAACTATGATAAATTATACCAAGTTCTAGGTTAGGATCAGGTTAGTCAAAGTTCCAATGTAAACCAGGTCACATAAAGGGGTTACAGCTCCGAGGATCAAAGTTTGCTCCGACATTGAACAATGAACACTTCTATCCGATATTTGCATTCACACAACTTGATGCAAAATTATACTCATTTATGATTTAGACTAAAGCTGAGTCATATCCTCTTCAATCCCAAGCTCAGTATACATAGACAAGGTAATGTAACCTGTAGGTTACGCGAGGCTCGAGGAGGATATCAAGGAATCAAATATTCATACATTTAAACTTTTAAAGAGGTAGGCTACTAGCCGAACATCAGCACTCTTAGGGATGGCGGACAAAGTTTTATTTCAGTAGTTTTACAGTTAAAATCCTTGAAAGATAGGAAAATAAGAAAATGTAAAGTTTGTCCAGTTTACCGAGATGAAGTGTAGAAAATGTAATCAACCTGCAATTTCTGTTCACTGACTGATAAACTGTTCTAAAACTATTAAACTATTTTATATAACTGGAGACTGTTTGATATTTTGATGAGTTTGGCATTTTCTGCGATAAAAGAATATCTCTGAAAGTTATTTACATTGGAGTACTTATTGTACATCTAAAAGCTCACTCTATGTTTTGGTTTAATCCCTTAATGTACTAAATTTTAGAATCCGATGATGTCCCTAATATCTTATATTCAGAGCTACAGTAAGTACACAATGCACAGATGATGGGTTTATTCAATTAGTCCTAATGGAGGGATGAAGGGTGTTTTAAGCTATTAATTATACACGTGTAACCCATCGGTGACCTTGATTACCATTAAAAGCCATGGCGTGATCCCTGTTGCATGCGTTTCCGAGGAACGCCTAATGGCGTTCATGTTTTCGAACTGTGTTTTAACCTAATACGATTTTGCAATCGTAAATAAATATTTGACTGAAGTTGTTTTATCATTTTTCAATTTCAGGAAAAAACCAACCATTATTATAATTTTATAAAGTAAGATAATAACATAAGTTTTAAAACATGCGAATATTAATTACTTGAAAGACTTATGAAAGGCAAAATTATGAGAATCAACACATTAAGTTAGGTAGATCCAGTATAAAAATTGACTGTTGAGCTCTTGTGATAGTCCTATAGTCCTATAAAGATAAATCGATTTATAAGTACAAAATCTCAAATCAGACGCTACGCCTTGGTAATCAAACCATAATGCATAAATACAGCAAAATACGGATTTACATAAAATTCGAACAAACTAAAGGGCAACTGTGAAAAATATTAGACGTGATCAACAATGAATCAAAACATACAGACTTTGTTGTAAGAAGAAAATACGCTGACACACATTCAGACATTAAGAAACGACGATCAAAATATATGGCTGAAATGGATAAAATATACAGCTTTTAGAGTAACAAAGCAAACTTTAGAAACAATCTTTTGTCATTCTGTTCTGAAAACAGCTGCTTTAGACACATGTATTGACAGTGCTCAAGTGTCACTATTTCACCTAGGTAAATAAAGTATTTTTGATGACATTTTACTCACTAGGGAAAAAAATATTATTTTAATGATATTTTTGTGGCATTGGTATAGCTGGTTCAACGAGTTTGTTTTGAATTTTAACACTGACTTATAGTAAATCAGTGTAACAGCTGTTTCTTCAAAACAATATAATTCAGACTGCTGAGTTCAAAATGTTTACTTAAGTTTCTTTATAATGTTAAAACATTTATTTCTCATTATTATTTACGTCATGACAAAATGTATCGTTCATCACTCGGCCCGAAAGTGTCTTTTTGACCCTCGGTCATTTAACGTCCTCGGCTGCGCCTCGGACGTTAACTTGACCTCGTGTTAAAATGTGTCACTTTAGGACGTAGTGATGAAATATACTATTTCTCCCGTATTTAAAATGTTTGTTTGAAGAAGGACCAATTTGTCAATAAAGGTTCATCACCTTATAACCTTATATTTAAAAACAAAGTGTTAACAATAAAGTGGAAAGGTTCACAAACTTAAGGTTTACAGAAGCAACGTATGTGTCAACACGGTGGGTTAGCTCAGGGAGGGTTTCTAACAAAGTGTCCACTGAACAGCCTCTTAAATCTGCCAAGTGTTTTTATATAACATTCTTTCCAGCAGTTGTACCTCTAACGCCGCTTGTGTCACTTTTAACACAAGTTCCATTGCTTTAAGTATAAACTGGATTGGAAATAGGTCTTCTTTAAACTACGATGAAAGTAATATGTATATAGCATATTCATAAATATCTTAGGGTGCATTTTAAAGGGGAGGTGTTTAGCTGATAATAATACTAGAATATATAGGTCTAAGTAATCTAGGCTTTAATTTTTGAAACCTACACACCTACTTTCCGGCCAAAGTAGTATAATGGAGTATCCCAAGATATTTGACGAGCTATTTTCACTCAATTAAAATATATAAGAAGATACTTTTATAAAAACACTCTTTTACGATTTGTAAATTGGCTTTATTTTAGTCAGGTCAAATTGTGAAGCCATTTCAATATCCAAGAATCAATTTGTTGTTGAGGACAGCGAGCCTAAACAAATGCTTTGAATGAATGATTTAAAAGTCCTGGGGTCATAAAATCAGTATAAATCAACAGCGACAAAAGCAAATTCACTACTTCAAAATAAAACTCAAATCAAACAGCATGAACGTTCCAAATTCACCCATCAGTTTTAATAACTCAAAACATTTGAGGTAATTTAAAACTCGGGAACGTGTTACACAGTTATTTTTCTACCGGAACAGTTAAACAAAGTCCTAAACTAAGCAGAATACTGTAGCTCAAACTGAACTTTAGTTGTAGTACTTTCAAAGATGAGATTTATCTGTTTGTATTACAAAGATAACTTGGCATTGTCAGATAAAGGTTGACTATTACACGGGAGGGTGGATATAAAGTGTCCCAGGACCAACTCAAGTACTCCCTGGGTCCTCTCATACAATATATCCCTCCCTCCCTCCCACCTACCTATCCTGACCATCTGTGTGTTTTACATTGTAAGCCAACATTGCTGATAGAACCCAAATCAAACAAATATAGAGTCTTTTCATACTCATAGTTTAAAATACACAGACTGAAAGTAGTTTTTTCACCGCCATCTTGGTCTGGTTCAACGGATTTTGTTTACTTTTAATACTTATATTGGGTACCTGTTTTAAATAATTTTAATTGAAATCAGAATACAAATACGGTTGTTATAGCCTAAAAGCCCATTTTTGCGCCCCAAAAGGGCATCTCTGGTGAACTAATTTTGATGGTTAACATAATTTATCTAGATATTTATAAAATGAACGTCTTTACCAAATTTCATGAAGATCTGACACAAAATGCGACTTGTAGTGGTCACGCCAAAAATTAGTCAAAAATTGAACTTTTTGGCAAACCGGAGTAAGTTTGTATTGTATTCCTTTCTTTAGGAGATTCGCAACGATCACAGTAGCGTTATTTTTAATGTTTTTAATTATCCAAACAGATATATTTTACTTACTTTGAGTTTCACATTGTATTTCGAATATGGGTTTGAAACCGCTATAACTTTAATACATAACGTAATGTATAAAAATAAGAAAGGAACTAAATTCGCTGTCGATTTCACAATGCTCTTCTGAGATAAAGGAGACTCAGTATAAAGGCAGGTTGGTTTAGGGACAGCTTGAGAGCAGGGCACAGTTTAAAGAATCCCCAGGGACGTTTTATACGCCGGCCTCAACGTAATCGTCTCCATTCAAGCCTATCCAATCCTGACTCAAGACACTTGTAGAAATGTATTTTATTATTCTGCACTAAAAATAGCGGTTTTAGAAACATGTATTGATGAGCTAAAGTTGCATTTCATCCCAGAGAAATAAAGATTTTTTATGATTCTACTCTCCCTTAATGATCTTTTTATGGCAAAGACATTAGCTGTTGCAATGGTTTTGTTTGATTGGAATGATTAATCTATTGTAAAAATTCTCTGTTGTAAATAGAACATTCCTAACTATTGATCTTAGTTCGGTTTATCTCATCTTACTATCTCAGAAATAACCTATTCCAAATCGATATTAAGCACTAACGGATGATAATACAAGATTAAGTAACGTGACAGCAGCTGATTCTCCATGTAAAATTACAACTCAAACTATAGGGTAAGTACTTAAATTTGAATTATTTTAAAACAATGCAATAGATAAATTTCTTGGTATTGTACTTGTATTAATTTATTATGACAAATAGTATATTTCATCACTCAGCATAAAAGTGTATTTTTGATTCCCGCTCAAATTACTGCCCTTGTTAGTGGAAATTCGCTATGAATCACGTTAGCACTTATGAGTACGCGTCGGCTATGGTTATGGTAGTTGGCATCGTCAAGTTACAAAATCTATCAAACGGACTGTAATACTTTAAGTAAACTTTACTGATAATTTTTATACAGAAGCTTCAAAACTTAAAACGATACCCATCCTAAAATCGAGAAAATAATTACGCGATATTACTTTTTACTCAAAACGAAAGCTGTGTACAAAATGGGCCAAAAGTTAGATCCGTAGTAAAATGCTATTACCCGCACGGGTAATAAAATGATGGACTTAAAAATAAAACAAACGAACCATTTAAAACATAATTAATAATTATGCACACTATATATTATCGTTTTACTTTAGTAAACCTACTAGTGAACAAGGTATTGAGTTTATAGCCAGACACTGCAATGTACAGTCTAGGTTTACCCAGTCTGGTGTACCGGAAAGGACAGCTATCTTCCTGTTTGTACGTCAAAGCTTTGTGTCTCTGTCTCGGTGTCTACTGTCTCGTATTGTCAAGTTCACAAAAACAACTGCTTCCTACAGTATAGGATTGATTATTTTTATATATGAGTACGTAACTTACTACTCCTATTTACGAAGAACGTATGAAACAAAATCATGTTCGATATTCATATACTGACATAAAATAGTTTTTAGTTCCATCCGTCAATGGAAACTCCATCCGCACCCGTTGTGATTTGTTCGTTCTTGTGTGTGTGGAATTACATGTTTAAAAGCTGTGTTAAATTATTTATTTCAGTGTATTTTGTCATTTGATTTGTAGGTGATTGCCGTATTGTGTATTTAATAATGATAATGCTTAAAAGCTTAAGCGAAAATAAATGTTTGCCATCTTCTAATAACTACGAAATTCGTAATAGGAATATGGTAAATTTTGAATCTTACCGCCTTGAACTGTTTTAACAAACTTCCTCTTCAGCCTGGGAAAAGATTATTCAACAATACCAATAGGTATTAGATCAGTTAATGATTTTGTCTTTATCCTAGGGACAAAATGATCATCAAAACAATCTTTTATTTATCTGGACTTAAAACTAACACTTTAGTATGGGTGTATTGACCCATGGGTCTAAAGCAGCTGTGTTTAGAGGAAAATGACAAAAAATCTTTTAACTGAACTAAAATAAGAATACTTGACTGGAAACTGTGCCACGGCTATTTCAATGGGACAAAGCCACAAAGGGGTTAACTTGGAATGAACTTCACACCCTGGAAAGCAATATAACTTGTGCACAAAACTTGATATTGGACTGTGACTTTGGCATTTTCACACCTCAAACATTCTGTAAGTTCAATAGTGTTTCATATTTTGTTACTTCTGTTAGTATTTTATAGTTTAAGGGGGGACGAACCGTTATGAAGTTTGGCCTAATTAACTCCCATTGTTGTTGAGATTGTAAAATAAAGATAATTTTTAACAAACATGTAAACAATTATTAATTGTAGCAAGTGATGTTTACTTGTTCAGCTATTCAAATAGATTAGTTTTTATCCATGCTTATAATCTTTATATTATAATATTACACAGGACGGGTAACTCATGAACGTTTGCCTTCACAGGCAGAAGTTCTTTTGGTCAACGGTTTGGTAGAGATTTATTTATTTATTTTCACTAAAAAGCAAATAAGCAAACAAAAACGTTGCGGTGTGAAAAAACTGTAGGTTTTGTTTAAAAAACTCTTTGTTACGTGAAGAGGTAGAAGGAAAACAAACGTATATAAAACACGTAAAGGTACTGTATATTTATATTTAAATTGTCACTAACTCGAAAGGTTTCATATCAAGATGAGTATATAACACGGTCGATTATAGACATTTTATTTTTCTACTTAAAGAACAATAGCAATTCATAAAGATGAAAATCCAAATGGACAAACCTATTCCCCTGGGGGTTGAAACACAGATCGGTTTTACTTTAGCAGAAATGGTTATTTGATAGCCCAAGTTTAACCCACCACTTTCCACTACATTTGAGTAACCCGATATTAAAGATACGGTACATTACTTCCAGTTCAGTAGCAGTAGATACTGCTATTTCAGAACACATGATCTAATATTTACTATTAGTATTGAAACTGTACCGGTAAACCTAACCAAGAGTTCTAATCGGTATTGTCCTGCAAAACCCAAGTTTTTATTTTTGAAACTTTGTTTTGTTAACCAATAGTTTTTATTACACGGGTGTCGCTCAACAACTTAACAACACGTTTCGACTAAGCTATGCTAGTCAGCCACCATCAGCTGTATAAAAAATATATATATATATAAAATGTGTTTAAAGTGTAAAGCAAAAAAAATTTAAAACTCGTAAAAATTTTAGATTATACATATTTTTTACATATTTTCTTTTTTTTAACTTTATACAACTGAAGCTAAAGCTGACCTGACTGACCCTATTACAGCTGACTAGCGGACTGAAACTGACCTGAAAGAAACGTTTTCTTATGTTTTGAATGAAACAATATTTCAAGTTTGTGCCCAAAAAGCTTTTGACCAATTCAATGTGTCGTCACTCAAGTTTAAAGTCTTAAATAATGGAAATTCGTTTGGAGCCATAGTTCTATATTCGCTAAAATGCAAGTAGAAACGCCTTCATAAATGCTACTGTTAAATACACGCTTCCATGAAACTATCTGAGCCATTCTACTCATGAAGTATAATTATTAACTTGCGGGTTCAAATAATTTATTGGATAAGCGAATGTAATGAGTGAAACCATACATTTAAGAGTTCGTAATGACCTTGAATTTCGTCCCGTAAGAGCAATGAAAAAACACGCATTTTCTTGGAACACCTAACGTCTACAGTTTTCATTCGATGTGTGTGAAATAAACTTTGTTTTGCATTAATTGTTTTAGCCGTTGAGCCGAATTTCCATTTTATGTTAATTTGAAAGTTCATAACAGTGGCGGAGAGCAATTTAATAAAATAAAGAAACGGACTTTTCCTGCCACCTCTGGAGAAAAACTACAGAAGTAGTCTTTCTCTAGAAGTGGCAGGAAAAGTCCGTTTCTTCCTTTTACTAAATTCCATTTTATCTTTTATAAGACCGTGACATAAATACAAAAATTGGAGATACTTTGTATTTAAATGTCTTGTTTTTACTCATAAACTAATACAATTTTCAAAAATGTGGTCAGCGGAGTCACTGCATTAAAGTGTCACCTTTCAAACAAAACTTATTTCAAAAGGATCTGATGGAAATTGTATGCGTGAAGCGTCGTAAGAAAATGTCTGTTTTTACATTGTACAAACAGTAACGTTCAGCGTTTGAATCGTGGTAACGCTTTAAAACGCATCAGTGTAATTTCACACAAATCCATACCAAATCAAATATTACAACCTTTCTCAGACCAATAAATAGTCCATTCTCGGTCTGCATAACTCACAATCTTGAACACATTACACAATATTCTTACTCAGAATCCAAATCTCTGCCAGAGATATGAATATAAAGTGTCACGTGACTAATAGTGCTGCAGCGTACAGAACACTGATAGAGTCTTGGCAATAAAACTGAGCAGTGAGTAATATGTCCTGATATGGAGTTGTATTGGCGAGGAACAGTTAACATAAGGGGACCAGGTGGTCGACATAAACCAAACAGGATCTCGCACAGTTTACTGACGTAGGGCCTACATCTTAGAGTAATAGAACACCCTTATAGTAATGTATACAGGGTGTTTCAAAAGCCCTTTACTTGTAAACAAAGGGACCCCGTCTTCTGGCGATAGGTAACCTAAAGCACAACACAAAAACTAAGGAAATGAGCTTGCCTAAAAGGAGTCAGCGCAAGCTATCCATGTCGCCCACCACCAAATAACTTTTTCTCGTAAACTTATTAAATTTTATAACAGTTAACCTAGACAACAATAATACAACATGTACAACACTTTATGAAGTTAAAATGTCCGGTTTCAAACTTGCTTAGAAAAGTCCCATTTGACAGTTGTTCAATTATTGATATATCAATATTTTTTCGATATGGTATTGTCAAAGGTGGTTCATTCATTATTAAAAGCTAATTAATTAGCTTCACACCGTTTTCAATAAAAATAAAAGTAGTTTTATTTTTATTAAATAAGAAGGTGTGAAGCCAATTAGTGTTCAAAAATATATAAATATTTCAATGTTAATTGTATAGAATTAGAAGAGATACAATACCGCAGCACTCTCTCTTTACTTGAATTTAAAGACATTTCCACGATATTAATTTATTATTGCAATACATCATTTACAAATTATTCTAATGCAATTCAAGTTTTTTCATAATTTCTTTCTTTTGAAACCTTAAAACTTATTATCCTAGGGATCTCAGTAAACGAAATGAACAGCTGAGAGAGTGTTGTGTGCAAAGTGTCTCAAGTTTCTCAGTTTCTCAGTTTCTACTCGCGCTGTATCGCGGTTTCAGAGAGGAAACTTTTACATCAGCATCTCCGTGGCTTCTGTTCTTCTCTTCTCTTTTGTTGTCTCGTATCGTCTGCCTTTAGATTCATAATACAAATATATTCTCGGGTCATATGTTTTGAAAATACACGTTACACCTCATCTTTACTTCATCAGATGTAAGGATACAGTGAGTTTCATTATAGGGTTCTCAACTTGGGGTCTTGACATTCTTAGATTTATCATCATAATAAATACTGTAAGTCTTCAGAAATTTTAAAAGGTGGTGTAACTTTAACCCTATCTAAGTTGGAACCGTTCAACAGCCTGATGTTTTTATTAATGCGTTGGTATTAGAGAAACGTTTAAAAATAAGAAACCTTTATGGTTTTAAATAGTTTGAGCAGCGTGGTTATTGCTTAAGCGTACGTGTTTCGAAATCCTGTTAATTGCACTTTACGTCATATAAACTCACCGTTGCCATTTAATCACACTACAGTACGTCTAAACAAAAAGATAGCTTGTATGAATACGCGCATAAATACGTTCGTAGGAAACATGTATTCTATATAGCCTACATAGAGTAAGTACATAATTATAGAGTATGCTCTATGTTTATGAAACGCACAGAGTATACTGAGAACTCCACAGAACCCAAGTTTCTAAGGCAGTTAATGAATAACCCAGGTTATGTAGAGGTGCAGTGAGCTGCTTTAATGAACTCAAGTTCAGAGTTCATAAAGGATTACAATGTCGACCTGCTTTAATCCTCTCTGGTGTTTTGCCTTCCTATCCTTGGCTCTTAGTCTGCCATTTATTCTTGGTTTTAATTTTGTTGTACGTCCTTTCTTATGATCATAACCAGGGGTAACGTAAGACTGGCATAATGGTAGGTAGAAAATCTAGATTAATAAAAAAAGGCTCTGAAATCCATAACAAACATTAATGTTAGTTCGTTGTTATGGAAATGTGGAAAAATACTAGAGCTGGCAGTGGCAAAGCTCTTCATTGCATTACGGAAAATCAAAACATTTCATTTCTTGAAGTACCGCTGTAAATGACAACAAGATGTTAAAAGACCTTTCGTCTGAACTTTGTCAGGCAACTTCAGTTTAATTTAAAAATTGTAGAATTAATAAAATAATTCTATAAAGAGATTAAAAGGTATAGATTTAAAATGTTTTCAATAACTTTAACCACTATAATATACCGTTATTTCCATTATTTCTATAATTTTAAACGTAAACTGAAAATGTCTGACAAAGTTCAGAAGAAAGTTAAACATCTTGTTGCTATTTATAATAATACTTCCATAAAACCGTTTTTATTTAAAATATCTCACCCCCTAAGCCTTCGCCTTAAAATGTCTCCCTTGCAAGGCTCATGATCGCCAACAGTTTCTCACTTTCTGTGCACTTGTGAAAATGACCTGCGATATGCTTTTACCAAACTAAATTTATGTATAAGAAGTTACAGTTTTAAGTGTAGTATGATGAAACCCATAAATTTGTCTTTTAAAGGGTAAAGGTAAATTTTGTTTTGTTTAACGAGGCGAAGTTACTAAATCACTATTTGAGATGCCGACCACTCTCATGAGGGTATTTTAAGGCAAATATGTGGTGAAGGATGAGTGTGATGAGTGGTAGTAATGAGTTATGAGGTGTAGTCTTGTAACAAACTAAGGCCGACTCTTCCTTAGAATGGGTCATTAATTCATAGCCCAATGACCAGTGGAAATACAAGGACCAACGACTTAACGTGACTTCCGAACCATGCAAGTGATGGTCTGATATGTCTAACGATGGTGGGAGTTGATGCGAGTATCATCAGATGATCACTGAGACTATCTGAGCCGCTTTAGACCTATATCATCCTCAAAACCTGACCTCCATGAAGCTGGATTACAGGACCACGCCACGAGCCCCAGTTAGGACTACAAAGTCCTCTCTAACACTCAACCTCAACCTTTACCTAGCGTCACTATATTAGTCACATTACAAATTGTAAGTGGTGACTGCGGGGATCGAACCCGCGCCACCGGAGTGATCAGCTCCGGAGTCGCGCGCGAAACCAATCCGCCACGGACCCGCTGAATCTTTTAATATTTAATAATATCGGTTTATTTTTATTATTTTTCTCCAAAGGTGTATTGTTATAGTTTACCACTGTAACAGATCTACATGCCAGTGTCACCTGCAACTTGTCCACACCCGGTGTTTACATGACCTTGTGAAGGTTTCACAACTGTGTAAGTCATGGTGTGGGCAGATCCTCACTTCTCCGCCCTAGCTTCCTCGCTTTAGCCTCTATTTATATTCTAATTACTGTCGGTGTTGTTGGGTGTGACCGCTCTTTTGTTGTGTGCTAACAGCTATTCAATGTTAACGTTATGTAACTACAGGCGTGAAATGGTTGACACAATCTGATATCGTTATGGGTTTGGCTTACGGTTTTATTTGCTGAGAAGTAAGAACATAAGACAGATGCTAATGGGAGAATTATACCCAGGCACTCTTTAGTGGCCATCTAATCCAACAGGGATTTTTGCGATTTATTTTAGTTCTAGTGTTCTTGAAATACGAGTACTTGAATTCAATTTTGATGAACTGCTTCAATCGGAAAATTATTTTTACAAATTCTAAGGTGGTAGATACATACAATTTTGCACATAGAAGCTATGTTAGTGTTAAAACTATGATTTTATTAACGTCTAATTTTGATTCAATCCATCCTACTCGGTAAAGTTGATTCAACTAGAAATCTGACACGAAAAATTAAAAGGCTTTATGAGAAAAATTTAGTTTTTAAACTTCAGTAAACAGTGTTTCCATCTCACGATTAGAACCAACCTTTTGTGGGCTTGAGATTGTGTGCTACCAAACGATGTCTATTCTTTGATGTCAATCTCATCATGGTAATTTTTCAGAGAACCACCTCTTCCTCCCCCCCTCACCGAAATAATGACACGATTGGTCAACAGACGCGTTGGCAGACATTAGAGCAAAAACTGAGGTAATATAATTACGTCAGCGAGTAATTTAAAAGCCAGTGCTATTAAGGTGCATTAATCTTTATACAAATCAGAGGTTATTTGGGCTAGACTATATCCAGTTTCAATAACAACAACCAAAGAGATACTAGACAAAATGGCAAGAAGTGGAAAACCAGAAAGCCGATTTTGTTGTTTTTGATATGGCTACTCTATGAAAAGTCGCGTAAGACAATGTGCGGTCGTGAAACCCCTGAAATTGCCTTTTCTGTACGAAAGGTGGGATTATCGTCAAAGTTGACATGGGGTTTTGTATACTTTACAGGATATAGATGGGAAAATCTTGAATTTGTCAAGTATTTTTTTTAATAGCTTTAACAAAAGGACTCTCACAAGAACAAACCATGGTGTCATACCCAAATGTAGTATTTTGGTATCTCTCGTCCAATGACAAAAATGTTCAAACCTACTTTAAAATCACTTTATTAGCCCCTCATTTATAATATCTTGGCTACGCCGCTGACAACCACCACCCCCGCTTGATTTAGCAAAGCGCGGTCTCACTATTTAATTCCCCAGCATCTGAGGAAGACAGTGCAATGTAGTCTGCTATACAGTGAGGGTTAATGGTGAAGTTAGCGGGTTGACGGTTATGGTTAGAGTCTAGTTCTTGTTGGAATGGTTGTTTACCATCAGTCTTGATGAAAACACTCTCATTACAGTTTACCCCGACCCTGACCTGATTCCAAACAACGGCATTACTAAACAACAAGTTTACACTAGTGCAAGATCGGCCAGGCTCGCTTCTACTAACGTACTAACGTGTCTCCTTGTAAAGTGACTTTACGGTGACGCTAGGTAAAGGTCTAGGTTGAGTGGTAGAGGGGACTTCGTAGTCTTAACCTCACCTCACTAACAAGACAAATTTTACCTTTTTTACTCTAGTTAAATAATTTTTACTTTCGCTTTCGTTAAGCTTAGGCTATGTTTTAGAGATGTTTTGGATTTTTCTTGTGACCGTGGACACCACTACTTTATTCAAGTCCAAAGTTCTTTTACATGCCCTATGTTCTAATAAACCAGTATATTTATTCATGGCGTTGACAAATACAGTGTTTGTTTTCTAATCGAAGCAAGTGTTTGCTTGGTAAAGTATTTCTGAGATTTTTCAATACTTCTGTTGTCAGAAAATGTGAATTGTTCCACTCAGTTACTTAAACACGTACTCAGACATTCAACTCCTTTCTGCGTGAGTAAATTATTCTGTAAATTATTATCCTCTAATCATTCTGTAATTTTGCTATATTTTTTTTACTTTTTAAACAGAAGATTAATTATAGAGCAAACAGTTCAAATACTTAACCTAAACTTGTGTTGTATTTTATTTGTACATACTATAATCGCACATTTCATTTACGAGGAACTAACAACTTTACAACCAACTATTCTAAAACCCGAGGAACAACCAACTTATGCGTTTTTCAACTGCTCCAAAATTGATATTTAATTTCTCTTTAACAGTACAGAAGGTCCGGAATTTTCTGTGTTGTTTCAAAGAACTATTCCTTTCTCTGATTTATTGAGGTGTTTTACAACTCAGCTTTTCTTGCAGCAAATTTTGTTTTAGATCCTTGTCTGATTACGTGAAAGTGTGCGGTATTTCTCAGCGTAAGCATATACAGTCGATGTACATAACAATATATATTTGCTGTGTACAATACAAATATTGTGTAGCAAAAAAATTAAAATAACATAAAATAAAACATTCACAATCTCTCACACTTACATTATTTCACATTAATTCCACATTCACACTTAACATCAGACCTTGCTTTAGGGTAGGAGGGGAAGACAAGCTAAATTAAAATGCGACTTAAAGAACGTAGTTATCCGTTAGATCATCTATGAACTCATCCACCGAGTATTAAGCTTTGCTTAACAGCAAACGTTTTATTCAAGGTTTGAAAATGGTATTTTCAATTTCTTTTAATTCAATTTTAGGAAGGTGGTTGAAGAGTTGTATACCTTAGCGGATACGTGGCGGATTGGTATCGCGCGCGACTCCCGAGCTCATCACTCTAGTGGCGCGGGTTCGAGCCCCGCAGTCACCACTTACAACTTTACACCACGGTGACGCTAGGTAAAGGTCGAGGTTGAGTGGTAGAGAGGACTTTGTAGTCCTAACTCCGCCTCGTTAAAGAAGACAAACTTTACCTTTACATACTTGCATAGTAAGTTGTTCAAACAAATAAAAATAGTCTCGTCTCTAATAAAACTGTCACCGCTATTATTTCATAGCTTCACATTCGTGCCAAAGTACCCAACCAGTTCCTTCCTACGCGTTCAAGAATGTAACTGTAAGCTAATTTCTCTAATTATAACGACCATGTGTAAAGCGAAGCAGTTTCTATTCGCATGAATGTTTTTAGCGCCACGTGGGGGAATTTAAGCCCATATTTGTGACAGTTATATCTTCTACACAGCCTTCACAGACCGGTTTACACGACACTCCATCTCGACCTACGTATAAGGGGAGAAACCGTCTGAACAGGCCTTAAACTATATACAATGTGGATTGTTTTATATTTAGCAGTTTTTTTATGGTTATCTAACGTAAAGAATGTCATAAGGTGTACAATTATCGTGCAGTATGAGTAAAAGGTCAACTTAATGTTAGGGTTGACCTGTTCTTACACTGAGAAATGGTTAAATTGTACTTAAATTGTATGGTATTTTTAGTTAGTTTTATTATAGTTTAACCATTTATATTTTGAAACTAGTATTTAAAATATCATTTAAGGCAATGGTTTCCCAACTTTCCGATGCCGAAATATTCAATAAGCGTTGAGAAACAACTAACTTACAGTGGCAATAAAGGCAAAAACAGATAAACAATTTGTTTTGTTCACATATAGGTCTACCTTTGAAACTAATTTTCTTAAAATATCCTTACTAATATACAAAAATGAGATGATGTGTGTCTGTCTGTTCCTCAATCACGCAAATACCACTGGACCAATTTTAATGCAATTTTACAGGAATGTGGATTATATACCTAATCAACATATAGGCTATTAACATGATTGGTAATTTTATTATTTTCAAGATGGCGGTCATTGATAAGACCTCATTACATGTGAAAATTCAAAACCCAACACTGTAACGTAAAATTCTAGAAAACCCGTAAAGGATATTTAAGTTTTGACAGCCTATACGAGCTTCTTCTACAAAAATGGTTCTGTACATTCGTGTCGTAT
This sequence comes from Matsumurasca onukii, assembly GCA_018831715.1. Classification (NCBI taxonomy): domain Eukaryota; kingdom Metazoa; phylum Arthropoda; class Insecta; order Hemiptera; family Cicadellidae; genus Matsumurasca; species Matsumurasca onukii. The sequence goes on along the minus strand of CM032058.1, from coordinate 36,767,260 downwards.
CTTCAACCGTTTGCTCGGAAAGCTTGCTTCAGTGTGGAGAAACAGGCTCATGATGCGCCAGATATGTTAAATCTGAGGTTGGTATTACGGTTGGCAATCATTGCATTTCTAAGGATATATAAAAACTATTTTTTACTTTAAATTTGCAATTTTCTTAAAATATACACACAGCTATGTTAACAAACCCGAGGCGAAGCGCGGGTACTCGCAGCTAATATTCAATATTTGGTACTGATATATTGAAAATTAGATGTTTAAAGGAAATTTATGTTTGACAACTTTTTAAAGCCTTGGTTTTCGATATTCAAGTTTTTTTGCAACGTATACGAACTACTCAATGTACGAACTCCAAGTTACACGGGTTTCTCTACTCGGCGCATTCTATTGTTGTTGGTTGACCCGATTCACTGCTTGGAGAGTGTTGTTGTTGTTAGTCGCACTACTTTCCCACATTTCACGCTTCAGAGGCAGAGAAAACATCCACAATTTAGAATCTATTTGCGAATTGCTGATGGCACATCCTCTTGAGGATTCACCTCGAGTTATACTATACATTTTCGTGATTTATGCGCGGTTCAAGTGGACCTATAGGTTTGATACCCGGGCGCAGTGGTCACGATGGTCACTTCCATGGTTCGGAAGTCACTTTAAGCCGTTGGTCCATTTCATTGGTCGTTGGGCTATTAATTATTGACGCAATCTGGGCAACAGTCGGCCCTAGATTATAACAAGACTACACCTCATCATCCATCAAAAACACTCAACACAATCATCTCCATCCCATATTCACCTTAAAATACCCTCTAGGAGTGGTCGGTGTCTCAAATCAAAGTATAAATTGTGTAAAACTTTAGAATTGTTCTGGCAAGTCTGTAGACTACATCAGTTGCGTCTTAAATGACGTTACTATTTGGTAGAATGAACAATTTGTGATGGGTCGTATAGCAAAGATTATGTTATGGTAGGTAGATAGAGCATAGATGCCGATTGGCTGAGGCAGGAAAATCAACATAGTTGCGGCAACCCAAGCACAGGTAATGCTGCGAGGGAATTCCTTCAATGGTCTTAAGTAAAGCCATCACCGACGCACGCACAAGTTTGTTCGTTCTAGAAAATTGCACGATTGGTCATCGACATTGGACAAACTCGATATTGTGGAGCCGAGGAAGGAGAAAGACGTCAAGAGATGGCAGCGCTCGCAGCGCTATCTGTGCTTGGGCTGCCGCTACTACGTTGATTTTCCTGTCTTAGCCATTTATGCGCTATCTACCTACCTACACTGAACAAAGGTAGCGGTTTTATTTCACTAGGACGTATGACGTATCAACCAAAAAACTATGTAAGTAAAATGTACCTTGTGTAAGTAAAAATCTCCTGGCTAAGCAGATTAAATTGATTTTTAGAAGACACGTGTTGGTTACAATACCATACATGTTTATACCAAATTGAATTGAAATCAAACCATAAATGCAGTTTCAGAGCTTAAACCCACATTTTTATGTTGAATTATCTCCCCCCCCCCACCCAAAAAAACAATAATGGAAATTCATTACCATTTCCGGGTACGCTTGTGGTTGTGGTTACGCGACGCCTATGTTTTTACAGTTGTTTTTATTTACGTTTACAGTCTGACGAAGGCCTGAGCTATAACGCCAGAAATATAATTTGTCCTTTAAAAGACGGTTTATTACTTCTAGAAGTAGAGTTTCCACGGATAAAAAGTATCAAACAACACCATCTTTGACACCAACTCATATAACAACCATATTTGTCGACACAATTTAATACACTGAATGCTAGTGTCTTACATAATAGTTCTTAACAAATCGATTGGTTTCGATTGTCGATCTAAACCCAACCCATGACCAAAATGACCTTGAAAGTATCTCAAGGTTACTGCAGTGCACAGTAAGTTTATCAGGAATATTTGTCTTAAACTCTCGACTGAGCACCAAACTCTGTTTTACAATAGTTGTTGTCTGCTGATTGAACGTTTACAGAACTATGTACTCATAGTTTTCAAACTAGACACATTAGTGGTATAGTTTAAAGAGTTTAATATAATAGTCTACAGTTATTTGGCTGACATTCTTATGTAGGCCTATATTTGGTATATTTGGTCAAATTGTACAAAAAAGTAAAGTTATAAATCACTAAATCACTATTTGAGATGCCGACCACTCTCATGAGGGTATTTTAAGGCAAATATGTGGTGAAGGATGAGTGTGACGAGCGCTAATAATGAGCTATGAGGTGTAGTCTTGTTACAAACTAAGGCCGACTCTTCCTTAGAATGGATCATTAGTTAATAGCCCAATGACCAATGGAAATATAAAACATGAAATTTATTCAACGTATTTATCCATACGAATTTCTAAAAAACGGCAAAACTATAGTATTTAAAGGAAATTAATTGCGGCATTCCAGTTTGAATGTAGACAAATGATTGCTTATTTAAGAACAAAGCTTGAACGCTATAACTTTCAACATACTCGTAAGTAAACTACAAAAGAGCCAATGTTATCTTTCAAATTATATTTTCGTAAAGGAAACGTAAATGGTGCCTACCATTATTAAAGTCACTGGGTTACTCTTTGGCCAAGATTTGTCAAAATGTATATACACAGATTAAGACAATGTACTATATAGGTCGATTGTAAGACAGGACTTGCTAGTCCTAACTTCGCCCAAAGTAAAGTCCTAACTTCGCCACCATAAGACTGGTACTCATGGCGTGGTCCTGTAATCCAGCTTCATGGAGGTCAGGTTTTGAGGATAGGCTAATACAGGTCGAAAGCGGCTCAGATAGTCTCAGTGATCATCTGATGATACACGCATCAACTCTCACCATCGTTTAGACATATCAGACCATCACCTGCGTGGTTCGCCATTGGTCCATGTATTTCCATTGGTCATTGGGCTATTAATTAATGACCCATTCTAAGGAAGAGTCGGTCTTAGTTTGTAACTAGACTACACCTCATCACTCATTACTACAACTCATCACACTCATCGTTCACCACATAGTTGCCTTAAAATACCCTCATGAGAGTGGTAGGCATCTCAAATAGTGATTTAGTATATACTAAACGTTTTTGTGATCATACAGGTTTCAAGACAACGTTATAACTTATAAACTGGTATCAATTTAACAAGGTATAAACACCTAAGGATGATTAGATCTCAGTTATTAAACGACCAAATAACCCTATTGAATGTTTTCCAATTAAGGAGATCTAGTTATAAGACTAATACAGGAAAGGTACATTTGTAAACCAGTTACAACCTATACGTTTACTGCGGGAGAAGTCACGCACTGTGATTGGCCTATTTTCCGCCTTGTGTGGAACAAGGTTTGGTGTTGGCAGTGTAAAATACGACTTGTGCTAATTACAGAACAGCGCAGTGTAAATCATAGGTGAGCGTTTATGTTACACATTTATTCACTTTATCGCCTTCACGCTGATTGTAACATGGCAAATTGTCTGCTGCGTCTGCGTCTATGTTTTATTAGATTCTAACTTTGATTTTATTTGAAAATAAAATAGACTGAATTGGCAATCAAAAGTGTGTAGTCCACAACATGTTTCGGCTATTTGAAAGCCATTTTCTAGTGGTACAAATAGAGAAACCACTATTATATTTTTACCACTTGAAAATGGTATCAGTGGTCGCTTTCAATCAGTGGTCGTCATGAATAATGTTTGATTTTGTTGTTGAAGAGATTGAAAAACGATGACGCGCTAAGAACTAGTTGAGTACAAGCTTGTTGGGTTACTTGTATGGGTTGTTCTAATGCTAAAACACATTGTAGTATTCAGTTAGGTAAGTTGATCTATGCAAATGGGGCAGTAAGGGCGGAAATCAAAGTCAAATCTTGTACTGCCATAAATTTCATCAGTACATGGGCACACGTCAACATTTTTACTAAAAAAAAGGCAGTACTTCATTCATCTACCATTCATGGGCTTGAAACTCACTAGCTTTATAAAAGGCAGGGTCTAGCAGATCGTGTTTAGTCGCCTTTTGAACGAGTTGTTGGATTCTTCTTTCAGTAAGACAGGAAGAGCATTGAAAAGTCGCACTCCTCACTGCAAGGTGGTGTTCAGAAAACGTTATGCGGTGTCTTGGTGTTAGGAGATTGTGTCCGTTACGTAAGTTGAGGTTGAGACTTGCTGAGGGTAAAGGAAACAAAGAAGGGTTTTAACAGAAGGATATAAATTAAAGAAAATGTCAGATGTTTATAACTTTGGAACAATTCTCTACAATGATGACTACTCTTCAAATGTTAAATTGTACGTAGCGCTCTATTTCATGAAAAAAGATGCTCTGTCCTAGATGAATTGAAACCCCTAAGAGGACTGCCGTAGGTGTCCAAAACAGTGTTGTAGTCCTTTTAAAAATCTCCAGTTGAAAGAGTGTCACTTCAGGTTTGGTACTCTCAAACTTAAGGTATAGTATACTAAAAAGACTGTGTAGAATCCGACTTTAAAATATTATTGTATTTTTGGAAAACTCAAGTAAATCCCAAGTAAAAAATACTTTCGAGTCATATTAAAAACTTAAACATTTTATTTTAGAATGCGGCTCACCTTATTAGTAACCTCTTTCACATTTTAAAATTCAACACTCCATCACAAGGAAGCGCCGTTTCAAAATTTGAAAATCCTTGTAAAAGCAATCAAAGTTGGGCGTACAAGGTTGACGTACATGTTTCTAGTATCTAGTCGCTCTAGAAACTATATACTCGTTGATTTGTAAAACTACATAGCCTTTTTAACGCCCGTACTTTACACCCTCAAGCGCTAATTATGAACCTATCCTTTTCTGTCCAAACGTTACTTCTTCAATATTCGCGCACAATGTAACATTATATTCACAGTTAGAACAAACTCGCAGGTGTGGGTAGAACCTGGAAGGCACAGCACCAGTACAAATGGTAAATTACGTAGTGAACACGTCCAGGACTGGTCAAGACAGAGTCATGAGTTCACAGTTGTTATGGCAACGCTGCAATGCCTCAGGCTCGCTTCCACTGGTACATAGCTACATAACTGACAAGCCCACCTGAGTAGTGTAAGTGTACCCTGCCTTGCTGTGAAATACCCGTAAATTACCCTCCAGAACCCGATCCAGCTTGTCTCGGCGTAGAGGACTCAAACCACGCGAGGGATAAAATTGCCAGATAAAAGAATATTCTGTTTTAGTATACAGGTGCTGTTTTAAGTTCGTTTTAAATCTACAAACTACAGCTCATAGCATAATTTTAAAAATACGTTGATCGCTTATTGCGCATAATCTCACTGACCTGAGAGTTTAGTAGCAGCGTAGTGCTCGTGTCTCCTCGGGCATTTCCGTGATCACTCGGCACCTGTCGGGCACTAGCACTCGCGTCCACTCGCGCACCGTTATCATCACGCATGCTCACTCCACTTTTCACCGCACTCCACTTTCCCATCGGCAAATCCGTGAGTACATCCAACTCGTCCTCGGAGTCGTCCAGACTGCCCGTGGTGGCCATGGAGTCCGAGTCCTGGGCTTGCTCCAGGTCCTCGAAGGCGTCCAGGATGTTGTTGAGACTCGTGGAGTCCTCGGAGGCGATGGTCAGGGAGGGTGGTGGAGGAGGGGGTGGAGGTACGTGGAAGGTGAAGTCTCGGCGACGGTCGAGACTGGAGTGCTTGGCAATGCCATTGCTGAAGAACTCTGCGTCGGCGAAGGGGATGGTTTCTGATGTGCAGGATCGAGGACGGTACGCTCGTGGGAGGGGACGGGGCGGAAGAGGAACTACCCCTCCGTAGATGAAGGTCTCCTCGTGGTCGTCACTGTCTCTGGACCTCTGCTGCAGGTATTCAGACATTGTCACATGGGCAATCGCTCCTTAGCCAACATGACTATTGTACCTGGAAAAAATAGACGATATTACTGAAAAAGCTAGTTCGTAGCGGCTCTGAAGGGAAGAAGAGGAACAAGAACAAAAATTATTTATTTCAGAAACATGAATAATTTTAATATAAAATACTGGTCTAGTTCATCTAAGACAGCTCAGTAGGGTATAAAGCAACTACTGCAGCTAAGATGAGAAATTGACAACTCAGACAGAAAGGTATACCTGGAAAGGATTTAATATGTCTAAAGGGTATAGACTTTCTAAGCCAAATTTTAAAACCGCTATATTATGTAATTCAATCTGTTAAACCAGAAGTAATAATAATTTATGGAAAATAACGCAACATTTTCAAACTCAACAAAAGAACCAAACTAGTACAGATGAATCAACTACTGGCGTTTTAAACGAACTCCGCACCACAACCAAACGAAAAGCAACACACTAGCTCACACCTTGACCTGGTGAAGTTCATCAGCCGGTAGAGAGACTAATGACAGTGGAGCACATTCAGTGGACGGAACAGGAAGCCTGCTGTGTAATTGATTATGGTAGGAGATGACAACAGTGTGATTGTGAAGGCATTGTTCATGTTCATCATTGCCATTGTCATCACTGATTGATATCGACATCGTCGAGCATTGCGTAGGAACAGTTCGAAGCCTGAAGCTGGCTCTACAAACGGAGTTTTAAAAATTAATCCCCTCCGTGGAAATCGCAGAGAAAGCCTGAATTCGTCTGCACAAGGAACACACGACACGACTTTCGTCAGATGCAGCTTAGAGGTCCAACCAGGAGCATCCCCTTAAATCGTTTTAAATCAACAAACTTGATATACTTGGAAATTAGAAGAGGCCTTCACTATATCACTATTTGAGATGCCGACCACTCTCATGAAAGTATTTTAAGGTAAATATGTGGTGAAGGATGAGTGGTAGTAATAAGTTATGATGTGTAGTCTTGTTACAAACTAAGGCCGACTCTTCCTTAGAATGGGTCATTAATTAATAGCCCATTGGAAATACAAGGACCAACAGCTTAACGTGACTTCCGAACCACGCAGGTGATGGTCTAATATGTCTAAATGATGGTGGGAGTTGATTCGGGTATCATCAGATGATCACTGAGACTATCTGAGCCGCTTTAGACCTATATCATTCTCAAAACCTGACCTCCATGAAGATTGATTACAGGATTCTTGTATAGAGCCCAGCCTTGTACCGTAAATCTGTTCGGTATTCTAACTTTTGATTTTAGTACTGGTAGGTACAGTTCGAGAGAAAAGCGCTTCATACGTGTGTAGTTTTCTTGGTTTTATATCAAGTGTAAATGAGTTAAAGGTATCGGTGTTTTTGGCTTCTTGCGTACCCTCGTATTTGGCGACGCCGTGGCGCTGAGACGGACTCTTAAACGTTGAAATAAATAGGGGACTAAAACTTAGAATACTGAAATAAAAACAGCATTATTTTCACGAAATTCCCGTTTTAAAACTGTATTTTTAATAGCATAGAACAGATGTCATTTCCTTTCTTTACACATTTCACTTATGGATTGATACAGGGTGTTGCAGAAAACCCGTTTGAACCTTTAATTTCATGTACATATACCGAACCGTGGGTCAAAGCACGAATGGAGTCTAGAGCGTAACCAATCGAGTACAGTACGTGGGATAAGGTGAATGTTAAAACTGTATGATTGGATACGAATAAAATATCTTTAGCGACTACATTTCATTTGTACTATTGCGATGCATTGCATAAAATGTTCAGGCAGTACTTATTAATAATTAACAAATCATAATTTATCATCGTTAGTAAGCTGAGTAAAGTTGTATGACTGGATTCATTACAGTCCATTTGGTAGAGTCAACAAAGAATTATCGTATAGGCTAATAAAGTAAGAGCTTACGGGATTACACAACAAATCCTCGTCTATGTTACAAATCCTCTTACGAATGAAGTATTTTAGAAGTCTTACTTCAAGTGGATCTCGTCCCTCGTCTCTCTCTGAGGACTGGATTCTAAACTGGTCAAGGCTACGAAACTCTAGCACTCGAAAATTACTCTCAAAACAGTGATTTTCACAGTGATCTCAGTTATTTCCATGTTTTGAGTTATCAGTGCCAGCACTGTGACTGAACCACGTAGTGTTGTGCTGTGGCGTAATGGTAATTATACTCTCTTGCTAGCACACTCTTTGTAATTGGCGGGGCAGGGCTCCTTACTTATATTGCAGTTTCACACGTTTCAAGGACCCTACCCTAACCTTTGTAGTCTGTATTTCTGACGTTCTTAAATCTCAAATGTGCTACCCAAACATATCTGTAGACTGTTACATTTTAAATTTATTATATCCTAAAGTGCCTTGAAGACTTATTAACCCTCGTCCACTCTAATTTGGCTTGTCAATATCTCAAAATATGTAAAAGAGTTAACAAGAAATGTAACGTTGTTAACTGTACGTTAAATTTTAAACATTTATTTACCAATATACAAATAATCACTGTGTTGATATTAAAAAAAAAAATAACTACTTACGAGTATGAACATAAATAGAAAACACAAGCCACTGCAGTAAGTTTCATCCCATTATTTAACATTTTGAATTTAAAAGCTAATAAAATGATTGGTTGAAATGTATTATAGAACACCAGACTTCTGAGTAGTAAATGAGTCGTCTATAAATTCCTGATCACCGAAAACTCGTTGGTGATTAGTTTAGTTCGTTGGTGATAGTTTCTAAGTTCTTTCATTCTTAAATTATTTAGAATTTTGGGGACTTTGCAATTACTTAGGAAGTTATTGAAGTAATGTAATAATTATTATAACGTTATATAGTTATTACCCATAGCAACCTATATTCTACAGGGTTTTTAGTTTACCTTAATTTAAGACTGTAGAGACGACTGACGAGATAAATCGTTATTGGAGAGCAGTGTAATTGGACTGGGACTCGTGGCGTGGTCCTGTAATCCAGCTTCATGGAGGTCAGGTTTTGAGGATGATATAGGTCTAAAGCGGTTCAGATAGTCTCAGTGATCATCTGATGATACTCGCATCAACTCCCACCATCGTTTAGACATATCAAACCATCACCTGCGTGGTTCGGAAGTCACGTTGAGCCGTTAGTCCTTATATTTCCATTGGTCATTAGGCTATTATTAATGACCCATTCTAAGGAAGAGTCGGCCTTAGTTTGTTACAAGACTACACTTCATAACTCATTACTACCACTCATCACACTCATCCTTCACCACATATTTGCCTTAAAATACCCTCACGAGAGTGGTCGGCATCTCAAATAGTGGTTTAGTGCTCTTAACATTAATATAGTCCTCAGATTAGTAGCGTCCTTCTTCTGATTTTTTCGACTTGTTTGTTGAACTCAAGACGCTTGAACAGTTTTATGAAAAATAATCAGCGTTGGTTCATTTCCCAGTCATTCAAAACTAGCTTGGTAGCCAATGATTAGATATGGTAATTTTGATGAGATATCTATTAAATAAGTTTATATTTCAAAAAGTTACACGACTGTTCTTGTCACACAGACCTCAAGAAATTCCTCAAGGTTGATTTTAACCCAACATTACAATGAGAAGATCTGCCAGCACTTTGCTGTGGCAGGACGACTGGTCACGTGACTTGTGGTTGATGCCCACACGCACGCGCGCGAGCACGCCCACCACTACCACTACAGCCTCCACTAACACCATTCATGGCAGTGGTCCCCAGATGCTCTTCAGTGGATGGAACAGCTGACCTGACTACCGGGCGGGTGGGCCGGGCTAACCACCTTATTTACGACTCTTTGAGCGGATTCCCACATAAATGTTTACGTTGGTGATAAACTTTACAGTTGATGATCGTGTTTGTAATGGCGCTTTAGTGGTGTGATGCCTTAAAAGAGCGAATGTAATAAGCCGACTCTGGCGAATCGAGAAACTTTCTCAATAACTTATTTATACGTACAAATGAGATATGTATGTTTGTTTTCTGAGCCAATAGATATTAGCGTTGGTAGTGGGGACGTGGCCAAAACCAATCTGGGATTATCAAAATTGAATCTACTTTAAAATGTTCAAAATTAAACTAGCAATTTCTTTTTAATTAGATCTAACTATAACCGTAGAATCAGTATGGTTTTTATTTTTCTATGATTAAATATACTAAATTAGGCTAACTTATATACCTGGTTTATTGTCATATTTATGCTATTTATTTTATATTAGGTATTTTAAGTACTTATGGCAATTTATTTATTTTCTTTATAGATTTCTATTCGGTGTAACTCGATGGAACCAAATTTTGTGGTTCAGGGTATAGTCTATTTAGGAGGACGATACATTTAAACTGCAATCTAATCCAGTGTAATTTGCTAGAAAGAAACACATGTGAATATCAAGAATAAATTATCGAAACCAAAGTCTTTTAGTGACAAACGCGATTAGAGGCTTTAAGTGGTTTTCAGCACAAACCTATGTCGAAGTTATGACAAATCTGTAGAAATGTGTGTGTTTCTTTCATCTATTACAAGCAAGATATTATTTTATGTTAGCATAAGCATTAGTTTTACGTTTTCAATTATTTTTGAACGCTGGAAACACGGATACGAATAACTTTTTATAACACATGCAGCTTTACATTAAAACACAGCATTCCTTAGCTAATTAATATAGTTAGTCTTTAGTATTCAACAAAATTAAGTTCCACGTATCTCTTTGATCTGATCACATAGTTACTCCCACACTTAAGGAACTCGTGAGATCTACATTAAACCCCACTAACCTACATGCCCCTACTCACTGCAATGCAGAATCAAGCAACTACTCTGATGTCATCTCGGGTAATGAAGTGTTAGCGGAGAGGCACGATTGTGCTGACGTGATTGTCTTCAGAAGCTTCCTGAGTCACGATTGTCGTTATGCGGCCCTGCAGTCAACGACCACCGACCTCTACCTGCGGTGGTGAACTCTGAGAGACTGCAGGTCTGAGGAATTGTGTCGCCGGGTCGTCTTTAGGTGGCAACAGTTGGTAGGATGTACTATGAGTAATGAATATATGGTATAGAAGAGTATAGGATTGAGTTTAAAGTTATAGAAACCCAAGTTAACGCTAACAACTGTTCGAGCTGTCAATTTTGTCGCCAAAGAAACTCCCGCACCCGACTAATTCTTCTGATAACAGAATTTGGTTTGATCTCAGAATCGCAGCTATAGGACTGGTCCCGGAATTCTAACTATGCTACAGTTCCCTTTTAAAACCACTAAAAATAACCGATATTTACGTGTAAAAGTACACGTTATTTTACAAACAAATATGAATATAACAAAGCATGTTAATTACTTTCTTGACACTCCCAATTATTTTAAATTCTTTGGGAGATTAAGTTGATAGGAGTTTCCAGTTGTAGTTTCAGAAGTTGCAAACCACTAGGGATTAAAAGCTTCTGTGTCGACTTTAACTTGAACCGGTTAAGAGTGTTCAGTGGCAATCGAATGCAGAAAAGTCTAAACTAGTCACTTCTTATCACTTGTTGGATTGTTAACCCACAAATACATTATCTGCGAAATAAAGGAGTAGTTAAGAATACTGTACTAAAATCAGTCCCGATATGACTCTTGTCGATCCTGATATCGTTGACACCATCAAATGAGTCCCAGATTCTGGGATCCCGAATCCAGGGTTCAAAGCAGTACAGGAGCCCCTTACGACACGGTCCTCTATGAAGTGTACTAAGTGAAAGCTTTTTCAGAAAGCATCCGAAAATGTCTTTTATCAATGTTGCTAAAAACCTCCAAAACTACGAGTATCAACATGCAAGACTTTTAGATATCAACCAACTAACGGCTTAAAGTGTAGGTACTCACTTAACAACCGTACGCTGGAACAACATAATGTCAACCTTAATTACGTTTTGAAATTGTCCCATATGGTTGAACCAGAATCTACAACACAGTACGTGGACTACGAGAAGATATATCTGACTGTCACGTCCACTATGTTTGAGTAACTTATCTCCTAGACAGTTACACGGTGCCTAACAAGCAGGTATAGTCAGCAGCGCACGAGATAACCACCATGCAATCATGCTTCATGTGCTCACACTTGTATCATGTCAAGGCATGGTGACTGTAACCACGAGGAGGTGATCTATCAAAGAGCCGACCTGACCCAACCTTTAGATACTTGTCTTCTTATCTCAACAGAAGCTCTCCAGGGGACCATAAATTGCTGTCATCTTTACAACAGGGTCCGTATTTCACATGTTTACAGGGATGGACAAGTTTAGCCACGATTTGTAAAATAGTTTAGTTTCTCTTTAACTTTTCAATGAAGTGTGACATTTTTAGGTTAAACAGGTCCTACCAAAAACAAATGCTGCCAACTAAGAGTGAAATGGAGTGTTAGTAAACTACGTACAGTTAAAAGTATTCTAAATTTTATGAAATTGAATACTCGACAAATAGGGTTTAGACTTACAAATAAAACGATAAGTACAAACTTGCTTTGAAAATAAACATCAGTAGTACAAGATGAATAAAAATGAGAATGAATTTAAATTGAATGATAAGAAAAACTTACGTGTGTTTTCCTTTTCCAAACTGGTTTTGACTTTCAGACGCTACAGCTTTAAAGCTTGGAATGGCAAAACAACTCAGCACTTTAAAAGACTGGTCCCTCCCACCAGAGTCTACCTACGTACTCTGTCGCATTCTTTCTGTGAGGTTTTAATCCTATCAAAAGCTCGGTTACGAAACGAACCTGTCTCTAGTAGGACAAATGTATTCCAGGTCAAAAACGCCAAAGAAAAGCAACATTTCTTTGTAGTTGGGATATTGGTGCTCGTAACAACATTTGGTCCAAAAACTTTGTGTTGGTGCTGACTTCAGACGATGTTATGTAAATCGCTCCACAAATCGTATAAATTTGCAAGATAACGATGACTCTTGAAGTCGCCTCAAGAGAGCCATAAGTAATCATGCCCTCTCAACGGCAAACATTTTCTTATCCATGCTTCAACTAATCCCACTACTTTCCTTGATTCTCACACAAGAAATCACCGAAGTGCCTGTTTAGGGAAAGAAGAGTGCGCGAATGCAAGCAACAAGCAGACACAATTTCAACAGTGTGCTACTCAAGTGAAACTGCTGAATTATACATGGCTCAGCTCCCGTGCTGGGTCAGCATCATCTTCTGTCCTGCTGAATACATTTGCCTAAACGCTGCCCAGCCGCCGTGGCTACTCAACTTAGTATACCTAAACTACGTTTAGGTGAAAAAGTGGATAGAGTTTGGGAAAGGGCTGTTGAGGGTGTTTTTGATCTATTTATCTTAGAGAAACTGCTTCGAATGCGTTCTACAAATGCCTTTTACTCTCTAATATACTCGTATTTATTTGGGTGAGGATTGTCTGATTGGTTTAAGTCCTGTACAAAACGTCTCACATGGCAAAGAATATCCTTTCCTCTGCCTAAGGATTATAGTAATATCAAAGCTTAAAGCTTAATAGTTTTTCAATTTGCTAAAATCATATTCCATTGTTTTAAACGGTGGATTGGTGGTGGTATTGGTTATTGCCTTGATCTTTCTTTAAGGAGATAACTGCTCTTTCGAGGTTGAGTGGCAGAGAGGACTTTGTAGTCCTAACTTCTCCTCGTTAAACAATACATTTCGACACACAACTTGAGACCGTTTTGTAGTGTCTGAGTTATAAAATTGTTTATTTGACTTTTCCGACTACTTCAGGAGAAAAACTACTCCCAACAGTTGGAAAACTCCACCCGTTTTCAAGAGCCTAAACAAACCTTACACAGCATTATACAGTACGTTATTAAACACGTCTTAACCTAGGACCTAGTCTGAGAGGTCTAGTCTAAATTGAATTGTTGTATTGTAGGAAGAGACACGTTTGTACGTTTTCACCTTTCATAGAACCTTTTAAACTAATTAACTTAATATTTGTTTAAACTAGAAGAATAGTCTACTCTTTTATAAAGCCCGATTGTTGATAAGTATAATACTATTTCAACAATTATACTTGAAAAGTTTCAACTTACCACGTGTTTAACTCCCTGTTTTTGAATCCATAAAACAATTTCGAGAAAACTCTCTATACGTGCAGTATTTTCTTGGCTTTATAATGAGTGTAAATACTCAAAGCCTTTAAAGTGTAGGCGTATAATAGCCTCTTGTATCGCCACTGAGGCGGACTTTTAAAAATAAGGTAAAACTGTGTTACTTATAAAGAGAGGATAAGGACAAAGTAGTGAGGTTTTCATTTACATACATCACGGTAACTAGCATACCGAGCGAAAAACTTTCTCATTCAAATATGCAGAAGGCAACATTGTCCAATAACGCATGATAAAATATCGATAAGTGGACACTTTATACAGGAGTGCTTAACATAGACAACAATTGACTGATCATATTTTACTGTAAGCATCTCATTACCATAGAGTAAATATTCGATCTCGTTTACAAACAAGAAGTCAACTACTGGCAAAGGAGTGTGCACCATTCGGCCTTGTGCAGCAAAGGAATGTATGTTGTCATGTGCAAAGATAACAGCTGCTAAATGCATTCCGCAGACAGACAGACAGTGAGAAACTGACCACTTCACACTTAGTGACGTCATCCGTAGACAACAAGCCGGCATGCAGCTATAACAGGTTTATATGAATCAAACGAACAAAATCAAAGAGAAGTTAAACGTCATTAGGTCTTTGATTTTAAGACATCTACATCGGCTAGCAATCTAATTTGTTTAATAATCCGGAATCGGATAGATGGATTAAATTTATATACTTTGACCGAAAAACAAGAAAATTATAACAAAACACGTAGTTAAGTTTAATTTATAAAGAATAGGTTCGTATGGGACTACTGTTCACTTAGTTTTCCCGCACTCTATCCTTTTTAGGTAATTGTATTCAAATAAGGGTAAAGATACTACAAAAACGGGTCAATCCTTCTCCTCCTTTTGTCTTAGTACTAGGGGCTGAAAGTCCGTCCACCCAGTGAAATCCTTCAGCACAAGGAACACACGACACCGTGCACGTAATAACTGGCCAAACAAACGGTCCTTCTTTCAACTGATGCGGCCTAGCTGTCAAACCGAGTGCTTCGAGAGTTTACGTGGGTTCGTATAATAATCTTTTGAGCCAGTTTTTTTAAATCAACAAACTTTTTTGAAACTATAAGAAATTTTCTACTTTGATACATGGGCGTCAATGCTCGGGGACAGGGGGGCAAGGCCTACTTGAGTACAAGTGGTAGTACCGATCATATTTAAACCTTTTAAATTTAAACATGTGGTTAATGTTATAGTTCAAGACAAGAAAGCATTATCGTAAGGAAAAGTATCATATTGATTTATCAACCTTATTTTCAAGCTAGTTCTACAAAATTACGATAGAAAGTTGTAATCTTTAGGTATGCTACTTCTCTTCCAGAACACAAGAAACGTGTTTGATAGACAATATTTTTAATTTTTCCCCTCCTCCAGGGGGGTCATATTCCATCCCATTAGATCCCCCGGTATACTAGCCCCTGTTGAAAGGTACCCTTGCTTTGATATAAAGCCCAATTTGTCAAAATATTTTCACTATTTAACACATTGATTTCTGAAATTGTTCGTGTTTGTAACTCTATATTGTAGGCTTAGTAGGTTAAATTTCAAGAAAAGCGTTGTACAGCCGTGTAAATAAATTCCTTAGGTTTATGATAAGTATAAAAACCTTTTGCAGACTCTTGCACCAAGTGTCTCGTGATGCACTGGTCACTTGGTCAATATTTAAACGCTTTACGCATAAAAGTGTCCCTAATCCATCAGAATATCTTCCACGCTTGACCCGCCAACCAAGTACTCGTGTTGTAAGGAATGTTACGCTGTGAGACCTGACACTCTACCTGGACCCGGAGCTATGGTTAATTGTTCCACCCACTTTAACCCGTCAACTCTCCAACCCGCCTCAATCCGAGCGAGTTCTTCATTTCCTCCGGGTCTAGACCAAAAAAGTTGTCTTCGGAACAACTGGGAGCAAAAACTGCACCTGCGAGATCTGGTTATTCAAACTGGTGGCAGGATCAATTGTGTGTGAATATTTGTAACATTGGTTGAGAACATCACTCTAAATATGAAAAACCTCTAATACTCTCATTGTGCGTGATGAAAGAAGTGCATAAGTTAACAAACCCCTAAAGTATTTGAAACCTTTAATAAAACCAAAAACTCATCAGTCGTAATAATAAACAATCTAACTATGATTATATGTAATAAAGTAAAACAACTGTTAATGATAATAAGACAAATAAGGTATTTACTATTCTTTCAACGTTTCTGTTCCACAATCCCCATCCTCAGACACCACGGTGCATCAACAATGGACCCGTTGTAGTTCTCAGCTGTCTCTCTACAAACCACAAACCGGTCTTTAATTGTCTTAACTAATTATAAACTTGATCCTGCCACCAGTCCCACTCTAGAGACTGCTCTGGAGATGTTCAAGCTGTCATGGACAAGGAATATTCTAACACAAGTCTGAGTAATGGTTGTTGGTATAGCCGTGGGTGGACCATTTTATCACTATAAACATCTAGGTTTGTGAATTTTAAGCGACCCATAATTTAATAATAATAATAATTTATTACGTCAGTGTACAATGTGAATTGTGTTGACTGTGATGAAATGGAGATGATACAATATTGGTGAAATGAGAGGTGAATTACAATTTAAAATGCCAGAATGGGCTTAAGCCACTGGTAAATACAGTGAAATAATGTCCATATACGTCTTAAAGTTTTGTCTTTCTTATTTTAATTTAGATATTGTAGCTTGAATTGGCTAACTTGATTTTGAAATTACTATATATTTTACTATGTTAAATATTCCATATTATGGGAAGTTATCAGGTTCTGCAATAAACTCTGCTACAGACTAAGGAGCCTTAATCAACAAATATTCTTTAAGTTTCCTTTTGAATAAAGCCAGTTCTGGCAGTAAACGTTTGATCTCGTTGGGGAGCTTGTTTAAAGGTTTTACGCCAGCCTGCATCGGCAATCTCTCATAAATAAGTAGTCTATGGATATCTTGTCTAAAAGTAGAATTTGAGCGTGTATCGTGAGAATGTATATCTTGGCCCTGTACTAAATTACATTTTGAAACACAAAATAATATAGTTTCAAAAATGTATTGTGAGGCAAATGTAAGAATGTTTAGATTTTTAAAATAATCTCTACACGATGTCCTTGACGTCAATTTGCAAATAACTCGAATTGCCGATTTTTGAGGATAAATGCTCTTTACAGTTTAGTTTCAGCACAGCTACCCCAAAATATAATTCCATAAGACAAATGAGAGTGTACCACTCCATAATAGACTACTTTAAGAGCATCTACGGAGCATAGATCTTTCATCTTTCTTAATAGAAATATACCAGAAGACATCTTTCTACAAATATGGTCGATCTGGCTGTCCCAGCATAAGGTTTTATCAATATACAGCCCTAAAACCTTGTGCTATCGACTTCATTAATTATGTGTTCTCCTAATGAAACCAAGGCATTGTCGTTATTAATCCAATGGTTCAAATTAAAATTATGCAGGTGGTTTTATCCAAATATATTTTATCCATACAGTTGTGAGATTTTAGAATGGGCCAGAGAGGCTTTATTTCAACTGAAGGTTGGCTTATTGGACAGCCTGCTGCTTTTATTAAGGCCTCGTGCACAGCAAGCATTTACAGACCTCGACACTATTGCTATAATAAAAACGTAAATAAAGGTAAACAAGAACTACACCGATAACCGATCTGAAAGATTGCATTGTAAATGTCTTAGAGAACGTAAAGCAAAGCTTACAACGGCTACTGGAACTAATCTAGCTTCTAAAGCTTGAAGTAATCTAGTTGTAACTAAGCTGGCTAGTTGTAACCACACAATATGAGTTGTTCAGTTGTTCAGGCAGACCGTAATGTACACTCTAACTCTGATCCAAGCCTTAGTTGAGAATTAGTCCTAAGGTATTTTTATTTCACATGGATTATAATAAAATTGGTGAAAGTTAAACAGCAAAATTTATCTCTGTATTATGGTGGCTATATGTACTGTAAAGGTATTTTTACATACTTATTGATATTAACCGTAGCTATGCAAAGTTCTATCTTGCCAATTAGCAGTTCTTTGAATAAAGTTGATAAAAAGTGTGTAAATATTATAATTTATCAACTTTACCTACAAATATATATACATTTATTTTCAAAAGCTTCTTCTTATTAAATAATTTGGAAATAACAAAAAAACTGCAAACATTTTAATAATCAAACTTGTATCGTATAATAGACAAATTTATAATAGACAATACTAGTTTGATTATAAGAATGTTCGCAGTTTTTCTGTTATTTCCAAAAATATATTTGTTTTTCGGAAAATAATATTAATAACCACAAACCTTCCGCGGCCGTTTTCTCATCGACAAAACCTCACTGTCTTTTCTTTAGCATTTAAAAAAATACCATACTAAACCAGGTAAACCATCGTTATCAAAAGATTTTTCCTCAACTACTATAATGTATAGTATTACTTATTACATACATTTACTAACTGTTGAAAATACATTACTCTGAAGTTATTACATTCAAGTGTAGAAATCGATGGACTTTTGTACCGGTCATTCTGTTTAAAACTACACAACGGTTTGAGAGGTTTGAAAACTCCACTCGTTATCGAGTGGAACCCTAAATCATATTATAATATTAAAAATTATTAGTTTCTTTAACCAGTTTAACTAAAGTTGTCCTTATCCTAAGTCTCGATCCGGGTCCAAACAGGGAATCTATTTATTGTTGAAAATTCATTATGCCGGTGTTATTACTTTAACATAGAAACCGATGGACTTTTCTCCCTATTACTATGGTTAAACTCTGTTATTTTACTGCTTTAGGTTTCTTTTTGCGAAGTTCCCTTCTAAATGACCATGGAAATAATTACCTCCATTTTTATGGAAATTCTCTAATACAGAGATATGAACCAAGTTTGCTGCCGCAGGAGTTTGGACTACAGTGCACAATTGTAAGCTGTTTCATAGTTAAGCCTCTTATGCAAACAGCTAGAGTGCAAAGTTGCAAGCCGGTCTATGTACTTAAGTTCAGTATTGAGTACCTACTGCTGAGTACTTAAGTACTCTGTAGACTACTTGAGCATTGGGTCAGGCTGTTGTAGTTCCACTACAGGCTTGCTGTTGGTTTTTAGTGGTGACTTTAAGAGACATTAGCCTTGTGACGAACTATTGAGTTAAATATTATTAGTGTCAACGTTGGAGAGCGAATCCTTTTATACGTCTGGAAGATACCTATGGTACACTGTCTGCAGTCTGTACCCCCGTTAGTTGTTTTTTTAATTCTCCATTATAATGAAAAGCTGTTAAAGGAAAACAAGTGGCACCTACCTGCAAAAGCGTGAACTACGTAAAATGTACCTTTATTACCAGATTTTACTATTATTTATTCTCAATAACGTGGACACACCTGACAACCAAAGCATGATTAGTTTATGCGATTCCATTGACTAGTAAAAGTTTCCTCGTTACAATAAAATTACGTAGTGTTAGAACTAATGTGTTTAACCCCATACAAAGCTTGTATCTGTCTTTGGAAGTCGTCAAAAGTTTAATAATGAGCTCAAGGAATTTGTTTGGAGTTTTTAAAATCTAGTTATACAAGAGTGCCTGGAGATGGTACTTCACAGCAAGACCGAAACTTTTCAAGCACATTATAATGATGTTTTAACGCGGTGTGAACCGGAAGAACTAGATTATACTTGACACTGCCCGCGAAAGCCTCAGAGTTAAGTTTAGGTTTGTTGTTTAAAAAGCTATCTGTTATTAAACTATACATAGTTTACGTTACACTATCGTACATTTAGACAAAAAGTGTTTGATTGGAAAGCTACTAAGGAGAGAAGGCACGAAGAAAATCCAAATTTTCAAGACCATTTTGACGCACTTTGTGTGTCCTACTGCGCCTGTACATAAATAAAATCAAAATAAAGTTAACACAAACCCAAAGAACATTTTTTTAAATTAATCCTCTTTAGTCATTGTTGACGAGTAAGACGTTCTCAGAAGTAAACCCCACAAAATGAGCTACGTAATCAAAGGTCAGGAGCTACATCGTTTAGTTCGTTCAGTACCTAGATTATTGTGGTTGGAACTGGGTTTAATGTTGATTGAAACTATAAATACGTATTCAACTTCAAGAAAATGTTCAGTAGCAGTGTCACGTGATCAGACAGGACAATGTCTACAGTCCAATCTCTTAGAGTCGGCCCAGACTGTCTCACTGAGAGCTTTCCAATCAGACAGATATGTGGACACCAAGAAACTATACTTCTGTCGCTGATTTGTTCTTCAGCTTTCTAAATCAAGTGCAATGTAGTTTAACCGACTGTATTATATGGTACATTCTACATCATAATCTTCAAATAAAGAATATAACAACTTTAATAATAAAACAATTCAAAATGACCAATAGATGGAACAAGAGAATTGATTGCACAAGTGCTTTCAAAATTAAATATTTTATCTTCAGACTTGCTACATTACCAAAAGTGAAAAATTATTACGCATGAAAAATATTGTTTTGACTGCGGTTGAAATAGTATTACAAACGTTTTCGATCATTTTAAAGTGGAAAAGATACACGACGTTCCGGGATCTGGAATCTGACCCCGCGTCTTCAGGTGAAAAGTCACACCTGAAAATCAGATTCTGGATCCAGAAACGTAGTGTACTTTTCGTTCACTCAAAACTATAAAAAACGTCCGTAGTTATATTTCAACCTTAGACATTTTACCATTGACAACAACAAACTTCAATTAACGAATGTTTTTTACATTATCACATCCATAGTTTTGAACTAAGTATTCGTCTCTACTCATTGTATTTAGAAGTCTTGTTCATGGTTACTGCAGATATTTGTTCGTTGATTACACACTACTACTATTGTCAAAGATTGTTCTAAAACCAAAATATTTGAATTATTCATTAACATTGTTGTTGGTATATTACAAGTATTAATTTCATATTCTTAGTTATTTCCCAGTAAGTTAATGAACACACAGAGGTTTAATCTATCTCTCAAGACATAATAATAACAACTATTTACTTTGGCGTAATCGTAGCACCTTGGAACATAAAAAAACGGTCCAAACAGCATTTTCAATCAGTTCCCTAATCATGCTCCAAGCTTGTAGTAGTACTTCAGCTTGTAAACTGTGTTGTAAACAAGAGATGGCTGCAGATAAGTGGATAATACATCGCGGATGATGTTGTTCAAGACCTGAGGACATCACGATGTGCTGGCTGCGGAGGGTCTTCATTCTTCGACATCAACATCGCGGCCTGCCGGCAGATTATAATCTCTAGATGAGATCATCACATTGAATAACATTAGATAGCTTGAGCATTAGAGTAAATAAGGTTGGTAATGTTGGCTGTACGTGGTTGGGGTGAGTGAATCTGTGGGTCTTGATGCGTTACGAAATGTTTGCTTGTAGATAGCATTTTGTAATGATCATGATACATGGGCTGGACCATAACAAAATAAACATATGAGGTACACAGAATGTCCATCTCATCTTCCTCATGGGGAATGGGTTGTTAAATTTCGTCATGTCAGAACGACATATAAGGGGTCGATAGGAACTTGAAATTTGGCACACATTTAGTCTTTGGCACCCTAATACAAAATCAGTTTTGAGTTGTTGTTTTTAAGTCATACCCAGCCTGAAAAGATGGTATAAAAAGAATGTTTGATGCAACTTAGATACAATTTAGTTTTGTAATTGTTTATTATTTAAAGTGTGTATAGTTAAAGAATAAGTGGTTAGACCTTAAATCTGATGAAAACCATCGGTGTGGAATCAAAATATGTTCTACAACTTGTATGTTTTACTTTTAATCTCCAATAGTGCAAATGGCTGCTGTAACTCAATCAGTTCCAAATGTTTGGCAGGCTATTGTCTTCAGTTAAAGAAAATAAATGGTTTGTTTGACTCAATAGTTGTTACTTAGATCAACTATCCAAAGCATAATGTTATAACTGAAAGTTATTATTTAACATGAAGAGCCTCTCAATAGTTTCAAAGGCTACTGGTGGATGAAACTGGACATTTTTGGATTTGTCTTAGGAAAGAACTGTGTATGGATGCAAGAAAACTGTGATGGACAGTATATAATGACTTTTGTCTGAAGTTTACTTTTAAGGGAGTCGAGTCAGTCCAGGAAGAAACTCTAGGCATCTGTTTGCGTCTGCTCTTCTAGTCAATTCAGTGTGTTGCAAATCCTTTACCTTTTAGTCTCTTAGTCAAAATTACTGACCGTGTCTTATTCCGCGTGTGGCCTAACTCCTAGTTGCCTAAAATCAGAATCCCGAAACCACAGAAGCCGTTCTTGCGTTCTCGTCCCATGTCCCGACAAAATAATGGGCTTTGTAAATATTTATTCAGAGGTCGTGCGCAGACGCGTCAGTTTCCTTAAATGGCAAGGAACGTGCTCGGTCTGGGTCCTGCATGCTACACCCGCGCCTCTGTGCACTAACGCATGTGCATGTGCAAGGAGCTCGCCAACTCACAGCGTGGGTTTAAATACTGGAGGGCCAAGGGGTCTGCGCTTATTGATAATTTTGATTTTAGACAACAATATTTCTCATGATATGAAGTTCATTTTCTTAGGATGTTCAAGGGGTAACGATTTGACGATTGAAAAGAACCAGCAACTAGAGGAAAACAGTTTTATGAACATCAATCGCTATTGTGATCGTGTAAATTCGACCACTTTCAAACAGAATTTACAAAATAAGTGTGTAGTCACAGTCAGTATTCTAGTTTAGATATTACCTAAATTAGAAGATCTTTTAGAACTTCTAAACATGAATGAACCACCTTCCAGAACCACATATCGCCGAAAATAAAAAAGTTCTGTTTGGTTATGATGTCAAGTTTTCAAATGCTAACATTAACATAAACCGAGGTGGCACCTACTGCATGAATTCAAAACTCTTTGCTTGATAACATGGAGAAGCAAACTAGTGCATTTTCATTTGCAACAGAGCATGGCAACAATTACCGAATGAACAGAACAAACTAAATCTATAAATATAATTTGTAGCCCAACAAAAAGGTGATTTATAATTTCATAGTACTGTACTTCGACAACTTTTAACATTGGATAAGGTTCTTTTTGCTCAAATTGGTTATATACATTCGTTATAGGCATACCATAATGTCCAAACTGTCCTGGAAGTGTTAAAAACATGTAAACGGGTTTGGTGAACCATAATTTTATAACTATTGTCTAAATTTCACTACGATTACTTCTCAATGTTTCTCCTCCTCTTTCTTTAAAACTTAATGGTTGTCCATTAATCAAATAACTCCATCTGAACGTTCGTTATCAACACAGCTTTTACGGTAAAATACTTACAACTGTCCTGATGCTGTTAACTAACTCTTTACAACGACATTAATCATATGCATCTCATTGAACTCTTTGAAAATACTGTTGAAAGACCAGGTAAACCACTAAACTGCCATTGAAACCATGTTCATTACACCGACTCTGACCACGAAGTCAAATAGAGCTGCAAGGTCAGTCTTCTCATGACAGTTGAGATTCTACTTCACGCGTCTTCAATTGACTCAACTTGCACCAATTGATCTTTCAACTAATTATTCAATTCCTGGCTCTCAACCTCGGTGACTACTATTCCCACAGTTTATCAGTGGAGCAATGTTGTTTAATTTTGATTTCTTCAAAATATTGTTAATAACTTTTTTAGTGCAGTCTCACTATGGTGATTTTTTCGTGACAAATTTCGAACAAAATATACTCGTAAGTTGTGAGAGATAAGATTAGGAAGTACTATAGATTTCAGACACATATTTCCAAATACAAATCACAGGGTTTGCAAGCACTCGGTATTTAATCTGCGATAGTTCTCATATCAAAGGCGTTATCAAACAAATACGCCTATCTCACTTTGATTACATTTATCTCAAAAGTTCAATGATTATAATTCCATTGTAAGTTATATTACAATTTTTTCGTTTCTGAAATGCTTGTAATTTGAAAAGGATGAAGTGGACTTGAATGGGACTAGTTAACAATGTATTTTAATCTGAAGAGTTAATACATGAAATAACTAGCTTATGATTTAGCTTATGAAACAACTGGCTAATTTAGACTCAAAGAAAATGTAAACCATTCAAGTTAATCATATAAAAAATGGAAGCACGTTTACAGGAAACCTTATTACTTGGACAATAGACTTTGTTTAGCCTATATTACATGTTTCTATTATTATGTAAACTAATGAGATTGTCCACCTCAACTACAGTAAAATAAGACCGCATTGCACAAATAATTTACTTATATATATAATAATAATAAACAAGTAATAAACTTAGTGAGACTTTTCAAAGAAATGTAATTGTTTAACAGAAACTCCAAGTTGGGGTTCAACTGCAAAGATGCCAACTTTTTATTATATGGTTGTTGTTATGGCGTTGGTGCACAAAGACTGGAGTGGAAGAACGTCTATAATCAAAGAAATGAATGTCTTTGGAATTTTGAAAGTTAATTCAGGCTGAGAAAATTACACATATGTCAGCCAAAATTTATTCATATTACCTGTTTTGTTCTTAAATTGCGTCAGCATGTCAAACTACGTTAATTCTTACTCTAACAAAAACGAAATGTTTACAGATAATTATGAGGCAGCACATTTTATGCATAAAAGCTCTGCTCTTGTATGTTTATACAAAGACAACACATGTGTACGTATTGTCTTTGGTTTATTGCTTCTAAAGCTTTGTGTAACCGTCAGATATTCCTCTATTTAAGGCTTTTCTTAACCGTTTTAACAAGCATACTTCAATAAAGCATTACTAGTTTACACTTTTTAGCAGATGGTGTTTTTGCACATCGTGACAACCTGAGTGTTAGTTTATTCTCTGATAGTAATGTATCTTCTATCTCATATTATGGTTGAGTATACCAGCCGTCAAGTACATTTGCACTTATTTCTCATTACAAATCATAGTTATTCGTTAGTGAGTATAATAAATACATAATTTTTCTCATGACAGAGTTCGTGTATCGTGCCTTCTTGATACTAACTTCATTGTGATTGAAACCTACACAACTCCAAAATCACAAGCAAGTAAAAGAGAATCTTTTAGTCCTCGTTTTAAATTAAGCTTATATTTTCCTGCATAATAACAACCGGAAAACAAACACCTCTGACAAGTATTTGCAACAACAAGGTTTGTACCTAAACATACCATAAACAAATTAAAACACAAAACTTACCCACACAGACTCCACGTAGGTATCCACAAGCGTCAGACCTCACACAAACAAACACCAAACTGAAGCACTTGGCCACGGAATGTAAACAAACAAACAACACACAGACAACAGACACGGTACAGAGCCCAGCGCCACGCGGACTGCACTGGAGCTGGAGCTGCTGGAGTCTGGCTGGAGAAGTATGGAGGAGGGGGAGAGGTCATCTGGAGCTGGAGTCCACGAGAGAACTGTAGGTGTGGAGGAACGGGCTCTGTGTTGTGGACGGGCGGTAGACTTCCCCTACTCCTTGAAAGGCATTTTTCTCCACTTGTTGGTTTAGTTG
The DNA here is from genome assembly GCA_018831715.1 of Matsumurasca onukii. Classification (NCBI taxonomy): domain Eukaryota; kingdom Metazoa; phylum Arthropoda; class Insecta; order Hemiptera; family Cicadellidae; genus Matsumurasca; species Matsumurasca onukii. The sequence goes on along the minus strand of CM032058.1, from coordinate 36,741,687 downwards.
TAGTGTCCTCATCTTTTCGTGGGGATCAACTTGAAACTACTTTCCGATAGGTTGATATCAGATAACAAAGAAATTTGGCCGCGTTTATTTGTTTACCAGTTGACGTTTACTAAAATACAATCTACAAATTGGCAACTTCCTCCTCCCCCCACGAGCGCCGACAGTAACTGCAGATAGTAAAACAGCAATGGCCAAAATAAAAAATTAATAAACTTTTAGAAATACTTATTCCCACAACGCAAAAGCCAATATTGAAAAGAACATAAGTTGTGACGTGATACATTGATACGTGATACACAAAGAGTAAAGGAATTATATCTGAGAATATTACAAAATAACTGAACGACTAAGTTTTGAGATTGGCGATTTATAAAATAAAAACATGAAACTCTATGCTTGGAGCAAGAGTGCTTTATAGATGTCTCTGACAGTGATTTGCCCAAGATCAAATTTGAGCCAAGTTCAGACTAGCAGCACGTTCATAATCCTCACTGGACGTCATGGGCACAACTGAAACGTAGGTGAGATAAGTGTACAAACGGATAAAAATAACCTGCTATATTGACCAAGATATGCACACCAAAGAGATTTGGTTGTCAACTGATTTAGATCGTGTATATGAATCAAATTAGTTTTGTGTCACTTTAACACTTTGCAACCCATACCATGTCACTTATCATAAACTCCCTGCTCATATTCACCAACAGTGACGAAAACAGTTTTCCACACAAGAGATATTTCCTATACAAGGGCATTTCATCCCATTTTTTTCAAAAGAGATGTATCCCCATTTTTGGGGGAATACAATGGGATGAAATAAAATACGCACAACTAGGCAGCCACCATTAAATTTGAAACGTGATAATATAGTTTATTTTTTTAAAATAGTTTCTTGCACACTAAATTTTTTATTAAAACAAAATGACATCCAAAAAGCATTTATTAGAAAAAGACAAATAACTTGTCTAAGTTCACCCTATAGGGAGACAAGGAATACATTTATGTAACATGATTTGTCCAGCCAATTGTCTTGCGGAATGAGCCAAAGGAATAATTTGTCAAAGGTGAGCATAAGCAACCAATGACAGCTGTGATTTGTTAAGCTCAACCAATAGAAAGGTTAATATCTAAGGCTTCCGGTTTACACCGCGTCGCAGTTGAATTATAAAGACTGCTAAACGTTTCGACCTCGCTGTGGAGAGTCATCCTTAGTAGCTGGTTGACTGGCTGAGACCTGGCAGTATTTATAATTCAACTGTGTATAATCCAGCGTTGTAAACCGGAAGCCTTAGATATTAATGATGAGACCGGCCGCGAAAGCTTAAGAATTAACAATAGAAATATCTTGTGAACTCAAGTATGAGCAAGTAATCGACTACCAAATTATCCTGAGCGTGTCTGATGATGTCAGACTTTGTGTCCATCTTACCAAACAAACTAACAACTATTCAAGTTCAGATCATGAAATTCCGGCATAATGCATAGCACTAAAGCACATGACCGGCGACGTCCTGGATCACTTTCTCGTACAGACTGAGACTTTAGCAGCGTTCCACTTACCTCTAGTTCTCCTGTGCCGGCGGTGGCTACTGCTGCTCAAGTGATACGCTGCTGATTATAGCCTACTGCTGATCCGCTATGCGTGCAGCTAATTAGTTGGTGCTGGGGAAACGTGTCGCGACCCTCCGCGCCTGCCGGTGTTCCACAAGGTTCAGTTTTGGCGCGTTCGATAATGTACTGTTTTTATGTTATTTTTAGAGCAACTCTTCATGGTTCCTATTCAACGATTGTTTACTATGTCTGTCTATTGCAATGTGTTAAAATAAATAAAAACGACGAAACTATGAAGTGGCTGTCTTTTTCTTCTCTCAAGGGCGATTCTAAAGTAGGAACAAACTCCAGGGGTGGGCTCCTTATGCAAAACCAATGAACAACCAAATTCTAAAAAATGGTAAAGGTAAAGTTTGTTGACTACAAAGTCCTCTCTACCACTCAACCTCGACCTTTACCTAGCCTTACCGCATATTCACTTTACAAATGTAAGTGGTGGCTGCAGGGATCGAACCCGCGACAGCGGAGTGATAAGCTCCGGAGTCGCGCACGATTCCAACCCACCACGGGTCCGCTCAAATTATATACACATGATTCTAAAAATGCCTTTGTTTCAAACGTTATACGATTTGGTTTACAAGCAAGACAATCTATGGAAAAACATCTATGGAAAAAAGTCCACCTTAAAGTTTGGTGTTCTATTTAGGTATCACCCTGTAAACAAGGTACAAAATAATGTCCTTGGCACATCTGTAGAAGGTTGTGCTTGGCTTATTAATTTCTATTTTAGTACCTCTACGTGTAAACAACTTTAATCACCTTACGCTAACCTTTTCCTGTAAAAACGCTGAACAAAATGTGTCCTTAATGTTCACACAACTATCAAAATTCCCTTCTGTGTTCCATTTGAACTAGGTACAATGTAAAGAAAACTGTCACAACAACTTGTTGGATAATTTTCAAGCTAAATAACGGTGAGTTTTCATCCATCTAAAACAGCAATCAAGTTCCAGTTAACAACTTAATAACCAAGTCTGCGTCATTTGATTGAAACATCTTAATTAAATCTCTCTGCATTGAAGCGGCTGACCCATCAGCAGTTGTTATTGCTTCACTTCAACCAATTTACCAATTTATGTTCGGTTATTACACTTTATGGAATATATATATTACAGTCTTCTATGAAATTCTGTGACAATTTGTAAATAGCTTATTGACGAATTCGAGGAAATTTACTTAACTAAATGAAGTTTCATTTAGCCGTTACATTGCGAATAGTTCTGTGATGTTAAATATTTCAAAATCCTTCAAGTACTCGTTGTTTGATACAATGTATGGCATCTAACTGTCGGTAAAGTAAAACTCGTAAATAAACTAAATAAATCCGCCGGAAAGTGTCTTTTACCCGAAATTTTATCCAACAAAGTAATCAAAACAATATTAATTTGATCTAAAGTATAACGAGGGGATTTATGACATTCATTTTATTTGCATGGTATACCATGTGAAATATACGGGTGTCTGGGAAGACGTACTACATATGGAACGCTACTGCCACATTCACCATATTTTGTGAATACAGCATAATCGAATCCAATACTGTATTCAGGCTGGCATGTCATATATGAAAGTTTAATGTTTATATAAACATGCAAAAGTAACACATTAATATTTATTACTTTTTTGATTTTATAGCTATGACTAGCTATTTTGTATATTTAAATGACTCTCCCTTCCTCGGAAAGTATTTGATTTCAATCGGTTTTAAAAAAGCCTTGAAACTTTTCAAGTACCCCTAGATGTGTATAGTTTATTAATTTTTGTTGGAGTTTGTTGTTGACAACGGTAGAACTTCTGAGGTTAAAATAGTATTGCGGACATTTTAAATCTGGTTTTAGTGAACAAGAAAAGTAGCCAATATCAAAACACAAAACCTTAGGAAATGAGCCAGTCTAAAATTCATCGGCTTCAGCTGACCAGTCACCCACCACCAAACAACATGAGTTTTCACTTTTTGTTTTGTTTTTTCGAGTTGTTATTTATTTTTAAAACCACTAGCCTAAAAACAGTACAACATGCACAACAACGTTGAGAAATTCACCAAGAATTAATTAGAGATACCATGCCCACTGACTGACTGACTGGCTAGCTGGATGGGAACAGCGGACTACCAATCACAGACGTGTACTAGCTGACCAACTGTAACAAAAACACAATAATACACAAGCTATAGAAGTAAACAAATCATTTCAAATTTGCTTAATGAGTCAGTTTTTCTAACGAATGAGTTAAAATCAAAAATGACCAACAATAATTTTTAAAAAGTTCCCCAAAACGGGATTAGTTATTTTCGTGTTCCCTGTTATAATTTGTTGACTGATAAAAGGACATTCATCCATTTGTTCTACAGCTCATTTGGAAAAGAAGTTTGTTTGAAGTGTTACAGTACGGTCAAATCTCATGGGGTTGACGTAATTGTTTTAAAAGTCCTAACAAAACTGTCATGCATGGAAACAAAATCCAATCGTTTTGATTTATCACTTCTGTGAACTAAGCTAAACAAAGTTATCATGAATTGATGACTCTAAATCAATTAATACTGCAGACAACCCTTGAGAGCAACGAGGGGAATGAGTTATCCACGATCCATCAATTTGTAAATATGATGTTTTTAACAATTTGAATAATCATATGTAGGCTAAATGAATATTATTGAATAGCTTATGTACCCGCTCTACGCACGGATTTTATTAATTAATTTATTCTCTCAACGGAAAAAGCCAATAATTATGAATTAGACAATAATGAAATTGACAAAACAGTTTTGTAGAAAAAGCTTTTTGGATCAATAGTCAATACAAAAATGTTTGGATTAAACTTATACTAGGTGAACGTTTACCAATATTTATCCAACTACAGTAACCGCATTTAGCCACATGCTGCCTAGTTGTGGTTCGGAAGTGTCACAATTATAAAATGTCTATGACAAAAGTTATGGTTTTATCATAATTTGATTACTGTTTTCCTGCTCATGGCAACAGTATATCAAGAGATGATAAGGAGATAATACAAAAACGTCAAAAACCTTCCCCTAGTACGTTTGTAAGCTATGGCCGCTTTAAGTGTTCAATCTTAAATTGCTTGAGTTTAAAAAATAAAAATGTTAACTTAGTAATTTAGAATGACAAGTAACTGTATCTTGATCCAGTCAAAACTCAAAACCAACTTCTGAGGTGGCTCAGAAACCACAAAACCTGGTACGTTTAATATGTGTGGCTGACATGAAGAATGAGTATCGTGTTGCATTTCCTTAGTCACAACCTGCTCTGGTAATAATACCAACCGGCAACAGGCTATGCAATATTATATATACTTTACAATTATACAGTTACAACAGCATTATAAAGTTATGAGCAGTTTTGGTTCAGAGTAGAACTGATAAAAAATCATAAAATATCTTTCTTTTGAAAAATAATACAGCTATTTTTACATATATACCACACCATTAACATGTTGGTAACAATCAAAAATGGTCACATTAATCATCTAAGTTTTGACACATGAAATAAAGATATACCAAAGTACTTTTTGCTGCAATTAGGGGTGTGGCATCACCTCCCTAAACCTCTGCTGAACAAGGGAAGTCAAGGCAATTGAAACTTAACAAAGGTTGCTAAAGCTTTTCTAAACAGCTCAAAACTAGTTCCAGAGTTTGTATTTTGGTGGTTTAGGTACGCACTTTCAAATAGTTTGCAACTGGGTAAGTTTTGCAATAAAAAGGTGATATTATTCCAGTTTGTACAAAGCCCACACAATTACAAAAAAGTTATTCATTCGTCTCTAAAGCAAATCTGTAACTTGGTTTTGGCAATTTCATAAACCAGATGTATTGAAAGCCATACATCTTTGCAAAGTTTTAAACACCATTAACACAATCCGATGAGACAATCATTTACCTTTTTTATGCTCCTACAAAATCATTTTACACAAATCATAGCACTATTCAACAAATTGAAGTTGGTTTTAAAAATGCTTTTATAGTGTTTAGCAGTTAAAAATTGAGGTTGGGGATTTTATGGAGATCTGGTATAAACCAGCTTAATCTATGGCTGACAAATAACTATTCAGACAAATTTATAAGCATCAAAATGGGATTAATCTTTGTTAATCACATCATTCTATTTATCTCAGATAATATAATTAATTGGTGTTCCTATCCAAAATGTCCTTACTGTCACGGTAATCAAAATCTAACTTTAAACTAATCCATATAAAATGTGTGTATGGCTAACTACTTCTTGATTTTGATAGAAGAAAGTACAACACTTCCCCTTACCAATACCAGCTGGCAGCTGGATCCATGATTGCAATCCGTAGACTGTGTATTCTACCACGTGGGCTCTCTTGTGATGCAGCCAGGTTAACGCAAGAGCAAGGGTGACTAATGTTACTCATTCCGAGGGTTAAGCTGAGCGCTGGCAGTTCCTTATGCGAGCCTGGACACTAGATTAATCCAGTCTGTCGTCACCCTTCCACTCTCCACTCACCACCGTTCAGCTTAACGAGAAGTAATGAACAACAAGTTTAGAAATGTTTTCTGTCGTTAAACTTATTCTAATACAACACTTTTCAGGTAATTGTGTCCGTAAAAAATTCTTTTGTTTAGTACAATAGTTGATCCAGCAGCCATTGGGTCAAAAATTTCTTGAAAGGTCTTGTGAGCTTTTTCTTGAGGTCGTCTGGCCAATTGTTTATGTTCTGATAATATATGTATCTAAAAGTAAAAATAATTTGAGAAGTATGTATTTATTTGTTTCATTATAAAATTACAAAAGTAATGCAATTTGTTGTGAATTTTGTAAACTAAGTTTTCTTTTGTTCTACAGTATACATTTTGATGCTCCATTTTAAAGTAGTTAAAGCTATATCTTATATCTTTGATTCCTAAAATATTGTGTTTAATGAATAGTAATGATGTATAGTATACTTTGATTGTATAATTATAAGCCACAATATTTAATTGTTTAATAAATATTGACTGTTTCACCTGTTTACCTGGGATGTGTAAACCGTATGTGAAAATACATATTTTGACTTTAATATCAAATAAACAGTATTAAATAGTATTTCAATATCTCTCTGTGATAAAATTCACTATACCGGTTAGTTTGATATTTTGATCATTCGACATCCCTTCAGTCCACCAATAGTCAAACTATCAAGTTTCTACAGTAAAATATTTGAATAATAATAGATTATTTTTTGCTGAAGAACGTTTTTCAAAAAAATAATAAATCATAATCTATATATATAAAAGAAATATATTATAAAACAAATTATCATGTTAGTCAATCGGCTACTCTTAGAGTCATTTTTACAATGGTTTTTTGATCATAACAATGTTAATTGACTATTTTGGTATTATAAATACCCTTTTGTGTATTTAAATCAAACAGCATGTATTTTTCAGCAGGATTTTATTATTGAGTTGACACCTTGATTTACAAAATAAAATGCTTTGACATTACATAATATTTGTCTAATCAACCTTCGTCCTGTTTAATCATAGAGGAGTGAAAACCGTAGACATCATACAGTATCTAAACCTACCCCAGAGCCACCTTTAGTTTAACGGATTTTCAAAGTAAATTTTTGAGTAAATACTCTTAATGTGGCCAGGGTCTAGTGGTGATGCATGTAAGCGTATCTCACAGCACGTTGATAACCACGCCATACCATGGCTCAACTCCGCCGCTCAGCACTCTGACGCTATGGTAATATCGCGCGGAACGGTGTAGGTCCAACACCTTGGGTGGCTCTAGTAGACTGCCATCCATCTGCCAGATCTGCACATTCAAATGGTAAACTAATTAGTGAATAGTCACACACTAGATGTTCACAGTAGAATGATGTGTCCATATTAGTGGTGCTGACCGTTATTAAAATGAATTTCATGGGGAAAATCATTAACTTTACAATGTGAGTTTCTACTAGGTGAAAGTTTATTTTGAAATGACAACTCTTCAGTCTGTATATTGAATTTATAGAGTGATAAAATGTTGAAGATAAAAAGCAATGATTTGTGGAAGTTAATTCATGAATATTTAATTGTATATGGTTATTAAGACTTGTCATCAAATTATTATGTGCTACAACCAATTAGTTATTGGATGTTATAAAAAAGATACTGATTTGAGAACTAAAATTTAGGTTTACATTTACTAATAGCAACTAGGACCTGGTGGGATATTAACTTACTATAGCGTATGGCCCATACTTCACATACTGTATATCTATATGATCTGTGGTTCAGTATTTAGTAAGCAATACAAGTACAGGATCCAGTTTTTAGAATTAAGTATCTAATCCAGTACTCAACTAAAATTATTGATTTCAAATACAAAACTCGATAGTTTTGAGTTGACAGATATAGTTACTCCCGCTTACAAAATTAACAGTTGTAAACACTAATAAGAACTCTGTCACTTACAAACAGTATTGAGACAGACCATCAGTCAACGTCTGGCTTACAGAAGCCAGCCAAAATACATGAAAGATAACAGGGCTGAGACGTGACCACAACTGACAAAAGCTAGAAGATAGTGAGTACAAGAGACGGTAGAGAAAACTAGTAGGAGTCAATCCAACATTGCGAACATTAACAGAAACATTGTTCCCTAAAAGAGTAATATTACTAAATCTTAGTCACAAAATTCTATTAGAAAATTACTCGAACTATTGAGCTTCCAGTAAAAACTTGATTCAACTTGACTCAAAGTGAAAAATCACTATACCAGCACAAGCCTAGTTTTTCTCACACAGGTCAACTTAAATGTTGTAACTGAATTGAAATAGTACATGTATATAGACTTAAGCCTACCCCAGTGCGACTGGGCTAAGCTAAGCGTTAACTCCAGAGATGTTTACTAAATTAAATTTTGAGGACCAAAGCTGGACAGTTAGAAAAGGTTAAACCAACGAAATAAGTTGGGAAATATTATTCCTATTGTACTTATTGGAAGTAGAAAGTTGTGAAAAAGCAACAACCATCGACTAACTCTCGTTATGACTAAATTCACCTCACATGTTACACTAACTGAAAAACTGAGATAAGAATGATGAAAAGTGTCTAACCTGCATTAGAGGAGACGAGGGACTGAACTCATACATGCTTCCACTTTCAGACTCCAGAAAGTAGCCTTGGATGCAGTAGGGAGTTCCGGGCACTGACTGTACGCCACCGATTGGCCGTGTATAGTTACGGAACACGTGATACGCACGGATCAACTCTTCCACACGCTTCTGTGCGAGCTCGTCATCTGGCAACAACCACAAACTCAGAGTAAGACTTGAACACTGAACAGAATAGGATGTGTCAAACATGAGGGATCAGAAAGGATGCACTAAAAATTCTTACTTGAGTAAGGCCAATCTTCAAAAATAATTGTGATAACTATTTTGCTTGAAACAAGAATCAAATACCAAACCAGAAAGAAATTTCAAATTGAAGATACTATTTATTACCTGAATGAAAATTGAAAATGCACTAAACTTAATTCTAATCCTGAGCGTCGTGAGATGAAAAAACTATTTTAGACATCCAATGGTAAGCAAAACAATTGAGAAACCGATTTCGGAAACTAAACCGTTTAAGTTTTTTATCTACCGTTAAGTAAAATTCCAATTAAAGTCAAGTAAGGCGGCAGCTTGGACAAGCAACTATGAAAACCAAATTATGATCTCCAATCCAAAAACATAGAGCTACAAAATCCTGAATAATTTTTGTATGAATTCAGGAGAGTATATGTTTTTAAAACTTTATTTATTTAATCAATTTGTCAATTCTTACCTCGTTTTGCAGCAAGTGCGTCGGGCTCAAACACCTGAGATTCACCACCAGCTGCCAGACGAATGTTCCTCTGGAAAAGTTTCAACATTTCAGGTATTTATATAAACAGCTTGATGAAATATATAAGTAGGAAAGTGGTAGAGAGGACTTTGTAGTCTTAACTTTGTCATCTTAAATAAAGCAAACTCTACTTTTTGCCTTTTACCTTCTCTGATAGATCATTCTTATAACAGGGGACTGGCCCCTTCGTACTCAGAGCCCCACCATGCTTACCATTGCTGTTTTGCTTCATCCCAATTGTACGTTTTTAATAAACAAAATTATGTAATTTAAGGAAATTAAATGGGCTTGTATTCACAAGCAAAACCAACCTATCCTCTCCACTCCTTGAGTTGGCCCACAGGTCAACTTTCCACCGACCGCAAAGGATTAACTTCATCTTTTAACTCTTGTAGGCTATGTTCTCCTTCACTTATTAACTTAGTATCAAATTTTAATATAATAAGAGGAGCTCTGGCTTACCATTCTGGAGCTACAAGGTGAGCCACACGGAGACCCATTTCCAAATCTACCAGAGTAGCCGGGAGAATAGCAATTTTTCTGAAACTAAAAAATTTAAAATATAGAAGGCGGCAAAGAACACGTTTACGATAGAAACTCAATCAGACAAAAAGCGTTTGATTGGAGAGTTAGTCTGAAGGATGTTACTAAAAAGAGAGGAGTAGCCAGGACTGATAGAAAGAGCTCATTCCGGAAAGCATGAAGTGTGGGCACAAAGAAAAGCCAACTTTTTAATACAACGTCAGCATAGGAAGAGAAGAATCGGTAAATGAAATTTGATTACCCTTTTAAATTTTTGGTTTTTAAAATATCAACTGCTGAGTGAGGTTAAGAGCTAGAGTTTGATGTGGGCTAACCAATTATATTAAAGAATTCTAACTAGCCTAGATAGCATACTTGTAATTCTAAAAAACGAACATAACAAAGTTTACTAAACGAAGAACACAGTAGTATATTCAGTAAGATTCTTTCTATCTTGACCACATATCAAATAAAGTTGCAAGTGTAAAGAAAGATGTTGAGTATAAAACCTTCAACACTGTCCAGACAGAAAAAAAAACTGTGAACACTGTACCTCAGGACATTGTTTGTAGCCGTAGTCATCATCAATAGCCTGCACACACCATCGATGTGAACAACACATGCGACAGATCCAGATCCGAAATGCACACATAAAGAATACACAGTTGCAGAAAAACTCCCAAAAGCTACAACAAACAAAGTCACAGCTAGAGGAAAAAAGGAAACTAATAATTCGATAAATATTATAATTTAGTCAAAGTATCTTAAATAACATAACACACGGTAACGTTTTTTGTCATTGAACAATAGTTGATTGTAATACGTTATTTTCACGATAAGTACAGTATCACTCATAGGTATAGAAGCTCACTCTTATTGGAAATTACATAAATTCAAAAAAATCTGCAAATATTCCAATATTAAAATATTTATTAGCCTGTATTTTATAATTGGAATAGAACATTCGCAGATTTGTTTTAAATTTGTACAGTATTACAAATTATAAATGCCTTAGCAACTAAAATAAATATAAGTCATGTCCAGATATAACTAATTTAAGGAGTAGAGATGCAAATCTTGAATAGGTCTTCAGTTGTTCTCCAAACAGCCGCTTTTCTGTTGTCTTCAGATCCTCAGGCAATGCATTCCACATCTTAGCCCCCATGTATCTAGTGTTCTACTCTATCGAACTAAGTCGATGTATTGATAGACATTAATTTGTGGCATGTCTGGTATTGTATTGCTGGTTATGAGTTCTACTGGTTACTGAATCAGGCATCTTGATGTAGACTTGGGTTGTTGTTTTTACAATGTACAAGCTAACCACTGTGAGAATTATCCCAAACTTATTCTTGTTTGCCTCTAACTGGTTTATTTACTCACCAAGGTAGGAATCGGACGGTGCGTTTGTGTGCGGGGATGTATGGCGAAGCCGTCACAGTCCCTCATCACAGGAAAACACTGATACGCAGGTTCCCAGTAAAACTCAAGGCTTCTGGCAGCTGATGAACAGATAAACCACAAACCAAATACACGAATCGGCAAAAACACAGGCCCAGTATCGCCTTCAATACACCTGCAACATTGTGAACTAGTTGTTAAACGTTGCATACCGTTATTGCGTTTTTAACATCATTGCTAATAATGTTTCAGCAATGAACTGTGTAATTTACCCCATAGGGTTATTAGCGTTGGAAGCCATTTGGTAAATTGGTAACTTTTATTTGAAGGAGTGTAAATGAGGTGATTTTTATCCAAATTCATACACTTTTCACTCGCTCATTTGTTTTTCACAAATTAACAACATAGGAAAATCTTGAAGCCATGTTTTTATTCTTGCATGAACAAACTTAAAATTTAAGTGCAGCTTTATTAACATGGATCTCTATTCTGGAATTAAAACGTTCTTAAATCATTTGAGTCAGATTGAAAGAAGGCAAGCGCAAAATTAAATTTAAATTAAAGTTACCTTGATGCTTGTGCTGCATCATCAATAGACACACTAGATTGAATTAGGTGGATGAAATTTGTGGAACTTAGAGAACCCGCAGCGCCCGTCAACCTTTTACTAAAGCACTATTAAAGCTAAACTTAATTAGAACTATTCACTGTTCACGACTTGTGCTGCAAGGTATTACCATGCTCAAACTGGACTAATTAAGACTATGAACTATGTTTTAATTTATATCAGTGTAAATAGTGACTTAGTGTGTCTACTGATGATGCAGCACAAGCTGAAAACGTGTATAGACTACAACCTGCACCGTAGGGTCTACAGGCCCTCAACCAAGGTAACTGTAATAAAACAAGGTCCTGCAACTGGGAAAATAGATATTTATTAAATTTAAATGGTTAGCAAACACTTTTTCTAATAACATTTTTATATTTGAAGAGTACTAGAGTTTCCCAGTCAAAATAAAGTGTGTTTTATTTGGAGTGTTTTTGATTATGAGAAGAGAATTAGCCAACATTTTAGAAATTGATATGTTATTGATGACTTTTTTTACCAACCCTTCAAGCAACAAAAAAACAACAACCAACTAAAACGTACCCAACATTAAAAGTACGAAGAAGAACCAGCGAGCTCCCTGCACCACTGAGAACAAGAGGCCGCACTGAGCGTACGTCATGACGGGCAAGTGACCAGGGAAGCCAGCTCTATTGTACTCCTCCAGGGAGAGTGGTGAGCAGGGTAGCCCGGGGCGGGGACGGCCCAGCACCGCGCTTGCCACAGTGCCACACATGCATGGCTAAGCCTTTCCGCGATAAGGATCTGTCGTGAAGCTACAACCTCCTGGTCCAGATTTATTAGAGCCACTGCAACACATTTTGTAAATCAATGACTAAGTGCTTTAAACCATTAAGCTGCTAGCGGCACGGAATTGTGCCACGTAGTCATAACATTGAATCAAATACAAATTTTCATCTTAAAACATGTCCGTTACAGTGAATGTGTTAATGGTCTTTCTTTGTAAAGAGCCTGTAAAATTAAACACACTTTACAGCATGGTTAGAAGGTGTTTGCTGCTTGTGAAGTGACAAAATAAATTTTAAAATGTAAGTAATTTAGTACTGATAACTGAAAATGTATTTAAATGCACTGATCACTCCAATAATAGTTTGATAACACATCACTGATATGAAGATTGTTCTTCCCTGTCATCATTAAGACTTCAACACTGTTACAAACATGAAAAAGTATGCTAAGAGCTAACTCGCCAGTACCGTCAGAGTTCAGGATTGGCAATCAGTCTCAGTATAGAAACTGTACTGTAGTAGCCCAGCGTTGTCTACTTACTTGTGCAAATGGTTTCTTTTTTGAGGTTAGGTGATGAGATCGTAGCCGTGTATGTGATTCTGTGTTGTGGCGGGATCTCGTCCTTTCCTGGTCTGTCAAAGTCTGACGGTCCCAGAGGAGAAGAACAATTGTCGAACTCAACTCCAAACGATTCCTCAGCGATGCCCAGATTTGTGACAACTGCTTTCACGATGGTCACTTTGTCTGACGTTGCGTCAATGTATATCTCACTGATCTGGCCTTCACTCCTGTGAAATATGTTGTGTTTATTTACATGCTATTTACTACATTGTTTGTTAAGTTTTAGACAGTAGCATTGCAAGGAAGAATTGAAAAAGGATAAAGTAAACACTACTGTAGTAGAAATTATTGTCAGGGTAAACCCAAAAGGATTTTAGTTGGATATCTTGAAAGCCAAGGAAAATTTGTTGTTGCATTTTTTGATTTTTTTCATAGTTTGGCCTGGTATGAAAATAAAGAGGACTTAGCATATCTGTTAAACTCCTTCACTACCAACCACTCAACATAATTATTACTAAGCCCGCACTTCCCTTAATAAAACAGCATAACTCCACACTCTCAATTTATTTGCTGGTCTGCTCGTGCATCTCTCCATCCCACTAAATAGTCAAAAAACTGTTGTCTTCAAAGTCAGGCTTTGCTGAGAGTGGACAAGTGGGCCACATTACCCTCTAATCTGGTTGAAACTGATAAACACATATTTATCCAGCACAGCCCGGCCCAAGACTATCCAAATTATCCTCTGAACTAAGGCTAGTGCTGCGGCCACATTGAAATACATGAAAATACCATCATTTTCTGAGTTTGAGCGGAGCCTTACGATCCCCTAATTATTTGTAAAGCTAAAGCTATTTTAATCATTTTGACCTAATTGTGCCTTGTTGGCTGAGGAGGCACTGTACTACTGGCTTACCGGTCAGATATGATCTCGATGTGATCAGCGTTCATCTCCACCACGATGTGACTCTGGTAGGACTTGTAGTACGGAGCTTTGAGCACAACTTGGTTGCTAGTCGTGTTCTGTAGAATTGCTTGGTCGGTCACCGTCACAAAGTTGTTTAGAAAGTACTGGCCTTGTTTTCCCTCACACTCTGCTTTCTGTTGAATTAAAACTTGGTTTCAAACTTTATAGCTATCTATTAGGGTATAAATAAAAGGTGAAATTAAAAAGGCCAGTAAATTAATTTGTCTTCTATTTGTAATGAAAAAAAACAAAGAACAATCACTTTTACATTTATTTGGCTTTAATAGGTGCTATTCCAAGAAATATACATTTTACAGAGCTGTTGGTTTTGTAAACACCTAGGCATACTGTTTCAAGCATCATACAAAGTTTCAGCTGAAGCGGTCAAATCACTCTAAACAAATAAATTATTTAGAGGAAAAACAGAATGGTTGTAATTAGACTTTTGTGATTTCACATAATCCCAATATAACATTGAATTTCAGAGAGTTTCATATAAACTGTGGGAAATATTGAGAGCCAAAACATTTTTGCCACTTCTAATGGATTGTGACCGTACTTAGTAAAGTTGTTTAAAGGTCTTAGTACTTCTGCAATTCCTTTGGTATATATAAGGTAATAAAAAACTATTGATCAAATCTAATCTGAATCAGAAAATCCTTATCAGTCAAAATATTTAAAAACGTTGCTCATATTGCAATACATATTTCAATACAGACTTTGCCCCTTGGATATGGTAATAAAATAAGTTTCTAATAACCTCTGTCTATATCAAAATTGTCACTGTTTTTGGATATTGACAGTGGTAACTAAAAACCTATTTTGTTGACATATTTCAAAACAACTTGCGCTAAAAAATAATTTGACCGCTTTACAAGCCCAAGTCCAGCCAGGAGGCGTCTACAAGTTGTCACTGAATACTCCTCTATACCTTGTCTTCTCTCCAGAAGTGCAGAGGCTGATTCTTGAGGCAAGAGCCGGCCTCGCGTTGACACCTGTGCGCTTGGCGCGCGAAAGTTGCATAAGTGACTCCTGCCTTGTCACACTCCTCTCCGTCGAACGTGATATCGTTCTCCTTCAACACCAGGTACTCCTTGGGACCTCCTGTCAACAGATGTACAGTCCAAGTAAAGTTGGCGGAAGTTTTACGATTTTGCTTTTATTTGCTGCTGTACTAATGGCTCTAAGCTACTATAGAAACACTTTTCCCATTTTGGTACATTATTTAATCTACTTAAAACATCGTTTGCAAATTTTGCTTTGCCCGGTGGCCTCTTAAGAGGATGAAATAGTTAAGTTTTATTAGTTCAAATTTTAATTTCACTTAAAATTATTATTGAAGAAAAAAGGCAAAGGATATTTATTTTTGGTTTAGTGCAAGTAACTTTTTTTAGAACAGTCGATAAAGTAACATGAGACATCTGGTGGTAAGAGCCTTTCACCCTCTCAGTCATGAATTTCAGAAGACCCACAAGGCTCTCTCAAGTCTAAATTATGTTCTCAACAACAAGCTCTAGCTTCGGTACTACTAAAGTTTAACACAAAAATAGATATGTTAAGGATTCAAATGAAACAGTTTTACTTACCACCAGACAGTTGGTTCAACTCACTGCTTCGGCATTTCTTGGGCAAAGGTTGCGGCACAAGCAGGAAATCATTGGTGCAGTCTAAGCTGAAGGCAACTTTATCATCCGAGGAGTAAGTGATAAGCAGGTTTTTCGACTCATCTACCAATATCTCATTCGAAGTTCCGACTCTAGAAACATTTTGGACTTTGAACAATAGGATAGTTGATAAAAGGGCAATTAAAACATCTGTCTGTAAAACACCTGAACTTTTCGATTAAGTCCAAAATTAGGGTAATACTCTGGAAAGGATTAAGGTTTTTACCAAATCTCAATCTTTTTGGGAGTCAAGAGTACATCCCAGTGTCCTCAAAAGTTAATTTGTTACCCCTTCTTTGCATTTAAAGATCATTAATCACTATTTGAGATGCCGACCACTCTCATGAGGGTATTTTAAGGCAAATATGTGGATAAGGATGAGTGTGATGAGTGGTAGTAATGAGTTATAAGGTGTAGTCTTGTTACAAACTAAGGCCGACTCTTCCTTAGAATGGGTCATTAATTAATAGCCCAATGACCAATGGAAATACAAGGACCAAAGGCTTAACGTGACTTCGAACCACACAGGTGATGGTCTGATATGTCTAGACGATGGTGGGAGTTGATGCAGGTATTATCAGATGATCACTGAGACTATCTGAGCCGCTTTAGACCTATATCATCCTCAAAACCTGACCTCCATGAAGCTGGATTACAGAACCACGCCACGAGTCCCAGTCTAGAACGTTAAGAAGATAGTTTCACACTTTTTAGGAGTTTAATTTACAATTTTTAAGAGGAATACAAAACCAATGTGTCATATTTGATGGGCAAGACAAGGAACACCAAACGGTTAAGTTCAAATTTTATAAGATGAGAAGAAAGAATAACTCTCTGATGATGGGATTGTACCTAAGCCATTTGATTTGGGAATACACGTTATTTTGTTTACACTTCATGTTAATAATATTATAATTGGATTAATTGGTTTCGGACTAGCCATAGGGCTGGATAAAAGTTTAAAATTCAAAACAGACTATGTCTAAGTAAGGGTGAAATCTAAAATATTCATTACAATTTCATTGAGAAATGTATAGGTGTCTAATTACCTAGTAATTATTAATCTACCAATCTACACCTATATTGGTTATTAAGATAATTTTCTTTCTTGTTGTCTCCAGTCCATTATATCTGCCACATAGATTATGAATTCTGCAAGTTTGATACAACAGCACACTTGCTGATAAATTTGTTTAGAACAATAATTTTTATCACTACTGTATTCTTTAAAAACGCTTGAACATACTGGTATCAATTATATTCTTGCCACTGAGAAATTGGAGACAATATTCAACAAGGTTCTTAAGCTAAAAATAGTGACAATATAACTATTGTGTGTGGAATGTAATTTTAAACATTAATTATTTAGAATAGGTAAAATTATAATCACTATTGATAGCCAATTATTTAAACTTACTTGCCAGACAACCTCTTTGTCAGGTTTTCCCAACAACTTCTTCTATCCAGAGTTTTGTGTTTGGCGTATATTTTTATTGTCACTGTATTTTCCATCTTTGGGTTGGCCAGCTTATGAACATTGTACCTAAAGCAAGTTTTAAAAGTATAAAAAATTAATCATACAAATTAAAGGCACACAATCAACATTTACACCAAGGTAAGTAAGGTAAATTCTGTTGCTAGTTTGTTCGTCTTATTATAAGTAATTTATTTGACCTTTAAATACATAAGTAGAACAGGTTGTATTGTCTTCAGACTTGATATTAAGTTTAATAAATAAACAATAATGGTATATGTTGTAGTAATGTTACATTCAAACTCTCTCTCATACAAAAATACCCTAAACCTTTGCATAGCCTTCTTACCTATCAACATCAGGAGTCGGAACATTTTCTGACTAACACAAGAAAGTATACAAGAAGTTTCCAAATGTGAAATGACATATTTTGGAGCGTAAAAGAGGTAAAAATAGGAAAATTTAGGCTCATTTTAAAAGTACAGGGACAGGTGTATCAGAGGGTCGGTAGTTTGATGCCAGTACCCCAGCAACAACCTGTCTTTTCACAATTATACTTTTTTGCGGACAAAAATACTGAATGGAACATTAGATGTGGAAACTTCTCACATTTTATTTTTAAGAATACTGTACAAGCATACTCCAAACTTAAGTCATGATCCTTGATTATTTGTGGCAAAGCAAGGATGAACAGCTATTATTTTAATAAATAATTAATAACAAAATTGAAAATTACTTTAAAACTCTTAACAAAAACCAATGTTGTTGTGTGTTTTTACAATTGAGCCTGCAAAAAGACATGTACAAAGGAGCTACAGTCGATTGCCAGACTATTTAACAAAGAAGCTCTTTTAAGCATGATAAAATAATAATACGGTTTTGTACGCCAAAAAGAAAGAGAGTGAGGAGTCTGGTCAATAATACTCATATTTTTACTCTGGCAAACAAAACTAATGCCAATGAGTTTCTCTATTGCTAATGGGTTTCTAAATAATGATGGCTGACTAATGACTACAGTATACTTCTCACCATAACTCGCTAAAGCGAAGGCAATGTGCACTCTCGAAATACGTCTCGGGATCAGCGTTACAAGGCATCTTCGCATCATTCTGACAACAACTCTGTCCTCCTCTGATCTGCTTGTCACTAATTTCTCGTTTCTCTATTTCCTTTCTTTCCATGTTCACCATTTCACCACTGTTTATCGGCTCATGTTCAATAATGTAAGGCAGATTGTGTACTTTGTCTTCTTGAATTTTAGGTTTCAAGACACTGTAGTCTGGCAAATTTTTACTTGTATTTGTCACTTTTTTGTTGCAGAGACTGAAAGATAGGGATGCAGATCGGTCCGAATCATTTTTACCCGAGACTATACAAGAACCGCCACGACCTTTGGTCGTAAATTTCCTATTACCGATGTTTTCATAGTTTATAGTCATATTAGATGTATCAATCAACGGTAACAGTCCCTGAATTACTTGTTCCATTGCTTTAACATTCTCAAGGTCACTAGATTGTGTGCATTCAGTAGATTTGATTGTCTTACATGAAGGAGTTGTCTTTTTAGTGCAAACGGTTGTGGTATCACAATTATTTACAGTGCTAGTTGCTGTCAACACTTTTTTATCAGTTCTTTCTGATCCTGTGGGGTTACAAGCACCCCTTTGAACACTCACCTCGTTCTTGTTGTCTTCCAATTTGGCAAAAAACTGCTTTAAAACCTGTTGACCACTTGCATTGGGAATGTTACTTTCTGACAATTGATCATTTGAATATTTCGCACTTGACGTTGTCACTCTATCAGTCACTTCAGGGTAGTTTAGCTTTTCATCTATTTTATTCACTTTGATTTTATTCATCATTAACATTTTAAAAGCTCCCGGAATGTTTTCTTCAATGGATGGATTTGTATTTGGTCTACTTTTGCTTTCGTTTCCTTTAGTTTTCACAGCAAAGTCTAAATTCTTTACAGTGAACATAGTGTCAGATGGAGCACGAGTGTGCTCAAATTGAAACGACATCACGGTAACATTAGGGTCTAGGGATAAACCACTGTCACACACAGCATTTTTGAGTGAACTTTCCGAAAGACCATTCACAAATGTCTTTGGTAGAATGGGTTCTTCTAACTGTTTCACAAACGAAACATCATCTTTTGTTTTTAGCTCTCCATGGTTTACGACTTCAAAGGAGATTACATCTTCTAATTTGCTATTTTCTGATCCAAAAGCTTTCTTGTCTGAGGTTATTGAGTCTAGGTCTCTACTGGCTCGATTTCCTGAGCTTCCTTGATGCTTATTGTGCAAATATTGTTCGTGCTGAACGCTATTCTTTTCGTCACTAAGTCTTCCATCGCACGGCTGGCGTTGATCATTCTTAGCTTGATCACAAGAACAACAAAATCCCTAAAAACATATCAAACAAATGTGATATATGATTTGGTTTATTTTCATTTTTTACACTTTGGTAGGCGAAAAATGAAAATAATATCAGGATGGATGAGTAATGTATTCTTTTATATGGCACACACTAACAGATTTTCCATTAAACTTTGAATAAAGTAAATTGGCTCTTTAATTTAATTTAATTCTGGTGAATGTAGGATCTAGTGTTTACACAGCATCAATCGAAACATATTTTAAAACATTTTCTGTCCAAAACAAACAGATTGTGAATCTAATTTCCGAAACATATTAATGGGGTAAAATATGAGCTTAGTGTTACCTCACTGTATTGTATCATCTTGTTATTGTAGAAGCTAAAGCCGCATGTCGGATGGGAGGAGGATGTATCACAACCGGTGAAGTTGGAAGTGTTCTCATAATTGATCACTTCTTCTGTTGCCTCTGCATTTATTGACTGAAAAAAAACATTGCCTTTCATACATAAAAAGCAGGGATAGTTTGTAGAAAGAGCCAAACATAAGAGTAAATTAGTGTGATGTTAGTGTTACTCAAATTTAGTTGTAATGTAAAGCCATTCTGAAAGTGATTTCTATTCCTCTGCTGGAAAATACTAGTTATTTCACTTGATCAACTTTACCCATGACATACTTCAGCACTTAGAGGTGGAAATGTTTCTAGCTACTATTAGTTAAGACTTCAAAGTCTAGTATTAGTACTTAGTAGTCAAAAATGGCTCTAAAAATAAAAAGAGATATTGCAGGCACCTGATGATAACGGTTGTCAAGAAACTCCCGATTTACGAGAATAATTCTCACAGATGTTAGAGAGGCAACGTAGGAAAGCTAAAAATGAGGGGAGATGAACATGTTGTCAATGAGGACACAAAATATTTTGGCCACTCAAAATTTGACTGACAAATATCAAGAGTAGATACAAGTTTTGCAACTACCTTCATGATTTTGGCCGCAAGATAAATAGTTCACGCACAAACAGAACAAGACAGAAACATTCATTGAAAAAGTTGTCCCTGGTCAAGTGAAAGAACAATAACGGTTACCGAGTCCCATGAGAGCTAGAGCAGTACTACCAAAGCTAGTCTGGCAACAGTTTCAAGTGCTGATTAACTCTCGCGATAGTTGTCAAGTGTTGTGTTGCTATCCTAATGTCATTTTTAGCGTACTTCATGTCAGAGGATTAGCGGATGCAGGAGAAACCGTGGCTCTTAGATTTATTATAGTGGCTATAGCCAACATTTTTTCCTGGTTTTATGCAAACAGTAATTCACCGGTTTATTCACCGTAGACTAAATTTATGGTTTTTTCATGGTCAGTGGAGACTCTGCTGATAGGATTTAACTATACTGTACCTTTGTTAATTGTAAATCGTACAGTTGATACATCTTTTCCCGTTTTATCCTCAACATTAGAGGATTCAAGAGACGTTTCTTCCTGCCGTTCACGCCATCAATAACGTGGTCTATTGGAATAAATCCATCTGATTTTGTGCAAAACTGGAACAATAAGAGCATTTTTGTATGAGAAAAATTAAAAGTAAGAAACTATGGACACATTTAAACCAAAATAAAGGTATACAACACAACAAAATGAAAATATCAGATTAGGGGTTCCTAATTTAACAGCCAGAGCTTATTTTGGGTGAGTGTTAGGACTGAGGAGTAACGGTGAAAATGATCACCAAACAGTCTTTGGTGGTAATGCTTAGAAAAGTCTACAATTAGTGTACACTAGGTAACCTACAGTGCTTTGAAGAAGTGTGCAGCTACTTCAAAACTATTGTAGCTAAAGCTCACAAATTATGGGCATACTCAAAAACTGTTCAATAAGCAAACAGATTCAAACTTGAAACTCAAATTTAAAAAACAATATGTAGATACTTGTGGGTTCATACAGGACGACCAACGGGAACCACACGGATTTGAATTTTGACAGGGCTAGTACTGTGCGACTGGTGGGGTAGAAAGGTGAATAATGCATCATTACACTCGATATACAACACTATTTTAGTAACCATGGCTTAGTGGACGATTGATCATCGCATGTTTACGTACGACACGTTTGTTCAAAACCGTGGTTCTCTGATAACTGGCCGGCGACCTTTTAGTGTTCAATTTGACATAGTTCCCCGTAGTGCTGTACCTGGTCGCAATACGATTCTTAGATGAGTTCACAATTTACACGAGAACCCCATCAAAATTCAAGAAAGACTTTACATTCACAACGTTTCATTGTTTGGTGCTCCTTTTGGAATCATAAGCCTGTATTTATTTGAAATTGAAAACGGCACATCAGTTTACAATGACCTCTGAAGGGTACTGCTGACTGCTGTATAGCTTCTTGCGCCCCCAACTGTGGAGACGTCTTATTAGAGGAAAAAATGTTTATTTATAGCAAGATGGTGCCACAGCACACTCAAGGCTCAAGGGCTCAAGAGGTTCATCGAATATTCCCAGGATGAGTTACCTCACGTTACGGGGACATCCCATGGCTCCCAGATCGCCTGATCAAAGCACATGCGATTTTTTCTTGTGGCGATATCTTAAGTCTCGAGTGTTCACTCATCAACCCCGAACTTTGATAGAATTGAAAGAGGCAATAAGAGAAGAAGTGGCTGCAATCGATAGTGAGTTGCCGGAACAGGTACAAGCAGATTTTTGATAAAGAACTTACATCCAAGAGAATAACCACTTACCTCATATAATTTTACACAATCACAATTAATAATTATTTAAAATGTCATTTTGTAATCTTTACTTTGACAGTAAATATATTGATTTTAGTTGAATAATAACAGAGTACAATTCATTTGAAATCCATACATTTCCTGTCGGTCATCCTGTACAATCTGAAAATGAACTACCGTACCTTGGGAGCTAGAACACTTTTGCCTTCATGATTATTTAAATTTTTGGTTTTGAGTGAGTTTTGGTAAACAATTCAATAACAAAGTAAGCTTGTATAAATTTAGGTAACAGTACTATTACGCAGTATTTTACAACAATTATGTTCTAGAATCAAGAGTATGAGTCTCAAAAATACTCCAAATTGCTCAGGTAAAATAAAAAACTGCCTTGGAATGACTTGACTTGAAACTAGTTACACATGCCTAAATCATTCTAATAACATGTTGGATAGTATTAAAACTCCATATAATTTATTACCTTTGCTGTAAACCTGTCTTTGTTTTATTAGAATAAAAGTTGCTTCCTAAACAATTATTGATATGTGCAATAGCATACACTTTTGTAGGGTAAACAAATGGTAAAAAAACAGTTCCATTGTTTAGGTTTATTTACCAGAGAGCGCCACTGTTGATCCTGTCTGTGTGGCAATCCACAGGTCCGAGCTCTAGCCACAACTACAAAACAGTAAATTTATCTAACCCACCTTAATACACGTAAGTTTGCTGGACAAGCGGCCCGACCAGCCTAAAGAACTAAACACTGGACCTACCTCTCCCCCTGAGTTTACAGTCATTTTAATAACCAGTTTTCGTTTGCAGTTCCTCAAGTGGTTCTTGTTGGAACCCGCCGTGGTGTTCAAAAACTTCTCCTCCTCCAAGTTTATAGAGCAAGGAAACACGTACACTTTCAGTTCCGCTTCTTGTTTCGTTAACCTTCGCATACTTTTGTTTGACCATGATTTCTTGCAATCTAGCTGGAATAGAAAATTTAAAACTAAAATCACTAAAATTGCCTCTTTAAAATTCACCATAAATGAAAACTAATTAATAAATTTCTCAGTATCAAACAAAATATGTGAGCTTGTCTTTATATTTTTTTATAAGATAAACAACAAAATAAATAAACCGAAACTTAGATTATTGTTTATTCATATGATATTTTAATTAAATGATGTTTATCTGTTTACCATAAACGTTTTTGTTTCATACACACAAATTAGTGAATATAAACTGATTTTAAAAAAAGTTATCAACTGTATTACAATATTAGCAAATAAACATTTTTTGCTATGAACAAACAAGTTGTATATAATTGTAAAATGGAAACTAGAAACATACAAAATTGTCATGATATTACAGATATGCCCTTCAGGCTTGCTGGGGCGCCCTCTGGACCTCTACTCATCCTGCGGCCTTGTATTTTGGGAACATTTGCTGGGAGAGTTTAACTTCAAACTGATCTAGCAAAGAAATCATCAGAGGTGGAAGAAAGTGTTAAATACAAAGGTTCTAAAAATTTGTTTCCACAATATCGATTTTTCTTTAGATTGAAGTTCCAAGCAACTGTTTTGCTGCTATGATGCAAAATATTGGGCAGATAACACAAGGGCAGATTTTCAAATGCCATTTTTTTTGGCCGCCATCTTGTCAGAGCCTTAAAAGAATGTTTTCAGATCTTTTCCGAAGAGCTACTACACCAAAGAGCTTCAAAAAGAGTACTGTATGTGGTTGAGGGGGTAGCATGCCAGGAAGTGCCTAAACATTTACTCGTTCAGTCGCCATTCAGTCTCCTGTACAACCGGCTTTATAGTATGTTAATAATAATCATTGATTTAGTAATTAGATATTTTTTAAGTTTTGTTATTTTGGTTTGTCAAACTTCAGGTAATTTGTTTATAAACTTTATAGGGTTGAATTATGAATGTTGTTGGTAACAAATTTTGTTATAAAATATATTTTCTAATAGATTTTTTCGATCTGATACTATATTTTTTGGGTTTTTCAGTTTCAAATGTAAAATATAGTGGATTTTTTGCAAATTGTATTGTTTTGAAAACATAAATGTCTAGTACTGTTAATAATTTATTTTGCTTAAACATTTCTTTACAAGATTCTCTAGTTTTTAGTTTCTAAAATGATTCTAATTTCTGCAGAATGAATAAAGTTTTTGAATCAAAAGTTCTTATTTCCAAATGGGTATAGCACATTTTGTAATTGAAATAAACGACAAGTGGTAAACGTTCATTAGGATTTCCTCCAAACAAAGTTTCGATAATCTTTTGATTAGAAAAATAAGGATTTTGATAACTTTGTTGATATATACAGAATGCCACAAAAATGTGTAGCGTGCTTTTCAGAACCGAACTGTACATACAAAAGTAAGTCGAAAATGTCTAGTAACAATTTTTTTATATCGGCTACAGCCGCAATCCGCCATTTTGTAAACTGTTGAAAATAATTAAAAACCCTTTGAGATATTTTTGTGATAAATTGTTTCGAACCTTAATTAATAGATTTTATCTAACTTACCAAGTTTCAAAATGGTGGCCATTTAAAAATGTCAAAATCAAATTCCAATTGGATTCCATTTGACTTGGAAGTGTTTAAATGACCGCCATTTTGAAATGTGATAAGTTAGCCCCCAACTGAGCTAGATCACCTCTGTAGCCTAAACTGGTAGCACTCGATAAACACGGGTTAGAGTTAAGTGATTTTAATTACACGACCAAGTCTTAGATGTAAAAATAGAAAACCTATATGTTAAACACATTGATTTGGCCTCATGATCACTATAACCATAGCCTGGGCCAAAACCTCCCAACACCACTTCTGCTGAAAATCATTAAAAATAATTGGCACTGTATGCTCTGACTCTACAATGTAAGCCCGAGTAGTTATCGTAATTACTTGAGTGGGTTACCTTCTGTGACGAAGAAAATACACCTAAAATGGGAAAGCTAGGGACCACAGCCGATTTCCTGATAACAGTGGTTTAGATTAGCTTTTACCGGTACACAAGACCTAAGTTAGGCCCGGAGTGATCCTCTGCGCGCGCATCAAATTAGGCACCTTCGTAGGGTGCGCCGTGCGCGAAACCGATGCTCCTTGAAGAAGTGTACGGTACTCCGGACTCTTTAGAGATCGGACTAATATACTCCCCCTCTCTATGGCACAAAACAGCATAATCATTGTGGTTTAATTAAAACAGTAAAATAGCTTTCATTATTCAGTGATGGCGTTCACAAAGTAAATAGACCCATTGTACATTTAAAGTCAATGATAGACCCAAATTAAAAAGAAAGACCGAAATATGTATGGGGTTAAAAATTTAACACGATCGGAGTAAAATTGAAAATTGTTTTGCCGGGATCTGGAAGGCCTAGTTGACAGACAAAGATAGTTTACGGTTTCACCACACCACCGACAGCAGCACCATTCAATGAACGTTCCAATTCGAGAAGAGTTAGTACAGAAAATGAACCTTTCAGGTAAGGAGGAGTACAGAAACACTGCCGCCAGCCAACACGAATGGTCCAAGTCCAGAGGAGTTAGTACTGAAACTGCCGCCAGGCTGCAGCACTAAACAGACAACTGTCGGCTGCCGGCATTACGTAGTTTACTTCTTTTCCGCCGCTCTTGGTGTAAACTTTCGGGAAAATCTGAAAACATTATTGTCTAGCTTTTGACTTTAGCCGATATTTTGCAGCAAAACAGTTGCGAATGCCCCCGAAAGGCGAAAACGAGGCTGTAAGCCGAGTGGAATCTGGAGGTGTTTTAAAGTCAATGATTATAAAGACACTTTTGGGTCGAGTAATAAGCGTATCATCATATATTTATTTATGTTACTCTATACACTTTATCTATGTTAGTATCACATATTGTTATATATATATATTATCATGGTCCAATTCTAATTTTTATCTCGTAGTTTTTTATTCAATTGCTTTGCATCACTATCTCATTTCTCAATTATTTTACTAGTTTCCCTGATTGTTACCCATAACCACCCCGACAATAAACTACAAACATAAAGAGGAGTACAAAAATATAGTGCCATCCAAGTCTGGGTTGAACAGACCTCTCTATCTTTTCCGTCTGTCTCTTTTATTAAATGTTCTTACTGTATTATGTGTTACCATATCTTGTAAAAGCATGCCGTATATATATAAAAAAAAACGTCTCGGAACAAATAATTCTTGCCATTTATTTATTACTATCAATGGTCAGAAAACATACATATTTTCATTTGAAAATTACACAAAGTTGGGGGATGTGCTTACATGCTAAGGGTTAAGCCCAAACATGCAACTGGACTCTATTAGTTAGTAATCAGATCATTTTATCTAATTTTCTTCTACACGTCCAGACAATATCGATATTAGTTACAATAATTTAAATATCTACTGATTAACATAATAGGAAGTATAAAATATAATTAACAAGCAATAAGAATAAATAATCCTACATATTAAATAGATACACTGCCATGATGCAGGTATATTACAAAAATAATAACTTATCGGTTAATTTAAATTTAAAGTAATTGGAATTTAACTACTTTATTTGAATCCAATAACACTGCCAATAAGTGCCTTATCTCAATTATTACCTTGTTAGTGCCCTTCCATGTGTACGTAACGCGATTTCCTGCCACTTTTTACAACGCGATTTTCTGGCCCCGAATAGCGCGGCGTAACGCTATGCCAAACCCTCCGTGTAATGCATAGCCAAACATACATAAAATAGCTTGTGGGATGTTGAGTTCACTCGGACTTTTTATATAAACCGTACATTTTGTCCTCATTTACGAATAGTAGCAGGGAATAATGGATTAATTGACATCGAGTATCAATTATATATTATTGACACCAAACCTTTTCGTTAATACCAAAGATTATCTAAAACCATGATCGAATTTTTATTTTTTTGTTTATTCGTTCTGTTTTTGTTATAGTTGTGGACGTTTTGGTTATGTTTGCTAAGTGCTAACTACTAGGATTTTTATTATTGTATTGCAACGAAACAAGATAACCCTATAAACATACACTGGAAAAATTATTAATTCTACGTTTAATAGTATTATAAAGTGATTTGAATACTGTAGTACCTAATTGTAAACTCTTGTTACTGTTCTCGTTTTGTAAAGGATTACTCAAGGTTAGTAGATTTTAGGCTAGTAAGCAAACTTCCTAATCTATACATCCCTCCAAGCTACTAAAAGCCTGAGACTATAACCACCCATCAGTTTTTGGGCTCTTTTCCACTATAGGCCTTAGTAAGGTTGGGCCTTCCTATAGTAAGGTTTTATACTTACGCTGTCTGATTCAACGAGGCTATCCTATTTTGCCTCATATTTTAATCGCTTAATTCTTAGGCTATAGGTGTAATGATTGTCAAAAGATCCCCATTTGGTCTATTTCCCCTTTTACTTATCTTAACCCTGGCAGGAATACCCCAACCTTCTATAGTGACCCTCACTAAAATAGCCTATTTTTGGCCAACTTTAACATTTTTTTGGTAATATTGGCAGAAGATTTAAAAGACCCAGGTTATACAAACCTAGAGACAACCTTTCAAAACATGGAAAACAACCTTTCTAATCTCTACACCAAAAAATAGCATCCTAAACGGGGGACTACAAGAGCATGTTTCGAGCAATTCTTCTGGGGTAATTAATACTCTTAATGTAAAAAAAGCAGTTGTTGTGTTATAGCCTATATTTGACTAAAAAGCATGGATACAATTTTTGGTTGTTTCATGGCTTAGGGCTGGGAGCAGGTCAATAATAGGCTTATAATTTATAATATTGTAGTTTTTGACTAATGAATCGAAAAGAAATTTGCTACTACCACCAGCGCTTCAATGCCTGGCTGTTTGACAACCTGGTTTTTGCAAACAATGTATTAATTTAACTAAAAAAAACCAAGTTTTTTATTTGGAAAAGTATGCAGTACGTATTTTAGGAACATTGAATTTGAGAGACCACTGTCATGAAACCTTTAAACAATTAAGCCTTTAGTGCCGCTTTAACAGCTTCCCTTTGCAAGGCAGCTCCAAACAAGAGCGACACAAGAATCTGGAATGATTTGCGTAGGACCAAATTATTCAGTGAACCTCACCCTCAAGCTGGCATAACTTTTTAAAATTTATTACCAGCAGAGATTAAAAATTACAATAATATCAAATTTTTCAAAGCTCAATTGAAGCAACATTTAGTGTCCCATGCCTTTTACAAAGTGGCTGATTACCTAACATCTAACATGTATACCTACTTTTAGGATTGTCAACAAGAATGATTACCTTTTTCCATGGAGGAATGAATGTATGTACGAATAACTTGTATGCATACATAAGTGTGAATGAAACGTGTTTAATTTATTTGTATTTTACGTTATGCTTTGTAACACATTATTTAATGTAAATTGCTATAAAGTTGTATCATATTTTATGACAAGCTCCTGAATTTGTCTGTTACAGTGTTTTTAGCTTTATTCTTGACAGAAAGGCTGAAATATCAAACTAACAAAACTTACTAGTGATTATAACATATGGAGAGGAGGAGAAGAGCGTTTGGACTGAAAAATGTGGGAAATAAAAAAGAAATACAGGCACCAGTGGCATCATCATCCGATATTAGTGGTTCCCCTAAGTCTTCTTTGAAATCTCCTAAAACAGGTGATTAAAACATTATTACATGGTTTAAAGTAAATTAGTTATGACTCAGGATGTGTGATAGTTAGTCAAGGAATACATCTTAAAATAAATAAAAAATAATGCTTTACATTTTTGGAAAAATATAGGCCTTAGCGAAAGTCACGTTAATTAGTCTAGAGTTTCTTTTGAAAACTTCGGACAAATCTATCAAATATTTAGTAATAGGCTTTTTAGTGTGTCAATGATGGTAATTTAATGTAACTTAAAATGTCATTGGTTTTCAGGCAATAGTTTTTTAAAACACTTCGAACAACTTATTTTAGTTCATAGCGAAAAATTCCTCTTTGGCGGCTATTTTGAAAAGCTTGATGGATTTTATAATTTTTGGTATATTGATGTAGTTTTATAATAAAAAATACATATTTATTTCAAATTTCATCAAAATCAAAGTTTACTGTTTTTAGACCACTAAAACAAGTAACCAATTCCACTTGCAATGTGTTTTCTGTCCGTGCCTCTATAAAATCCAGTGCTAGTAATCTTTGAAAATACTCCCTTGAATGCCTTCTAGATCTGGAGTCCTTGGAGCACTGTTCTTTTTCTTAGCTGGGCAAATAGTAAAGTAAATCTCAATTCTTGTGCAGAGAACCTTAGGTGGATCTTTTGAAATAATTTTCAATCATTGGGATAAATACGAGGGTCATCCAGAAAGTAAAGAACGTTTTGGTATGGTCAAATCAAAAATAAAGATATCAATACAAAACTTTATTTACAAATGCATAGAACCTTCCTCTACCTTTCTACGCAGGCTAAATGGATTTCAAGACACTGGTTGTAGCATTGGAGACAATTTTCTATACTCATGTTCTACTCATTGCCGTAAAAACAAAAGCAGGATTTCTTAACTTCTTTGAGTTCCTTATCGTTAGCAAACTGTTTTACTTAAAAATCCTAAAGCAGAATAAGTGATAATCACTCAACACCAAGACAGGGCTGTAGTAGTTTCTTTTCTTGGCATAAATTCAACATGGATTAAGCCCTTTCGATCCCAAAAACAGTTGCCATGACTTTTTTCGGTGTTTAAAACCTAAATCTGTCACCAGAATTTTTCTGTAATGTAAGCCCTATTTTCAGGTTTGGGGTTTTTCAAAATTCATTAAAAATACTCATTTCTCAGAGTATAGACTATTATATGTTGTGTTCAAGTAAATGTTCTTTCATTATATAAGCACCATAAACCGTTTCTCTGCTAAATTCCTTCATAGTACTTTTTGGAGTTAGTGAAAGCCCGAAAAATAAATTTCAAAAGCAAGAGCCCTGTAAAGTTTCAATAGATTTTTTTCCATGAAACCAAATATGACAGAGGTTTGCAATATAGATCTTTACACAAAATATTATTGCCTTGCCAATAAACCTTCCTGTTATTATCTATGATTTTTTACCCTTCGTTTTGACAAAGCGCCAAGGTTTGTTCAAGGGTTCTTACTGTACACCTATATATTCACATATAGATTTCCAAAAAAAACATTATTTGGTTTAGAAATGTATTTCAAATATATAAAAATCAATCACATTAATAAAAGTTCTTTACATTTTTATTTTAGTAAATAAATTTTGAATTGTGTTTTTCACCAAATAGCAATTAAAATCAGTTCCTAAATAAAACATGTTTATTGGTAATAAAATAAACATACTACTAACTTACTATGCTTGTTGGTTTGGATAGCATACCATTGTGGTTGGAAATAATAAATAAAGAAATTTGCACCTGATATATAAATAGGGTGTTGAGCCACAAGGAGTGAATGTCGCGTCCAATAGGCACTATTTGTGGATGGTCCTAGATATATCTACAGGCAAAGATAAATCTGAAGGACATTCATCTCCATCAATAAAAGTTCTGATTGGAACAAAGTTCCCTTAGATCAGGCGAGGTCTGCTCGTTCATCCATATTAGAAAAGAGGCCTAGGCCTACTCGCGTAATAAGTCAGTAACCTAGCCTCACTTAGTCTAACACAAATATCACAAATGGTCACAAAACTAGCACTAAAACTATTATATTTACAACTATTTACTATAAAACTGTATAAAAGCACCTGGCTGTGATCTTCACAAATTAGTTTCACTTTCCAAATGGCAAAAGTGAAATCTCAAAATTACGTCTTTTATTTGATTTGTGAAAAGTCAATACTTGAAATTTGGGTGACCATAGATAACTACCAGACAGCCCATTTCATCTTGAAAAGTCAGTTCAATTTAGAAATTTCTAAATAAAAGGAAAAAAAGTTATAACAATAAATGACAGGGGCTGACTTCAGGGGCGATTGACTTTTTGGAAATCTACATTACAGCCACTCTTCCAAATATAATAAATTAAGTAATATTATTGCCCAGAGATATTTACCTCTATGCTACAAGGAAAAACAAACAGTAACTACAAGTTTTGGCTTTGGTTTAGAAGCCAGCCAGTAAAAGACAGAAATTTAGGAAAAGGCGTTCTTTCCCCTTTCATGCATTATTATATCAAAGTCAGGCTGGCCTGAAACTTTCGTAAATTCAAAATATCTACTACTCTCAAAAAATAAACATAAAATAAGTATTATATACCAAAATTAAACCTGAAAATAATGCTGACTGGTGATACCATGAAAGTTGACTGTTACAATATCTAAACCTCGATGTGGTGATTTCGGGCTGCGAGAAGTCGACCCCAGGGATTGACGGCCCTTCGGCATCGAAATTGACCCCAGTTGCCATTGACTTTTATGGGTTAAATTTCACACTTTACATTGCACGGTTTTCAATTGTCGATGCCATTATTAATCACTGTGGACACAAGATGCGTAATCACACAGCAACAAACCTATACTCAATCTGAAGAGGAAGAATGTAGCTAGCAGCTGTACGGCTTAGTAGTGAAGGGGTGTCGCGTGGCGTGATGCTGTCGTTCTTACTTTCTGGATGTCCCTCGTAAACCCAGTTGATGTGTGGTTTTCAGTAACGAGAAGCAGTAAGCAGTGCCCGCTGCCGGAGCAATGCACGCCAAAGCGCGCAAAGTCGGGAGAGAACCTTCAGCGTCTCCTCAGCCCCCGATCCTGAGTCCCGGCTTCCAGCCTGTGTTCCCCAGGACTCTGAATTCTCCGGAGATCGAGGTTTCATGGGATTGGGGTTGCTCACAAGCAACAAATGACATGTGTAAGTTGTAATTTGTGTATTGTTGTCACAACAAATTAAAATCAAAACTGTGGATAAACAAAGTAGGATACAAACCCAAATAATAACCACTATTTGAACAAATCACACTATCTATTCCTCCAGAAATTCCCATGGGTTGCTTCCGTCATGTTCAAATTTCAACTAACATAACTAAGTTAGCCTCATCAAGCTTTTTAAGGGTTTGTGTAAATTCTACTCTGATCATCTTACTTTCAAAGATGGTGTACAAAGTCCTTGATTGGACCTTACTCAGGTAGTAACTATATTAGATATCATGGAGCCAAGTACTAGAGTAGTAAGGCTCTAGTCAAGCTGTAGTCAAGGATTGTGCCCACCACCCATAGACTGCTGGATAAAAAAAGAACTTAATTTACCTTACAATTTTAACAATTTTACAGTGACATTTCTTTGACAATGTGTCTGTACAAGTATTTATTCTTCTTGTATTAAACCTTATACTCGGTTGTATTATATTAGTCTGCTATATTTGTTCACAGTGCCCCCTGCGAAAAGACCAAAACGCAAGTGTCAGCAGCAAATATCCCCACTTGTAGAACCAGCCGCCACCTACTCCAGGCTTAGCCAGAGTCAAGAAGTTACGACAAAGGAGAACGAAGAGAGGCTAGCTTTCTATAAGAATATACATTCGAAATCTTTTCAAAGTAAGTTGAGTGTTTTGTTTATTGGGTGCTTCAAAACAGAATGTACAAAATATGATACAAAATGTGGAATTATTCCTGCGAGACTCACTAAAATCATACTGTTTTCTGTTATTTCTGTATAGGTCAGGGCTTGGGAGGGTACCGTAATTTCAACGGCATCCCGTGATCAGCTCAAAATGTTTGATGGGAAGACCAAAATCTATACTTTTGTTCCGCATAAAATGTTTTGTTAACTGTTTAGTAGAGGACAGTAATAAGGCCAAAACGATTGAAATAAAACGATTAGATCGATAGTTAAATAAAACTACATGTAACAAGATGTGTAATAGCCCAATAACGACCCAATAAGCAAACTATGCATTTATAAAGTAAGAATTACAGTTTGATTACTGGGATTGATAAGATTTTATATCAGCTTTTGTTTTTATGTATTATTAAAGGCCAACCCAACTTTTGAGTACTGTTTTTGGGTAGTCATGAATAAAAACACTTTATACAACCAATTTATAGCATAAATGAGTTCTTGGAACAAAATA
Source organism: Matsumurasca onukii (assembly GCA_018831715.1). NCBI lineage: Eukaryota > Metazoa > Arthropoda > Insecta > Hemiptera > Cicadellidae > Matsumurasca > Matsumurasca onukii. Next base: position 36,708,110 of record CM032058.1, on the reverse strand, counting down.
TAGACTTAACATTTTAACTTACTTTGTTTAATATTGAATGTCCTTTATAATTAGTTATCTAATCTATTGACTGTTTTATATTGTAATGTGCTGTAACATTTTAATTAATTTATTTTTAACATTGATTTTGACAATGCCTATTTCTTGTAAAACTTGATCAATGGCAATAAAGTTCTGATTTCTGAAGATTATGGCTACATTACTTTAATAAAGAAAGAAAGATGTGAATTTTTGGTCAGGATGGTAAACTTACTGAAATAAAGGTTTTAAAGTGCCATAGTCAAAAACCTTAAAAACCAGAAGAACAGAACTATTTTGGTTTTATCTGTAAAAACCAAACACTTAAAATGGGTAATGTAAACACATTTTCTACCACTTGATGACCTACAACTATCTTATTTACACTTGTATTTTGTTTTCAGAGAAATCAGAAAGAGGTGCAGTAGTTGAAAATAACAACACTCAAATTTCAAATGTACCAGAAGCAAATACAACTCCACAGAGGCCTCGAAGGTCTTCGGTGGGACTTAATAGAAGTAAAGAACTGATCAATGATCCTTTTGATGACTCAGCCAATGAATTTATGTTTGAGTGTAGTCAGGCAATTGAAGAAAAACTCAAGAATGGTGAGATCCAAGTCGGTCCGATGGTGAAAATAAACCTTGTGAACCAAGAAATATCCTCACAATCTCCACAAAATGGAAAAAAAGTGCACCTCAGAAAAACTATACAAAACCTGTTCCCAAGTGAAAATGCTGTTAATGTCCAGAACAATTCCCAAGTTAAAGGTATTAAATCACCTCAGAATAAAAGAAACCAAGTAAATTCTAATTTTAGCAGTGGAATCAGTCCAGGAGACAAGTCAGATGGTTCAAACGAATCTCACTACCTAACGAACAATCTGCACACGGTTCTTACACCTAAAAACAAAGCAAATGAAAATCTTCCCCTAGAAAATAACCGATTCAAAGCCAACACCAACAGTGCCATAAAAACATCATCTGGCTGTTTCAGTGAAAGCAATTCTGTGAACAAACCAAATGTATCTGACAGGTTATGTGACCTAAACAGCTCAAACACAGAAAAAAGGCCACATCAAATGTTGCCAAGAGAGTGCAGTAGACCCAATACAGTTCCTAATCGCAGGTGTGAAAACAGTTCCAAGTATGACAGTGTGGATAAGTTCAGAAGACCACCAGGTAGTTCAATGTGCCCAAACAAACCAAATGTGCCAAGTGTTGGAAACTCAAAAGTTGTAGTAAATGAAAATAAAGTTCCTTTACAAGTTGCCAATTCTTCATCAAGACAGGCCCAGGAGAGGCTTGAAAGTACAAAAATGCCAGGTTAGTCAATGCACTTTTTTTCAAAAAAATAATTCATTAAAGACATGCATTTGAGTTCCATTACACTTGTGAGTCTATGCGATTAAGCCTAACCATTACAGGTTTAATGGCTTCTCTTACTCAACTCTTTCCCATTTCAGGACTTGCTCTTTTTTCACATTCATTGTTTTGCATTTAACTTGATTTTTTTGAAGTAACAAGTTACCAACCGTTATATTTCACAGGGTGTTATTGGAAGAGTAACCAGTTATGGTTTGATGTAACTTCTCAAGTACTTCTAAGAACTACATAATACATGTATGTAGAGTTTGGTCTAAGAAGCACACTTCACAGTTTTAGGACAAAGAACACATAAATTGTATGTTTGTCTCAGCTACTGTAGGAAAGTCTCACTTATCCAAAATTTCTTCCGTGAAATTGTTGATAACCCTTGTTTAACACATCCGTGGTGGTTTGGTATCACGCAGCTCATAACTCCGGTGGCGCGGGTTCGATCCCCATAGTCACCACTTACAATTTGTAAAGTCATTATATACAATGACGCTAGGTTAAGGTCGAGGTTGAGTGGTAGTGGGAATTTTGTAGTTTTATCTTTGCTTTGTAAAACAAGAAAAATTAAAGTTTAGCCAACTTTACTTTTATTACTCCTCGCAAGCGCTAGCATCGCCAACAGATGAGCCTCATCAAGCGCTAGATAATTAACTTGTACAGGTCGGTTACCTGCTGTTAGCTAGATGGGTGACAGTGAGCTGGGCCAGTGGTTAATCCTTTCCAAAACAATTTAGGGTCGACCCCAAAGGGTCGAGAGTGAGCTGGGTCAGTGGTCAGATCCCAGGTAGAACAGGATTACCAAGGGTTACTTTTCGGCACCCCCCTCCCCCAACCCTTGTAGACTCACATTGTCCCCCTCTCCAGATGTTCACTTTCACCGATCAGTTTCAGTTTTGTCTTTGAGGAGTGTTCATCTAGTTTTATGCATACATCGCTAAAAAATTCAAACGTTTGCTGATTATTTGGTCGAAAACTATATTGACAGTAGCTCATCTTTCCCTCTTAAGCTATGGGCATCACTTTCACTATCATCTGAAGTAAAGTTAGGCCTACTATAACTAAAGCGGGTGGATTCCAATTGCCACCCTTGAAAGTGAAAGTTTAAGGTGATCTGAATTGCCACCCGTGAACATAGACAGTTTTAGCTTATTGAACACAAACGATAAGTAACACACACAAAAAAACAAAGTTTAAATGAAACAAGTATTATTATTACGACACCAGAGCGTTTAAACCCGTGTTTATTGGGTTGAACGATAGATACAATTTATGGAACGAATCTTCATTCTGTTTTGGTTTAAAAATTAGACATTTATGCCTCTAAATTACAAATGTATTCAAACGTTTGCCTTGCAGCAGCTAATTATATAGTCCGCCTGTCAACGGTTAAGTGAAGCGTACGATAATTGCTCATCGATGTTCACGGGGTGGCAATTTGGATCACCTTGAACTTTCGCTTTTAGGGATGACAGTTGAAATTCAGCCACTACAACAATAGTAGCCCTCCACAATAAAACCCCTACAATAGTAGCCCTTCCAAACCTCCCCAACCCCTCAACCCTTTACGTCAACCACTGGCCTAGCTCGACAGCGACCCTTACACTGACCACTGGTCCAGTTCGTCGTTTTAATTAGGGTCTTTTCTGACCGCTAGCCCAGTTCGACAACTCCCAGCTAGATACCTAGATAAATATTCTGCAGGCGCTCAACTTTGACTGGTGGGAGTAACTATGACTCTTGCAAGCCAAAATGGTGATTGATCTTAATGCAGGGTTATTACTTATTATCAAAAATGTTGCTCTGTTGCCCGTTGTTCTTTCTGCTTTGGGGATATTGGCTTGGTGTATTTCCATATGTTAGTGAACCAATGGTGGCCTAGAATTGGATATCATAATAAATAATTAAATATGTACCATCATATGTACCTATTCCTCTCAACTTGGGTGTCTTACTCATGAGTTGATAATGATTTTACCTTTTAATGATATTATAGTCGTGGAAGCAGTGGCTTTTAATTCAAAATCGCTTCAGCATTGCTTTTCTTAACTATAATTTTCAAACTTTGATTCCTCTTTTCAGGCGCAAAAGGGGAGTCCTCCAGTATCACTTCGCTGTTGGATGACGATTTTGACATAGAACTCTCTAGTTTGGACTTTGATTCGTTAGGTAAGTTAAGCACTTTGGAGCTGTTTTCAAATCCCTTTGAAATACATTTAAATTGTGCTCTTCACTTCCAGATTGAACTTCTACAAAGCTACCGTTTTACTGATCTGGAGGTCTAGACGAGGTGTACCTTTGAGCTCGCTTCAGTACAACTTTTCCTTGAATAGCCTCTTTCCGCAGTCGTTATCTACAAACATGTCAATCTTATTTACAATTCCCAATATTAAACAACACTAGGTGAAGGTTTGTCACATGTAAAAAGGTTGTTCCTAACAGCCCCGTTGTAAAAATACTAAACAACGTTTATGGTTGCACATTGCGAATGTCAAAAAAATTACGATGATTGAAGTCTACCGGCGTACAAATATTATGTTTTTGAGCAACTAGAAACTTAGTAACCCCTCATAAACTTTGCAAAAAATGTGCTTTTCACTAGCTTTGCAATCAAAAAGTTGTTTCTCTCATGTCATGACTTTCTATATGTACCATAATTTTTAAATAATGTAAAAAAAATATCTAGGGCTGATTTGAGCCACATTTGTCATATTTTACTTTTAAATAAAGCTTTCAAATTATTAAAAATATTGTATTTTCAAAGTGGATTTTTCTCAAAATGAAACAAGCAAAGTTGGCTTTCAATCCGCCCTAAAAACTATATTGACCTCCAATTTAAAAGTGTTAAACTGACAGTAACACTATAGGCAGCAGCAAATTTTTAAACTGCACATTTTCTGCCTATTATACTTTTATTTGAAACTACTGAGTTATATGAAGATTACTTCTATTTTACGTTATTATTGACAATTGCCTAGTGTGTACTTTGTTTTTCCATTATATATAGTTTATTTATTTAAAAATGTATTGTGCAAGTTTAATGTTGAGTCACAACGCTGGTGGCCAATTTAACAAAAGCTCATGTATTTTGCGTTGTGTTTCAGTTCAAACAGACAATCGTCCAACTAACAAAAGACAACCTGAAATTACTCTAAGCCAAAAGTGCTCTAAACAAGAAATTGAAGCTAAAAGACTTGCAGCTCTCAATAGGCTAATGATGAAAAAGAAAAGATAGCTCATATTGAGTCTCCCCTCTGTAAATGCTTTTATTGTAAGTTTGTAGATCATGTATTGGATCGTTTTGTATCATTTAATTACTATATATTGTTATATCTTTTTTGTATATAATGAAATACTTGCTACTTTAAATAAAACAAGCTGAATTAAGTATTACATGTGTTATGTACTTTCATCTTTAACCCTTTATGGTCTCATTTTATTTTTATATTTTTGTAAAAGCCTCCCATTATGGGTTTCCCAGTCCTAATAAGCAAAATTTCAGCAAACCCCTCTCTGGTGCGGTGCATTACCAGTCACTGAACCACACCTCTAAGGCTGGGATTTAGCCTCCCTAAACTCAAAAGTGCCACTCTCCGTCTCACTGGATTTGATGAGCCATTTTCTCTTCAGTGATCCTCAGCGGTCATTGTGGCCCCGCACCGGCATGATCCAACAACTAGCATTGCACCGTACCAGAGCGCACCGGGTGGGATTGAACCGCAGCTGTACGGACAGGGGCCAGCTGTCGTCACTATAACCACTAAACCACTGGGCTGTTTGTCATGGGCTGTCAAAGTCACACTTGAGTTGCCGATGGGGGAGGAGTAGTAGTTTCGCTCTTCTCTGCTAGGCGCCGTTAGTGTTAGTCCTCATATCAGAGACTGTCTCCTATACTGCACATCCAAGCGTTCAAAAAGAAATACGTTTGTCGACCTATAGTCGACCGCAGCGACTCAAGGGTTAACAGTCATTGAACCACTCCACTAAGCGGGGATTTAGCGCCTCCTAAGCTCAAAAAGTGCTACTCGCCGCCTCACTGGATTTGATGAGCCATTTTCTCTTCAGTGATCCTCAGCGGGTTATTGTGGCCCCGCACCTGGAATGATCCAATGACTATCATTGCACCGGACCAGAGCACACCGGGTGGGATTGAACCCATGCTGTGACAGACAGAGGCAACTGTCGTCACTATAACCACTAAACCACCGGGCTGTTTGTCATGGGTTGCAAACTCACACTTGAGTTGCTGTCGAGGGGGGAGGAAGTGGTAGTTTCGGTGTTCTCTGCTAGTGCTAGGTGTCGTTAGTGTAGCGTAGTCCTGTATAAGAGACTGTTTCAACCGCAACCTATACTGCACATCCAAGCTTTCAAAAAGAAATAGCGTTTGTCAACCTATAGTCGACAGGAAACCTCAAAGGGTTAAAGCCACCTGAGTACAAATAGTAGATATCACTCCCATTTCAAGCGCACGGCTACATGGAATGGGAAGCCAGAAAATACAAAAGGAAGGAAGGACACCTGCAGGGGAGTACAATAGCGCTCTTTGGGATCGGCTCATAAGTATCCACATTAATTGAGTAGTCTGGGCATATCAAGAAAGATGGTCTTTCAAGCAACCTCACACTGTGCCTTTACATGACGAGGGAAGAATAAATCAAAGTAGAGTCAACAAGGTCATGTCCAGCCTGGCAAAGGTAATACTTGTGGGTTATATCAAATACAATGCATATAGGGAGACTGATGGTTATTTCACCAATAGGCAGGATCACTCACAAAAGTTGAAGGTGATAAAAGATACAAGTCTTCCAAATCAAAGTATGCATTTCTTAAACATATATAAATGTAGTCTTACAATATTTATAACTACATAACAAAAACAACGGGCTCAAAAGTAAAGTGCCAAACCTTGAGGAATAGTCATTCCCATAGTATGTTTGGAAACAAGGAGGGAATAAAGAAGTCCCCAAATTTTGGCACTTCCTGTACATGTACACTTCAGTAATAAATGACAGTATTATAAAATTAGTTAACCTGAAAGAAATAATCAAAAGATCAAAACTTTACACTCTTGAAAAATGGTCATAAGAAGAAGAAAACATAAAAATTAAATCACAGTTTCCGTAAAGTATTTACAAAATAAGGGTTATTATAAAGTAGCAACGTTCATGGAAAACCTGAAAATAAGTGGACAATGAAGAAGTTATATATATGTATCTAGAAAACAGAATTTTTGGAAATAACTGAATTTGTCAGGGAAAGTTTACTATAATGTTGAGTCAGCTGTTTCTCGCAGGAACCTAATTTTCTTCTACTTGTCCAGACAATATTGATACCAGTTACTGACAACCAAGAACTTTATCAAACACAAATGTTCTAAATTAAACATTGTGCATTATTTACTCCTTTTCTTGTCAAAACAATTTTGCTAAAACATGGAATATATTACAGGTGACCACCCTTGTGTAGGGTTTTTTCGGTGGTTGCCCCCATAAAATGATGAAGGGAAAATTTGAAAATCGTCTATAAAACCTGGAAAAGTTAGGAAATTTGTGGAAAAAGTGTTTACTTTTCATTAGTTATTAAGAGGGAACACCAAAATAATTGTATTTACCAAGTGTTTCTTATTTTAACTTAGCCTTAACCAATATTAAAAATTTAACCAACAGCCAGCCAAAGGTACATAAACGTACACACATTACAAATAATCACCATACAAAATTTTTTACAACTATAATAGTAACTGTGTTTAAGATGTAGTATTAATCTAGACATTGACATCGATTAGACATGTTGGAATGTTAGTACCAGGCCCACATTTCAGTGAGGGCTTCCTTCAGATAAGAGTACAGCAAATACATATTAATGTATATAAAATATAAATTAATTTTTCAAAGTGTGTTGAATGGATCTGCTTTAATTCCATTTTTAATTCAAATATAGTTAGTATGTAAGGATTTGCTTTTGACAGGGTGCAGTTATCTGGATTTCTTAAGTTTTTTACTGTACGAGGGCATACCCAAAAATAACGGGAATTCCATTATACTGGTAAAAACCATATTTTATTTTTTTTTTTACAAATTTACATGTATACCTTCAGTATACTCTCCATTTAGTGTAATGCATTTGTCCATTCGATGCACCCCTCATACCAGTCTCAGTTTGCTTTTTCCTCCTTCTTGTCATAACGGTGATATTTTATAAAATTTTTTAGTCTGGGGAACATAAAAAGTTAGGCTGGAGATTTGGTGAGTATGGGTCATGGGGAAGGGTGGTCATGCTGGTATTGGCCAAAAACTAGCTGAGATGGCTACGTGGGCAGGCGCATTGTCATGATGAAACCAATCTCCATATCATACAATTTAGGTCTGGGTGTGTTGAAATCGCTAAACTGAATTTCTACACACAACAACGAACAAAACATACTCAATGGTATTCCATGGTATTTTTGCAATATTAACGGGTTTTTTCTGAACAATTTTACCAGTCAGAGAATTTGAAGATCATCCAGGACGAGGCTTGTCTTTAATCGACAGGGCGCCATCTTGAATTTGGGAGAAATACTCGTTACACTCTGGTTTTGCTAAAAACATGGTCTTTGTAAGCTTTTTAAATAATTGCAACCATTTCTGACGCGTTCTTACTGAGAAAAAAGCAAAACTTCAATGCTGAACTTTGTTCATTTAATTACACCATCAAAACAAAACGAGGCAGAACAAAAACTACGTTTGGAAAAAGCACACAGCTCCTCTTCACGACCTCTCAGACTGACCACAGTGAGTGCTCTGAACTCAGGAAGAGTTGGGCTTACATCCCCTAGCGGCCAAAATGCAAACTATGCGCTTGCCATCGACCAATTCCCGATACTTTTGGGTACCCCTTGTAAAGGCAACAAACAAAGAGGTTATATAATTTGGCAGAAACCCACGGTGATCTTCACAGTCTTTTACTTTATCTGATTAGCAGCCTTAGAAAATTTACCATGAAAATTTCTTGGTACACATTTTTTTAAATTGTATTCTATAACGGTAAACACATAATTTTCACTTTAATGCCCCCATCATTTTGATATTAACGAGTGATCATAAAATATATTCTCATTATTTTAAATTCTTACAAAATCAATGCTAAATTTAATTTTATAGTGTTCAAAGAAATCTAATGTAAAAAGTTTTAAAAATGTATGGGCAAAATTCTTTTGGTACAGTCTATACACACTGTTTGGTAAAACTAGTATTTAAGTACAAAACAGTGCCGAAATATTATAATTGCGTGAACGAGGAGTTTTAGTTTAGTCACCACACCAGTCCCGAGGGTTAATGGCTCTCAGAAGTTGACCAGCTGGTGAAATTTCATCTCTCAACTTCGCCAGAAGAGTTGAAGTCACATCTTCATGCTGTGAATCTTCTTGAAACTAGAAAATATTGATATAAATTAGTTAAAAAGTAGCTACTAATCATTTCTGCTACTAACTACTTATGAACAAGGTAGACGCCCCCTTTGTTAGAGTGCGTTCATCAATTTATACCTAATTACCTAATTGCACGTTTGAGTGTATAAGTGTAACCCTACATTTCTATCACACTCTGAACGCTTAGTAACAAATCAGCTATTGACTTATCAATTTACCAATTACTAATTGCAGTTAAGAAAGTTAACTAATCACAGAGTTACTATTATTATTGCAAGATTCTTGGATTTATAGATTAAGGAGCAGAAGAGCCACTTGGAGGTGAAACCAAAGACCTTAACTTAATAAAATTTAACTTATACAACTTTTGTATGAACTTTGGATACAATCAAATTCTAAAAGCCAAAACCCACGGAAGTGCAAATAGTAAGCTGCAATTGTCAGACTTGGGAAGGTACTTCAAAACAGTAACTGATTACAGTTACAAGTTACCTAAAACAATGTAACTGATTACAGTTACTCAAATGTAACTGACCAGTTACAAGTTACCCTCTCACCAGTTGAACACAAAATCGAATCGTAAAACACATCAAACCAATGCCACACGGTTTTATGGTTTTAAAAATATAATTTTACTACTTATATATTGTTAGATGTGGTTTTTAGCAGGACTACATTATTTTGAGGTAGATTAAAGGCAAAAATATTTTTGGAATAATCTAAATTATAAATTTTTATGCTTAGGTTGACCTGAATGGACTTACAAGGTTAGTAGGCTAACAGGACTATTCTATGATGGCAAAAAATTAAAATAGTTACTTAAGCTAAGCAAAGCTGAAGATATTAACTGCTGAAAACATTAAAATAATAGTACCCTTATTACCAAGCAGCATTCTTTGACCAGGAAGTCTGGATAGAAGTTGTCAAGTGTTCAGGTTGACTGTGTTCAGGTGTTTTTAGAAGGATCTAAGCCTTAAGGTGTTTCTTCAACAAAGGTCTACTTGAATGTAACCAAACCTTTACATTGTCTAGGATTTCTCTTATCGTCAATAGATAGATTTTAAGAATACTTACTTGGATTCATTTGCATATGTATCTTATTTTCATTTCAATGTAATACAATGATGCTAATTTTGACAGCTTACATTTCATTACTTATCACAATATAGTGAATATTATTAATGTACATATTATAAAATCGATTACTATACAATTAAGTAATTATAGAATATGTAATAGGGAAAACGATTAGAGAATCATTTTAACTTGCTTTTGAGTTGGAAACCGTCAAAAGAAATAGATACAGTTTTGAATTTACTCAGGTTAGGTTACTACATTTCTAGCGATCGTAACTAGACTAGCACTACAGTTAGCACTATATTTATTCTTGTTTAATATTTCAAAGATAAAACTAGGTTTTAAGCTGTATTGCACAAAAAAACAAACTCAATTATCCATAAATTATGACAGTGAGTTTATAGTACTGTCAAATAAATCAATTGCAGTTTGGCCACTAGTGCATAAGAACGAAGAGACGTGTACTCTGAACTGTTACATGTGTTTAGTTTGCATCCTTTGCTCAAAGTTAAATTTTACAAGTTCCATAGAGAAACTAGATTAAACAGAGGAAAGACATCTAAAAATACGTCATATGTGTAAAATATGGATTTTGAGTCAATCTAAGAGGCACCGTTTTTTGGCTAATTTTAACATACAAAAAGTAACTCGTAACATGTAATTGTTACCGATAAATTGTAATGATTACCGTTACTTTTTACTGGGTTTCAAATGTAACGAATAGATTACAAAGTTTTGTAATCGTTACTCCCAAGTCTGGCAATTGTATAGATCAAATCTCATACACCCACAAAAACGTTATTACCAATTAGTATTATATCGATATTGTACTAAATTTACATTTTAAACCAATGAAGTTACCGTACTCACTATGAGTTGCTTGGATATTTTTTCTGACTCCTCATCTGGTTCAACTTGAAGAGGATTCTGGGAGCGCTGGGTTAAACTGAGATATTTTTCTCTTGCCACATTTAGGGATTCGGTTACTTTGGCTAACTGTTCCTATAATACAAAAACAAAACGACTGTAAAACCCTCAGCTATTAAATTTACATTTAATGATTTAAACAAATCAAGATCTAAACACTCTTCCATACTCAAGTCTTATCAAGTAAACTACAAATACCTATACTTCTCTATTCTATAAAGCTATAACAGAGTACGATAAAACTTGAAATTCAGGAAAATTAGTGAAAAAACTTATGAGAATCGGTAACTGAGGCCAATTGTACTTATATAGTTTATATGTTAAGAAATTCAGGAATCACTCCCACCCGGGTGCGCTCTGGTACGGTGCAATGCTATTCATTGGATCATTCGGTGGGGGCCAAATGACCGCTGAGGATCACTGAAGAGAAAATGGCTCATCAAATACAGTGAGTAGTGGCACTATTTGAGCTTAGGGAGGCGCTAAATCCCCGCGCTTAGAGGAGTGGTTCGATGACTGGTAATGCACCAGAGAGAGGTTTGGCTAAAATTTTGCTTACGGGGACTGGGGAAACCCATACGGGAGGGTTTTTACAAAAATTTAAAAATAAAAATAGAGCGCAAAGGGTTGAACATTAACAATGTTAAAAACTGACCTCAGCTCCCTCATAGCTCAGAACTGCAACACAAGCCACAAGAGCATTCTTTCGCACAGATCTGCCTAGCCGCTTCCTGTTGGGCCCAAACACACACAAGATCTCCTGGCTCTCAGCTTCTTTAACCATGTGGCTGATCTTCTCATCAAGTCCACCTGGAAGTCAATGTTTAGTTAACTTTTGAATTTTTCAGACATCTTGGTTGTTAGGCAGACGGAAGATTAGTCATTGAGGAGACTGACAATATAACTTCAATCTATGTTAGGAATGTTCAAGGCTATGTATAGAATAGAAAATATGTTCCATTTAAATGGAACTATAGTCAAGTTCATACCACTTAAAGAAAAACATGAACTATATTAAAAGTATACCATGAACCTTTTTTACTTTACCTTCATGATATAAATACGAGAACTTAAGGTTGTGACGATTGTAATAAAAGGCAATGTTGTTGTCTGCAATAGAACAGTATATTTTGTTACTAGTCCGGAAAAGCGCTCTTTGTCATTGCAAGATTGTGTTTACGTGCGAGACAAAGTCGATTGCAGAATTTAGATCCAGCTCTAGCAAAGAGCTTTTCGGACGAGTATCGAATGATACTTTTTGTCATACTGTACTACAAAAAGTCATATAGTTACAAATCAAGAACCAAACTATAAACAACAAACACACAATTTCGGGTCAATATCAATAAGAGGTTAACCAATAATTTGACAACAAAGGAAGTCAACTGTTGCGTCGTGTTTGAAACTTCACAATTTACCGGAAAAGAACAGTCCGGTAAAAATAGGCTTTCGCCATAAGATTGACATGTAGCTAAATTTACTGCTTGGAAAAGAAGTGATCAGAAAATACAACAGTTTCCAGCCGCAATTTAATGAAAGTCATATGTTTCCGAATAGTATGACAAAAATTATTTGTTTATTCTACTAACCCTTTCCAGGACTCATTTCTAAATCTGGAGCAATCACCAAAACCTTTACTTTCTTCACATTGAGATACTTGATGGTCTGATGGATGCCAGCCACATAACGGCGCTTGGCACTGGCTTTCAGAGGATTCTGGACAAACAGTCTGTCTTGGAACTGGGCCACCTTTTCCAACAAAGCGCATATGTTTGTAACAAGCTCTTCAGTGATGCAATTTGTACAATACCTGAAACAATAAGCATATTAATTGCAAAGAACTGCGTTTGAAAGAATTTCACAGAAGTGAATTTAGGTTTAGTGGGTGACCAATACTCTTTCAGAAGGCAATGCAAACCCTTATGCCTGTGCCAGGACTCAAACCTGTTGGTCTGTGACCCATCTACATATTTTGTGGCATTAATTGTTCCATCTGAGCTATGGATGCAAACAGAGTCATCATGTTGCAAATGCCAATTGCTTTACAAAAAACAGTGTTTATCTCTTTATGGTTTTTTTTTCACTTTTACCTGACACTGTACCTCTTAAAAGTTAAAATTCCATGAATAGGTTAGACTTTCTGGACTACAGTAGACTCCCGTTAGTTCAACCACCGACTGAACCCTCAACCGAGCCTAAAAATGGCAGAACTAACCGATGCGTATCTAAAACATTGTTTGTAAGGATCATGTAGTGAATCAATGGGTATAAGAAAAGTTACCAAACACAAAACACACTACTGCACAGTATGAATACACAATGCAAACTGATGAAGTAAACAAAGAATACAATAAACAAGTTGAGACTTGCTGCCTTGTCGCATCTAGCAAGTGCGTAACTCGCACAGTGAGCCGACCGGACTAGGCGGAGACCGAACGAACCGAGGCCAAACTTACGGGAGTCTACAACCTCAATACAAATCCTATATTATTGTTGTTCTCGGGCTAATTTAATCAGCCGTTCATAGCAAAACTATGGCTGATATTAGCTGCTTACAGCGGTTTTCAATCAAATCAAAGAATTCTTTCAAACTAATTTAATTCAAACCCTTCCAAACCAGTAGTAGCAATAAAACTAGCACAATTCACCTGAATCATGGCTACAATTTTAACATGATAACGCTAAAATAAACTAAAAGCACCACTACTTCCTAAACTACAAAAATGTAGTGCACTTAAGTAGTGAGCTACACTTGTATCATGCAACTATATACCCAATACTTTCTAAAATGCTATTTAAAGTATAAAAATAAAATGTCATATTTCTTGCAGAATAACAGTTGAAATATCCTACTTACTCTCTGAACTTTCTGGAATGAATATTTACCACCTGACATGTTTCTTCTTTGGCCTGATTGTCAAGTTGTCTACATTCTATTTGGCAATTTTGTGGTGTTGCTTTTGAATCTCTTAAATAGTCATTTTCTTCAACATCTTTGGTATCTGGCTTCACAAGAAGACTACTTATGCTTTCAGTAAGCTCATCCACAGTTGCTTGATCCTCACAGCTGTTTGGTGTTTTTTGCTTTTCTTGTCTTATTTCCAATATTCGTTCTTTAAGTTTAGAAGGTTTTTTCGGCTTATCTGGCCTCACTTTTCCTTTCCTTTGTTGAGGCTTATCAGAATCAAGGATATTGGCTGGCAAAGGTACCTGTTGAGTTGCTTGAGTGGTTTTCTTTGGTTCCGGTTTATTTTTCTAAAATATAATCATAGTTTAGTAAACCTTGTAACTTGCTAAGGTGATAAAAAATATTAAAGCTTAGCAGAAACCCATTGAGGCTGCCAGAGAAATCAACGTAGGAAAATAAATATAAGTTGTATTTAAAGAGAACGCTAAACAATCAAATAAATTAAGTTATCTACATTATATCTACGGCTTAAGTCGTACATTGTTAAGCCTATATACAGTCTGTCTCAATGGCATCAATAAATAGATATTAATTGGTCTATAACTACACATATGGCTGTTTTCTCTACTCACAGCCTAGCTTTGGCTGTTAAACCGTTTCCTGAAAATGTTGTTGATATCGAAACAAAAGTTTACCTATATGATATGGCATATATGAAAAATTGTCTAAAGATGGGTGTTATTTTGACTTACTACAAAAATTATAGGTATTGCAAGTGACAGTGTTAGTGGGTAAATGTATTTGTAATGTCACTAATGTGTGCTGTATCATTAAAACATTTTCAGGTACTATTAAAAAATTGATTAATGGAACTTACTTTTTATTACACTGGTTTTAAGAAAACTATTGTAATATCTAAAGATATTAGACCATATAATGACGTTTCATTTGATGGATGATATAAAATTTCTTGCTACAAAGTATACAGCAGCTTTGAGGTAAGATAACTAAAGTAAGAACTTTACTTACCTCTGGGATTGATTGCAGAGCTTGATCTAAGTTTATAAAAATAGGATCTTTAACTTTCGGTTTCCATGATTTTGAGATTCTTTTAGACATATTAACACTATTTGAACTTTCATGCTCTTTAACACTTGAGCTTTTGTTATTTTTCAGTCTTTTAAGTGCATTTAATTCTGGGAAACAATCGGCTGCTTGTTCCAGAGAAAATTCCAATTCTTTAGCTTGAACCTCCGCGTTTGTAAAGTTTAGCTTTTTGTTTTGCTCTGTGAGGTGTCTATTGTTTGGATTTTTATTATACATGCTTTGGAAATTGTTCTGTGTTTTATGGAGGATTCGAGTGGGTTCAACAGATGATGTTGTCGCCCGAACTTGTACATTGCCAAAAATATGTTCTTGTTTCCAAACTTCACTAGTATCTTGAATAAAGCATTGATTGTTACTGTTGGTATCCATGTCATGGTTTTCAATTGAAGAAAAGTTGCCAGTGTAACTCAACCGTGATGGTTTTATACCCAAAACAAGGGGCTGGTTAAAAATATTAGAACTAGAAGTTGATGAATTTAAAATAGTAAAATCACTCTCATAATTGTGATTCCTCATAAGCGACTCATCAATTTCAGCCTTTAGAGAGTCATCACTTTGTTGAAGAGCAGTGTTAAAGTTGTGTAACTGGTTTGTTTGTATCGAAGAGTTGCTTGATTCTAACCTAGTAGGCCTATTTGAAATGTGGTTATTCACTTTGCTAGCCGAACTTAACTCTGGCCATAACTGTTCATATGCTGAATTGAACATCTTGTCTTGTTGCATACTTAATGCACACAAATATATAAATCCATTCCAACGTTGATGTGAGCCTGGAAATACAATATGTTTAGTCAATAACACATGACATTTATATCATAAAATAGTTTTTTTCTGGGCGCACTGTGATTAACGTTGTTTTAAAGTGTAACTCAATTTATCTACCAGAAAGGACTAGTTTTACAAGGGATAAACTAGACCAAATAGAGATATTTAAATAGCCTTCCTGGGAAACTGAGGTTTGTTCAATCCTTAGGCCCGTATTATAGTGGGACACTTTGCGACGGTGGAGGAGTGACCTGGTTTAATTTGATTTGAACCAGTTTATTAGAGCTTTGTTGATTTTGAGTCTGCGTTCCAAGCTCCAACCGAGCAGCTACCCATGCCGGAGCGCAGACTGGTGGCTGATCCTAAAGTGTCTTCTCACATTATATTACAGACACTTTGAATTCAACACATTGAGGTTGTCCACTCTGTTAATCAATTAGGCTATATTACCTTTAATTGAGAGCTGGATACTAATAGCTTACTTCCAGATGAGTTTCCTAAATCAAAATGATTAGTTCTCAATCATTTGTATCATAAACAATTAAATCCACTCAAAAAGAATTCAGGTTCACCATACACTAACAGGATTGTCCAGGCTTGAAGTTACCTATCTAATAAACAGTTAATTATTGATGGTGCTAAATTATATACCTGTTAAAAAATACAGTCATTTTGCTGTACATTATTAAAGAACACAGATACACTAACAATCACCAAAGATCATTTGTACTAATCCCTAATCAAGATTTTTACTAATATGGTTCATCATACAACAGGCCTAATTGGAATACAATTAATGCATTAATGTTAGGTGATCAATGCGTTCTCAAAATAAGCTGATTAGTGTAATTACAAAGACTACAATCACGTAGACATCACCAAGACCATTGTAAGCTGGATTCGAACACCATAATTTATTTAACTAAAAGTTCAGTAAAACTGTGACACTTACCTCCACCAAATCAATTCATTTGCTTTGTCCGATAAGATAAAAAATAAAAATCGGTATTTTAAAAATAAAATGTAGAAATAAACATATTATTATCAATCATCTTTATTGTTTATTCCTTCCACCATGGGTAAATTTGACACTTGTATTGTTATCTGCTACGGAGATTTTTATATATAACAGAGATTAGTTATGCTCGTCTTTCTTTTTGTTTGAAGGTAGTATTAGATAGAAATATTGTTACTGTAAATAAAATAGATCCATAGATATTGTTGCATTGAATCTCAATCTAAAGCTTAGACTCACGCAGAGATCTCATACTATACAATGCTAGACTGCTGAGTCTCGAGTCAGACAAGCTGTCTGAGCTAGATTATTGACTGCTCTAGACAACGCCTATTGAACTGCAAAACAAGTTAAGCTCAATAATTCATATATCAATAGATCATGATGACTGTAAGTGCTCGATAAGCTCTTAGATCTAGTGAATGATTCACTGGCAGCAAGGCGGTAAGCAGTTGAACTATAACTACTGCTAAAGTTTAAGAGTCATATTATTGTTGATAACTTATAATAATGACTAATAACGTAATGACTACTGTGACGCTAGAAACCTGATCAGTGATTGGCAAAGCCTAAGAGTTAAGTAATATTATTTATAACGTAACACACCTAGGAGACAACTAATAAAGTATTTTAGTATTGTCTTTTCCTTTAACCCCAGTTAACAGTACTACGTCTATAGAGCTGAAAACCGAATTAAAATATGAAGAGACCGTCTCCCAGTTTGAACACAAAGTTGTTATTTGCTAATTACCGGGTTTGTTGATAAGCATAAAATTTAAAAGTTGTAAATTCCGAAAGAAAGAAATCTTGATGCAAATAATATTTAAATTTTAATGTAATAGGCCTAATAGACATTAGTGCTGGGCTAAACGAAACTTAGTCAACCCTGAAAAAATGTTCACCCAAGTTCAACTTCATCTGCATCTATTGGTTTAGTAACCGCAAAGAAAAGATATTACCAGAATCATATAGTTTTCTGTGATATTAAATTACAAAAAAATTGCGTGTTGCCCAACCGTTGTAGACCATACAGCGCCTTAAAGCAGAATAAGGAATTAAATATGATGATTCAATCACACTGCTGGAAGCAGTGTCTTAAAGTTCGAATGTCTTGAATACTAGGAAGATGTCTCATTCAGTCAGTAAAATTGTACATCAATAATGGAACATATTGTTTATACAACCAAGTGCAACGCTAGGCGAGTGGGAATTGCGAGGTTCTTGGACGGCAATATGGTGGAGGGGACCCATTAGACCGGCGTTGGCCATGATGGAAACTGTCCCATAACTACCGCCTACCGATACTAGTCTCATTCACTTATATTACCTTATTACCATATTACCACTTCTTTGCCGCTGACCAGTGTCACTGGATAGGCTTTGTCTTCAAAAATTTAATACTTTACATAATATTGCCAGTCTTGTAATAATAAGTTGAGGGTGTGGATAAAATACATTCTGTGTAGGCTACTTGATTCGAACTTTATATTCAATAATAACCCAATGTTAAGGCAGGTCTTGATTAGTCGTCATAAGCCCAGCCCCGTCACAGATCATGTGCGGGGAAGAGGATCGTTTTATCAATCTCCAGCGAGTATTGGTCCTTTAAAAACAAGCAGTGAGAATCTTAGGATACCTTTAGTATTCAGACAGTTGTAGCATTGTATAGGGACGCCTTCAAGACATTGGGTATTGCAACAGTTGTGATATGTAAATTTGTGAAGTCATTAAACAAGCTCTGATAAAAAATGGGCATTTCTACAACCACTATCAAATAAGAAGAGTGAATCACTTTACACTTTAGTCTCCTAGCACATCATTTGGATCTTTTTGTCAAGAAGTCATTCCATGCCAACTATAAGTTGTACAATACGTTTCCAAATTAAATGAAAGCCAGCACCTTTCAGACTCTAAAAAAGACGGGTTTGAAGTGGCTTGTTGGTGAGTCGATCTGCACCCTTGAAGAGTTCAATTGATTTCACTTTGATCCACTGAAATGTACGACCAATGAAATAAACAGGTCTTCTTAATCCAACCATCCAAACTTACACAGTAATATTTACACCAAATAGCTTTCATAGCAATTTAAGTACAACTTTAAGTAAAACTGTCCAAGAAGTCAACAAAGTCCCCCCAATTAGCAATAGCTAGGGGGGATAAAATGTAACTGCAATGTATGTATAAATTATGAATTTAATAAAGAAATTGAAATTGAAAGGTTGAAAGGTTATTTAGTTAATTTTATTACCAGTAAAATGACACGGTGATTTTGAAAATACAATCACAATCAACTAAATAACGGTGTAAACTGTAAAGTATGGCTGGAACATGGGTAATGTAATGTTTTTCACGGGTACGAATAATAAGGCGTCAGTCTTTGTTAACTCACTATTTATTTACAGTCTAGTTGTAATTACACTAATATTAAACGCAATTAATAATTAACTTAATGGCTACAAACTATTACACTTTGTACAGTTTCTTATTACACTATTTTTGTCAGTTTTGCACTCCGGCGCGAAGCCCGTTCACTCACGTGTCCTTGTAGCACTCTTCAGTCGGAATCCAATGATGGGTGACGATCCCTCGAAGATCACTCACAGCCGACGTTCGCAGCGGGCACAATGAAGATCACTGACACCGAGAATTTACACTGACACTGTTCTCGCACTAGGGATGTGACCCTGTATGTTCACACAGCACTTACACTTTCACAAAGGTACGCGGCCCCTATTACACAGACTTGCTCTGGACTGAACTGAACTGCTGGCGGCTCTTAAGCGCGGGTTTATATATCACCGTGGAAGCTTCTGGAAATGAGTAGAAGATCACGTGACTAGGCTCTCAGCCAATAGGATTGAAGTCTCGAGAACCTTCCATGGTTATGGCGCGTGCACTCAACCGTAACTAACATCGAAGGCAATATATCTGTCAGTCAATTGGGTCTCCGAGTTCACGCAGGTTCATTGTAGCGGCCGGCCTATTGTCTCGGGGCTAGGCCCTGGCGTCCGCCACAGTAAATTGCATTAATGAGGTGGAAAACATTACCGAAAACTGGTAATAAATATAGCAGACTATCAAAGTAACCTTTGTCTTTCGATGAAGGTTGCTTTCTTTAAAAAAGAATTCCACTGTTTCCAACCATCACCTTAATGTTTTAATTAATTATATTTTTCCTTAATTGTTTTAACCACCATCTCAGATCTAAAAAGAAACCAAGTTTGAAGTTTCCTTCAGTTTAAAAGTGATGATAATACTAAAAATAAATTAGATAATTGGTTTAGACTACTGTTAATATGATTGACTGAACCACAACGGAATCGATTGTTTTGTTGCAGTTTTTATACAGTAGAGATGAGTGAAGGAAGAACAATGAATGGAGGTATAGAGTGTGACATTGACACAAAGCTACATGGAACAGGCGGGTCCGGCTTTACTGTAACAATAAACTAAACCATTCAATACACTCGGGAATCCACTTTTTGCCATCATGGTGTAGACTTTGCCAGCTGTTTGGGGGCAACGTCCAGTAGACACCTGCTTTAAAGAGTACGTTGCAGGATAATTTGTTTTACCGATGTTTCAAACTTTATTAAAAACTGTACATAAGCAATGCTTGTAACTAATATTATTATTATCCCTAATATTGGACAACTACAGTGTATTTCTATTTGCTGATGACACGTCACTTATTAGCTCAAATTTAAATTTGGAACATTTGAAATTAGATAAATTTTTGAAGTTTGTTCTACAGTAGAGAAATACCTTTTAAGTAAAAGCTACAAAAACACATCTGATTAAATTGATCAATATTGAACAGAAGAATACCCAAGCATGATCATGGAAACCAATAACCAATTTATTAATCCATTAAAACGGTAAAATCTTTAAAATTAACTATTTAATGAACATTTTAAATTTGATTGTCACATAAAGTAAACCTGTAAATATCTCGAGCTCAATTACGTTTTGAGAATTCTTTCTGGTCTATAAGGTTTACCTTCACCTTGGAATATTTAATTTGGAGGTGTGTATCCTCATCTTAAAAATGGAATAATCGTTTGGGAAAACCAGCTTTACCAAACATTTGTTTTATTTATACAGAAAAACACACTAAGAACTGTATCTACCAAATTGAGAACAGATTCCTGCTAGGAGATTTTGAACAGTTTTGAATACGTACTCTTCATTGTTCATTTATAGTTAAATGTTTATCCATGTAAAAAACTTTTGAAAATGGTGAACCGTGAACGTAAATAAAAATTTAAGACGTATTGAAACATAACATAACACCATACTAGCTTGTTTACAAACAATCCAAAATAAAATTAGTTTCTACAACCATCTTTCCACATATTTAAAAAATAAAACGTGACAAAATAACAGGTCTGCATAAATAAATAAATACTTGGGTACTGACAATACTTTAAGGTGGAGGCAAGGAAACAACATATGAAGTATCAAATTACATCAATATCAAATATACCATTATTGATTCCATTAGTTAACTAGATAGTTTATTTAAAACAACCATGACTATGGCATAATTGTCTGAAACATGTCACTTGTGTTTAATTAAAATGCAATTTGCTATAACAGGGTAATTGTTTCCAATAATTTTACTCTTAAATACAGTACGTCAGTATCCCTCTTAAGTGATTTCATAAATTTCATCAAAGGCAGGTATCCTAAAAGGCCCCCCCTTTAAACTTAGGTACAGTCAGATACGTACGTTTGCAGTCATCCTATATAATCTTAATAAGAACTTTCTCAGATTCACAAGAGTTTGACTAAAGTGAACAACTTGGCCCTAATTTCCATGAAATACCAATAAGTCAGCGACCTACTCAAGAAAATATTGAAATCCTAAACGCAACGTTTTGACTTAAAACTAAAAAACAATACATCAAAGCTTCATGTAATTTAAAGTAACAGAAAATTTCCATCTTCCATGTACAGTACCAGGAAATGTGGGATTGAATGTAAGTATGCAGACACAAATGGAGGCCATGAATGATTGAGACCACATCAGGCAAATGAGAAGGTTTCATTTTGAATAGTGCCCCTGAAAGCTTCAGTTCAATTATATCAGCAGAAAACCAATGTAGCCGCTTCGGTTTCATCAATTCCGCGCGTGTTACAATATTGTGTTTATTGGTACACATGTTGAGTTTAAACTTTCATTTGGCGATTTAAAAAAAGTTAGTAATACGAGTAATAATAGATTGTCTTTATTGTAATCAACAAAAGGGCTTAAAAACTCTTAGAAGTCAGGGCCCTTTCTACCACTTCACCTTAATAATCATGTGAAAGAACAGGGTTTTCATTATTGGAAATAGTGTATACCATGTCAAATTGTTCCACCAAATTCTTGTAAAAGGCTAGAATAAGCCATGCTCAAAATGTTTAAAGTTTAGAGAGATAAACTTTGTACAAGAAATAACCTTGCGGGTATCGTATTATAAACTAATACATATTATGGTTCCAGGATACCAGACCGTATAAAATATGTTTTCCCATAATTATATTTTACATTAAGTTGTTGAACATTTCAATACAACAATTGGTTTTTTATAAGCAATGTATCTTTAAATTTCAAAGATATTATGAGTCGAAAGCTTTAAATTTTTAGCTATGTCATTCGCATACTCGTATTGTATTAAATTAAATTTTCAGAGATTGCTGTTACATTAAATTTCAACACACTTGTTATAAAAATGTTTATAAACACTATAATGTCCAAGAATGGTACCTTGTGGAACCCCGTATTCAATTGGTACTTTAGTTGACGAATGATTTGAAACAAAACTTGTTGCGTTCTGTTACTGAAATAGGATCATATCCATTTCAATGAGGGTCCTCGAACTCCGTAGGTGTTTAAAATGGCAGCTTTCGTGTTAAAATAAATGAAAAGCTTTTGAAAGGTATAAAAGAGCTTAGCGTTTTGTTTCAACGGTCTATGTTAGTAATTACAAACTCCAATAATTCATTTATTGCCCCGCATGTATTTTTGAAAGTTCTCGGAATTGACTACCCAATAGAACTTCAAATTAATTTTCGTTAAGTTTTGGTTAATTTAATTTAAGTTTGCCCCCCTCCCCAAAATAAATAGTACGCCATCATGTGTTTACGAGTTATGTGTTTAAGAGCCTTATCATCATACCAGTCTGAAGGATCGACTCAAAACAATTTTGCCCTTAAAACCTGTTTTGATGCCTCTACCCTAAATAATGACTAAACTCGTGAATAAAATTTAAAACAGACCAATTGCTGCAGTAGTTACATAACTTTTGGTTTTTGGGTACTGAGATTTTTTAATAATGTGCAAAATGGTTTTGGAAAGTGTTTAAATAACCGAACGGTCATTTTACATTTTTGAACCATGTAAATACATTATTATTCAAAACTCTAAGTAACCAAAGATAAAATATAGACTGAATTAATTTAATATGTTGTGGTACACAAGCGTTGGAATAAATCTTTTTGTTCTGAATGTCGTACTCAGGTTTAACCATTATTTAAGGCAGAGCCACGTAAGTGGTTTTCCTTTTTTACATTCATTGAACACGAATTATAATTCAATTGTTAGTGTCATAGCCACTACTTCGTGTACTTAAAACCCTGAAATATTGGGGGCTAATCAACTTAAGTATCAATTGCCATCACTAAGGTAAAAAGCTATAGAACTATCACGCATATGAACGTAAGCAAAGCTCGGTCCAAACTGAGCTATGAGAGTAGTTTAGCTTACAGGAGAATATGCGACAATATTGCTAGGAGATAGCCGTGATGCACTAATGTTCTTTACTTTCTGAATGACCCTCGTATATTAAATATTAGTTCCATACTGGAATTAGCTTTAGCTTTAAAGTTCCTGTTGCCACAACAAGACTAAGGAGCTATTTCTAGCAATGTCTGGAACAAATAAGAGAGCTGTTGGCAGGATGAAATGGAGTGAGACGCAGTTTTCCCTTCATAGCTTTGCTTGATGGCTGTGTTTTCCAACATTGCTTGTTTACAAAACTGACGTCGCAGTATTTGTACAGGGTGACAGCTTTATCGCAGGTCATAAGTATTTCCAAGTTAACCTTTCATACTTACGAAGGTATAAAACTAAAATTCAGTCCACAAGTAGCCTTTTCCCCTTTATAAAAAAATTATTTTCTGAATTTATCATCAAACATTTCCAAAACCACTATACCTACAGCTTTCGGAAAATTACGTATACTTTTATGTTTGTACTTGTAATAATTGAACTGTAGGTGGGATCTTCTATCTGATTCAAACTAAAATTAAATTACAGTCTCTACTACTGTTGTATTCAACATTTTCCCAATCTTGAAAATATATTGAGTAAAACACGTTTAAAAGGTCTGCATCCGTGGTCACCGCGAAGAAAGGCTAAATTCGGCTAAACACAAGACACCGCGCACGTAACAACGGGCTTTCTTTCAACTGATGCGGCCTAACTGTCAAACCCTCCGCTTGCAAAGGTTTCGTAGAAAGTAGTTTGCGCTCTTATATAAAGGTTAAATTCTGATGTGTTAATTTTTATGGACAGAGAAAGAGTTTATCTGTGTTTGCCTGTCAATAGTATAGAAAAATTGAAAAATTTGAAAAATAAACTACAATTATCAAACCTAGATAATATAATTGTAATTTATTCAAGAGTTGTTTCGTCAAAATAGCATAAATACTAAAGTCTACATTTTATTTTCCACGAACCTCTGTAACGACGCTCTCCCGAGCAGCTGAGATGTATCACCACTATCACTATTTGAGATGCCGACCACTCTCATGAGGGTATTTTAAGGCAAATATGTGGTGATGGATGAGTGTGATGAGTGGTAGTAATGAGTTGTGAGGTGTAGTCTTGTTACAAACTAAGGCCGACTCTTCCTTAGAATGGGCCATGAATTAATAGCCCAATGACCAATGGAAATACAAGGACCAACGACTTAACGTGACTTCCGAATCACGCAGGTGATGGTCTGATATGTCTAAACGATGGTGGGAGTTGATGCGGTTATCATTAGATGAGACTATCTGAGCCGCTTTAGACTCATATCATCCTCAAAACCAGACCTCCATGAAGCCGGATTGCTGGACCACGCCACGAGTCCCAGCTGGACCCTTAACATAAGATTTCAGCAAATTCTATACACGTTATTGTTGTATAGCAAATTAGTAGTTGATGGTTTGACACAGGAAGGTAAAATTTGAAAAGAATATGTTGAAAAATGTTAAATTATATCTTAAAATAAAGTACATCGTAGGAAGTTTACTGAAGTAGATTTTATTAAATGATTACATAACACAAGATGGTGTACCTTTCTGGTAGTTTATGCTTCCAAAATTTTGAACGCTAATATTTTGATACGATAATATTTAGCGCTATTACTTAAGGCAGATTTAATACTTACTGTTTAAGAGATGTATTTTACACGTCCTGTGATGTTATCAATCGAGGTAAGAAGCACATCGCTCCAATTTTAATAAGTCAGATCATTAAAACAACTTACAAATTCAATGTATTAAAGTGCTGCTGGAACCATCACAAACTAAGCGCATGTATCTACATAAAACTAAAAAGTAAATTAGTAAATTAAAACTAATCTATCCTTCTAAAGTTAACGAGGTTTCAAGCTGATACTTTATTATGATGATTGGATAATGACATTAGTTTAAAATTAGCGATGAAACTCTCCCAACAAATTAACGCGATGGGATACAATTCCAAACTCATTTAACTTGCCTCGATGAAATATTGATTAGTTTACTCTCTAGAAGTAATTTCAGTTCATTTTACTAAGCTGTACCGAGTGATTTAGCTAACGAGAAATTATTACTTTTGTACAGTTATCAAAGCAGGTTCGGTTTAAGCCTTTAACGAGTTCCTGTTAGTCTGACTTATCATGTAAACATACTCGTACGTGTAACTTTTAACATCCTGGATTCTTAAACATACGCAATAAAAGATTTATTTATTTTTGTATGCAAAAGAAAGACAAAATGATGACAGAAATAGTTTTAAATCTGCGCAAACACTGTGCTACAAATCAACGAGCTGAGCTAGGGACTCTAAAACCTCTCCACTTAACTATAGTATTTGCAGGTGATTTACATTCGCGTAGGGTAAATTAATAAGACTGTAAATCAAAATTGAATTAAAATTATGAGTTTATTAAGTTTGCCAATTGTCTACGTCACTGTACAGTTTGTTAAATTACGGTGTAAAATTTAGATACACATACAGTTAGCCCCAACTAGCATGAAGCGTGACTTGCGCGTGCATAGCCTCATCTTGTTGTTCGTCTGCTTTTATACAGAAGTTTGGATTGATCTTTAGTACTTATTGCAAAACAACCTTTAAAAATAATAAAACAGAATCAACTATACTGAATTCAAACGATCAACATAAATAACTATTTAAATAAGTATAAATAAATATAAAAAATAAATATAAATAAATAAATATTTAAACAAGATAATTTAAATAGTTGATGTTTGTAAATAATCCACCATCTTGGATCATGTTGGAACGGACTCTACTGAGCCGCGTAAGGGGAAAGTGTACCGAGTGGGGGGGGGCTACGTCACAGCTGTTTATACTCTCCTCTCCAGGATTCATGCTAATTGGCGCGGTCTGTTTTTGACTCATATTATTATAACTAGAACATATACACACACTCATTATTAGATAAATAAGTGGAATACATAGAAGTGTAACAGTTAAGTAACTAAAGCGATAGTTTGACCATATACTAAATAGTAACAATAAATAATAATTCATAAAAAAAATAGTTAAAAGTAACTTAACAAAACCAACAAGTCTAAGCGTAGTTTGTTTGTTAATGTTAGCATAGTAGTTTATAGGAAAGCATAGTTGGTTTGTCCACTCTCATGAAAGGATAGGATAGGGTAACACATCATGGATTGGAGTAATACTAGTTGAATAGGACTGGAGTGATGGGGTCAATATACAGGCTTAGGGTCAGTAACCAGACGTCATGTATTGTAATCGTGGTCGAACGATGTAGGATGTTTTTTATGACGTTTGTCGTGTATTTCTTGTTGGTAATGATGAAAAATGTCCGAAATAGTATTTCAAAGTCGGAAATTCTCCTATTGTCACCAAAAAACCTAAAACCTTTAAAGTAAATTTTGAAGATAGATGGAGGTGTTAAATTATGATGGACGGAGAGAGTTACTACTTACTTTCAACATTATTAGTCAAAAGCCACCAAAGAAAATTCCATATTTAAAAATACATTTGTTTAATCGTAAAGACCCTTTCAAACAAACATGACTTACATCGAAGAGTTTCCTACGGAGATCAGCCGCATGCCGGAGTTGTGATCATTAGTAAACAAAGACCTGAGCACAAAGAGATTGGCTTTGTGTTTGGCTTTGGCAGCAGCTTTCGTGTGTGAATGCTTGGATGAAAGATGTTAATACCTTTGTATGAACTCAGCTGGTAATGAAGCTTGAGCGTTTAAATCTATACTTAGCGGTCCAAAGAACTTCCTCTAATAGCCTATCAAGTAATAACTGAGTCTCGTATGGACTTTTCATATCTAATTTAACCACATGGTTCACAGAGATTGAAACTCATTGTTCTCGCACCAGGGATGTGACTAGTTTTGTTCACACTTCAATGTTCGTTCACAAAGAACTCGGCCCTGACTTGCGCCTGACGGAACTGACTGACCGACTGGCTAGGGGTGAGAGGTGTATATATGAGCTGTTGGAACACCCGAGGACATTCATGAAGGTATTCAATGGAAGGCAGATCATGGACTCTATCGAAGCTTCTAGCAATAAAAGTGTCAGTCATCGAAACCTATACATTTCCGGGAGTTCCACTTACCGACCGGGCCATTGTCTCTGAAAAATAGCTGTCCCAGCTGACTACGACGATTGTAAAAATATCTCGAAAAATATAGATAAACAGACAAAAGATGTTCTAAGATGTTCTTTGCCTTTGATTTTACATCATTAAACATAAACAAGTTAAATTAGAAAACGCTAAAGCTATGGTTTCTAGACAAAAGTTCACCGCTATATTACGGCCGTAATGTAGCGGTGAACGTAACCGTGACGGTGGACGCAACACAATATTTAAACATATGTAGAAAAAACAACTTTTGACGTGTTGTTTATTTTAGTATTCAAATCTGATTTACGTATGTAGTAATGGATAAGCCAGACTCTTGTGTACAAAACAATATGTCACCTGGCGAGAAAACCAAGCTATGGTTTCCTAGAAAAAAGTTCACCGCTATATTACGGCCGTAATGTAGCGGTGAACGTAACCGTGACGGTGGACGCAACACAATATTTAAACATATGTAAACAAAACAACTTTTGACGTGTTGTTTATTTTAGTTGTCAAATCTGATTTAGGTATATAGTAATGGATAAACTAGACTTTTGTGTACAAAACAATATGTGTCACCTGGCGAGAAAACCCTTAACTAGTTTTCACCGCTACTTTACGTCCACCGTTTTCTAGGAAACCACTCATCTGATAACATTGAAAACAAAACTCGCCGTCATATTACGGTCGTAATGTAGCGGTCACCGCTTTCTAGGAAACAATAGCGAATTCTGTAATTTGGTTACACAAAATTGAAACTCCCTCTAGTGTAACTTTTAACCAACTTACTCTACGAAATTCACATCAATTGGTTTCGAAATCAAGAACCCCTTTCGGCTTAAATTTGAGATCACTGAAACAGTTTACAGTATTTGTCTTGAGAAAACATAGTATATAATTATGTGGCTTTACATCAACAGGGTTTTCAAAATTATGTTTAAATATTGTTTGTTTTTGTTTATATTAATTTTTTAACCCTTTCCTCTACTTTAGCCTGAAAACGTTTTTATAACGAAAATTTCTCTAATTATATCCCTTCATTTTCCTGTTGTATATTTGTGTATGCATTTTTATCTGTGTTAGTCATTCGGTGACTTCAAAAGTCATCGCTAATTTGGTTTCCTAAATACTTTGGCAAGTTAATCAATTTATTACTTTTTATTGAAATGAAAAACATTTCTTCCCAACAAAACTTTATTATAATTTGTACTTATATTAACTCTAAACTGGTACCTTGTTTCGACGAGTACGAAAGTGAAGTAAAGGTTTGGTGAACTCGCTCACTCGATCCTCACTTTGAAGTTAATTTCACAAGTGGTTTTCACAGTTAACATGTGAAACATGCGTTGTTCTCTACACAGCGTTGTCCATTGTGAAATGCAATAACTGACAGAAACATTCTTGTGACGGGAAATTAAAACCCAATCGACAGAGTTAGGCTCTTTGTCTCTGTCAGTATCGGTATTAGTTCCCTCTTCTCTTTGAAGCTCCAATTCGTATTCTGAAATGTGTTTAGGAGTTTAAACGAACAATAGCTGGGCTGAAATGTCTTCTTTCCTTGCAAACAAATGATCTGAACCGAATTGCATCGTAGTTAAATATTTGTGCAGTTTTAAGTTGAGCTTAAAGGTGTTATATGAGTTGATACTATTGTTAGAACCTTTTAGCGAATTTTCCCAAGAAAAATAAATTGTTTATTAAATTGTTCATACCGTCAGCATGGTAGGACCCAGACCGGGGACCATAAAATGATCACCAATCCTGAACCCCAGAACACGTTTGAGCATTTTCTAAAACTGTATGATTTATACATACTCGTACGTATACATATGCCACCTTTCTACAGTTTACACAGTTTGACTACTTGTGTAATATACTGAAAACTCCTTCTCAATGATAAAAGGTTTTAGTCCTCTTTTTTATGAAATGAACCAATAAAAATATACATTAATCTGCAAGGAAAGTTAAGTGCAGAAATACAGTACATCTAACCTTAACCATAGATTATCGGCATAGTAAAAAGTAAAATTACTAGAAGTGAAACCCAGTGTAGGACCAAGTTTTAATCATTATTTACCTTGTATTGTGCCTGTAGATCCTACAGTTGAGAATAAAGTGGATGCGCATTTCTCAACTGAAGATGCCCCACAAGCGGGGCGAAATGCGCATCCACTTTATTCTCAACTGTAGGATCTACAGACACAATACAAGGTAATTAATAAATAAAAAATAGCAATGCGTGTGCATTCATACATAATTCAGAATCCTTTGTCATATAATAAACAAGACTAAAAATAGAGTCACATAAATCAATATTTATGAATATTTTTGATCTTGTCAAAATAAGTACTCTACCATTCTGTAGAACTGTCTGTCGGCCAACCAAAGTTTCAGCTTCAACTTCAGTATCTTCGGCTCCAGCATCTTCAACCTAAGGGGGAGAGCGTTGAACAACTTGGCACTTGCATATGGTGGATTTTTTCGAAGATTGTTCTGTGGTGCAGTGATAAATTGAAGTTGATCGAGCTCCTCGTCTGGTGTCCATGCACGTCCTGGTGTCTCTGGGCTTGTTTATGCTGACTTTTCGAGACTACAGTTTGCAGAATATACAGGCTGGCAGTTGTCAGTATCTTCCACTGTTTGAAGAGTTACTTGCTTATACTTGCCATACTTTACTTATATTGACTATTGGTACGCCCTACAAAATCAAGTTAACTTGAGTTGCTTAAACCATTTAATTTAAAAGCCATTACCTTTAAATTAAAACAAAGGTTTTATAAAAAGTTACTTGAGTAGTTAAGTACTTAACTCTAACCTGAAACGGTTATGTAAGGTGTGGTACGGAAGGAAGCAACAACCCAGAGCAAATACGAAGGCAATCGAAAATCAAGTGAACTTTACTGACAATCAAGTTCCGTTTCTCCTGAAACGATGTCAATATGTTGTGAGTACCAGTAATGCCAAGATACTCGTACATCTTCTAACATAGTATGATGTCAGATTGCTTGTAACCATGTGATCAAATACAATAAAAATACAAGTTAAGATTGCTACGATAGTCGTTTTGAACTTTTTGGACTCTTTTGGATCATTGAAAACTTTATCTATTTGGTATGTTTTACAATGTTAAGGGTCTGCCTCAGTGGTCACCTCAGACAAAACCTGAGTTCGTCCACACAAGGAAACACGACACCGCGCACGTAACAAAATGTAAAACAACGGGGCTTCTTTTAATTATGCGGTTTAAAAGTCAAACCGAGTGCTTGCAAGGGCTTAGGCGGAAACCTTTTAACAAAAATGTTCAAATATTGTTAACATTAATAAACATGTTATATTTGGAAACTATAGGAGATTTCTGACACGTGTATAGAGCCCGATTGTTCATACAGTAATTGGTTTAATAGTTTCACAAGTAAACTTTTGAATTGCCCAAGTCTTGATGCCTCTCAAATATGTACTCTTCAAACTCCTAATTAAAAAAAAAAACGCTCCTTACACAAATGTGTGTATTAGGCTTCCTAGCTTAATAGCAGATGAAAATAATTAATCTTAACTTTTACACTGTCAGCGTATTTTGGGTTCATGCGGACCCTTGCATTGAGTGTCTAACCACAGATTACCAGGTTTCTGGCTATTCTGTGGTCTAACTAACTAAGCAAGTACTCAACAAAGACTCACTTAACTATGGATCACGAAGTACAGTACGAGCTGCTGTTCAGTTGATCAAGTTTGATTCAGTGCAATCAACAAAGCAGTTGGGATCATCCAGACTCAAACACCAGACAACAATGAGATAGGCTCTTATGTTAAGCTTTGGCAGCAGCTTTAGTGTGAGCCATCTGGTATGCGAAACTTAAAATAATAAGATAATAATAATCCACTACGGGTATTATAAGAGTGACTTGACTCTACCAATTGAAATTTTGGAAAACATAATATTAAAGTTTCTAATACGTAACGTGACGTAATTGTCAGTATTCCGGTTGATTTGAAAGCATTTCGACAGGATTCTCTATGTTTTAGTTTTGCAATTATTCTTACGGCCAATTTTTGAAGAATCAACAGTCTAGAAATCTTTGTGTCCCCGCAGTTCCCCCAAAAAGTTGTACCATGTAATATGTGGGGATGTATAAGACCAAAATAAACCATTCTCAAAACATCTGCGCTGCAGTGAGAAGATAGTTCTCACAATAAGAATATCCCAGAAGCCATTCTTTTACAAATTATATCAATATGGTTATTCCAGGTTAATTTTTTGTCAACAAAAATACCTAAAAACTTAATGCTGTCTGTTGGGCTGATTTCATGATTTGCGATTGTAAAATTCAACCCCGCGCTGTTTTCTACTGAAAAATGTCCAAATAGCATAAACAAGTTTTGTCAAAATTAGTTTTTAAATTTAAGTGCTCAAAAAATCCATACAAGAATTGGCTCTTTGCTGTTCGGGAGCTTCTGATTCAAGGATATCCAGAAACAAGTTCTGTTGTGCTTTATTAGTACTAATGACTCTCTCTCTCGGCTAGAGGAAAATACCAAGTGAAGTGGATTGCATCCGTCTACGATTAATTCCTAATGTAATCAATGTGCAAATACTTGTAAAACAAAGAGAATTTGTTACGGAATCTTTGAACCGCTGTTTTTATTTACTTTGATCTTTTTATTTTAAGAAGGAAAAACGTGAAACTATGTGATGTACTAGAACTAACCTACAATTCAAAAGCCCTATAGAGATGGGTATTTGCTTCAGAGGATATACATACACCTGTACAGAGCAGATTATTTCTTGAATTGACATGTTATAGACATGTTTAAAACCCATTTGAGAGTGTTTGACAGATGATGAAAACATTACAGTTAGAGCATACCGGGTGTCACAAAAATATCCTCCCCCATTTTGTATTTATTCAAAAACCAAAATAAAAATACTCAACACTCTTAAGCTAGTTGTTGGTGAAAGGGCTTCAAAACAGTTTCTTAGATTATTGGGATTTATTTCGTTTACATTCGATCTTAAACGTTCGAAATGTAGAAATGATCAAAACTGGTAATATTGATTCAACAGAAGGTAGTGTGCAGTTATTACTTACATGCAGAACGAAAAGTGAATATACGATACGTTATCAACTCAAAAAAGCACACACTTTGATAAAGTGATAATAGATATTATGGTGTTATCTTACGAATAAATCGTAACTATGAAGAAAATAGCTTTCTTCAAACTGAAAGGAAAGCACAAACATTTACTTTGTTAGATTGAGTTTATGAAACCCCCACAGATAAATAAACAACAATCTCAAATATTATCTTCTATTTTGAGTTCCTCCGCAAAACATGTTTTGATAACCTGATCGAATATTGTCGATTCACACTTTTAAAGGAAACGCGTTATCGAGTAGGTATTTCTTATATCTTTGGTTTTCAAAGGAAATAGCATTTAAACGTCTTCCAAATCAAAATTGTAAAACTGAAGAAAGTTGCTTATAATTCATGCCATAAAAAAACTCGTGTTATTGTGAGAAATGTTATACATTCCTTAAACTAGTGTGTCCATAACTATCTCATTCTATCTCCACAACTATTCTCCATAACTACCTTTATGTTGGTTGTCCATATCTACCTTTCACTATCTCCATATCTATCTTTATTACTATCTTTATACCGGATGTCCATGTCCATCTCACACTATCTCCTTAGTGACCTTTTGTCAACGTCAAATGTATTATTATTTAAGTTGTACAAGTACTTAATAAACGAAAAGGATAGTAACATAGGATTGTAGGGTTACGTTGTTTATTGTGAACCAGAAAAACATTGTCTTAATTGTTCTAAAAACTAACACAAATATTAAATGCGCAAGAGATAGTGAGCTTAAATAAACAGCGTAGTGTTAAAAGTAAATATTTCCACCTCTTTAAATGTTATGAACTGACAAAGGTGCTTATTTTGTAAACAGAATTCATGAAAAGAGTCCTTTAACTGGCTTTTTCTTTCTCAAGAAGCAAGCATTTCCTTTTACACAACGCTTCCAGTACTTACTCAAAGTAATTCTGGAAATTATAATCTCAGACGCGTACTCAGACTGTTTCTTTAAAACTGTAAGTCTCTTGTGCTTACAAAATGAAGACGTTAACTTTTCGGTATATAGGCATACTTGTAGATATTCATAGGTTTTTCTATTCATAGGTGCCTAAATGCTAGCTTACTAGCATAAGTGATAGCTACTAAATACTTTAAAACAGCAATTACTAATTGTGGACCAAATTGGGACTCGAACTTAAACCCTCATTAGCCGGGGTGATATGCATGCTGTTATTGCACGATCCAACTGACCAAATTTATCTTCAAATTTGAAAGTATGAACTTTGAATGATTTACGTAAACATTCTGTCAGTAGGGATTCATATCAACACAACACACGCTGGTTAGTCAAAAGTTTGGGATTATCCTAAATATATGCAAACGCTATGTTGATAATTATTTTCGATAGCAAAAAATAACAACACTTCTGAAAGTTAGAAAAAACGCACTCAATATGACCCATTGTAAAACAGTTGATGTTTACTATTTCTATTTTGTTGCTTTAGTAATATATCTTTAGTAAATCTAAGTTGTCTTTTATTTGCTTATTAAATGAGAGAACGAAGTTACAAACGCTCGTTGTTGGATGTATGTCAAGTAACTTTCTAAAGAACTGTTTTATTTAGACATTTGAATGCGAAGGAATAATAAAATATCATATACTAATTGAAGTCCACGTGAATTTGCTGACACACTTTAACTCAAGCTTTGATTGACGTTTTCTTTTCAGTTAAACAAAAATACCTTTTCCGAGAACTTATAAAATATTTAATTTATAAAGTAGTCTTAAAATAAAAACACTGCTTCTTCTTATCACAAGATGGAACATTACAGACAAAGGTCACCAGGAGTCTTTTAACATAATAGTTCTTAATGTTTCATGATGACACTATAAAAGTCGAGATTGTACAGTACGATAAAACAACGGAAACAAGTTTACATTTTTATACCAGCCTGAAGAAGAAACCAAAATCATCCATGATACTGTTATGTCAAACATAGGAAGGAGCATGGTGTAAGAATACGTACTACTCTGTATTCTTACACCATGGGAAGGAGTCTACAAAATGCTGGCAATCATGGAGGACATGAAGAATGCACTACAGAAACCATGACGATCGGCCATACCTGAATTCCGGTTAATTATCACACGGTCATTGAAAGCGAAGTAGTTTGCGTTTCATTGTAAAATTATAATACTTAATTATTCAAACTTTCAAGTCACGTTCAACAATCTCAAATGACAAGCCTCTTCCGGAAAAAAGTGTTCTGTAGCCTACAGCGTAGATACAATACTTAATCACGTCATCAAAACATGTTTTGCGGAGGAACTCAAAACAGGAGATGAAATTTTAGATTGTTGTTTATTTATCTGAGGAGCTTCATAAAACCAATCTTACAAAGTAAATATTTGTGCTTTCCTTCCAATGTTGAAGAAACTTATTAAGTTCCAGGTTCTAAACTAACAGTTTTGATTGCAGTTCATAGTAAAACTTGTAGTTCCAGGCGAAAATATTTACCTCCACTTTGATTGTGCTTTACAGAAATGATGTTCTGAGTAGAAGCCATACTATATACAAATGCTAATTTTCGTTATGTTTAATCAAAAATGGACAGCAAAACGAGGTAAGTTATGTTCATAACTTATGTGACAAGTCTAAGCCATTTTCAAATTTAAAAGCTTACGTTTTGCTTGATCAAAAATATATATTTGTTTCTTAAAAGTATCAAAAAACTTAACCTTCACTGGTGCGACATCAAGTTTAAGTGTAAAACGAAGCCACGGCAGGTTTAAACATAGCTGACGCTTAGCTACAAACGCTACCGTGAATTATAGTGAATTTCTTATAACAGGGTGTAGGCCTACATGACACCGAAAGTAACCTTTGGGAAGGGGACGTTTCCCTCCAAAATGGATTTTATGATATTAAAATTATTTGAACTGATTGAAAAAAGATATTTTAAAGTACAGTACATTAAATGTGTGTTGTTTTTGTGTTCATGTAATAAATGTTACACTGGTAGTCTCAAACACGTCTTCGGTAGTTTTTCAGTTCAGCCTTGACCGGTGGTTAAAATTTAACCGGCAGCCAGCCAATAGGAAAGATTTACTTTGTCTATGTTAATTTTGCATTTTAGTGTTACAGTTTGTATTAAACTATTTACCGTTATAACATAATATTATTATTTAATTAGGAATGAAAAAGAATAGTTTTATTGAAATAATAATCTTCAATCATTCATTAAAAGTTTTGAACGTTGCCCGAGAATGTAAACACATCGCAGACTGTGAACAACTTAACCATTGGTTAGTTAACCAGCTGGTTAGCAGGCAATTGAAAAACGGACTAAGCAGTTAACCCTTCATATCCATTCCTTAGTGGCACATGACTGACTACACGACTTGAGGTAGGCCTACAACTCGAATGAATGAGATGGATCGAATGTAAAAAGTATATATAAGAATGTATATTTTGATGTTAAATGTGTGGTAAATCTTTCAAAATTAAAACAAGTGACGTTTACAGCTCTAAAACGACAGTTAACTGCGGACAGGTATTATCATTCACGTGGGATATTCTAACTTATACAGTATATACGATGATACAAGACACAATCCGACAATAAACTAGATAGCGTATTGTGTTGGAATAAAGTGTAAAACCAATACATAACTAACACAATAGCTGACGACAATGACACATTGCTGGGTTCCATGTCACAGTTGATAAGTATTTATTTACTCACATACCAAATTATCTGCTTTTAGGTTCAATTTACCATTTGTCAATAAGCTTTAGAGACATTGGGTTGTTTCTATGTGAGTTATTGGTCTTGAAAATCTTTACTTTAGTTGGTTTTATTCTTGTTTTTGTTTCGCGTTTAATTTTCGAAGGGATACGGTGCGGATCCTCAAAACTTCTTCTGATGGGAAGTCATCTAGGTAGGTTAAGACTCATAGCTCGGTGGGCCGACCCCCATTAGTTAGAATACGGCCGTTTCTTCCAGGAGAAAATAGGACCTTTAAAACCCTTCTTAACTCACAAAACTATTGAAAAGTATCAAAAACTTAACCTTCACTGGTGCGACATCAAGTTTAAGTGTAAAACGAAGCCACGGCAGGTTTAAACATAGCTGACGCTTAGCTACAAACGCTACCGTGAATTATAGTGAATTTCTTATAACAGGGTGTAGGCCTACATGACACCGAAAGTAACCTTTGGGAGGGACGTTTCCTCCAAAATGGATTTTATGATATTAAAATTATTTGAACTGATTGAAAAAAGATATTTTAAAGTACAGTACATTAAATGTGTGTTGTTTTTGTGTTCATGTAATAAATGTTACACTGGTAGTCTCAAACACGTCTTCGGTAGTTTTTCAGTTCAGCCTTGACCGGTGGTTAAAATTTAACCGGCAGCCAGCCAATAGGAAAGATTTACTTTGTCTATGTTGATTTTGCATTTTAGTGTTACAGTTTGTATTAAACTATTTACCGTTATGTACACATATTACATTTAATTAGGAATGGAAAAAGAATAGTTTTATTGAAATAATAATCTTCAATCATTCATTAAAAAGTTTTGAACGTTGCCCGAGAATGTAAACACATCGCAGACTGTGAACAACTTAACCATTGGTTAGTTAACCAGCTGGTTAGCAGGCAATTGAAAAAACGGACCTAAGCAGTTAACCCTTCATATCCATTCCTTAGTGGCACATGACTGACTACACGACTTGAGTGGTAGGCCTGAATGAGATGGATCGAATGTAAAAAAGTATATATAAGAATGTATATTTTGATGTTAAAATGTGTGGTAAATCTTTCAAAATTAAAACAAGTGACGTTTACAGCTCTAAAACGACAGTTAACTGCGGACAGGTATTATCATTCACGTGGGATATTCTAACTTATACAGTATATACGATGATACAAGACACAATCCGACAATAAACTAGATAGCGTATTGTGTTGGAATAAAGTGTAAAACCAATACATAACTAACACAATAGCTGACGACAATGACACATTGCTGGGTTCCATGTCACAGTTGATAAGTATTTATTTACTCACATACCAAATTATCTGCTTTTAGGTTCAATTTACCATTTGTCAATAAGCTTTAGAGACATTGGGTTGTTTCTATGTGAGTTATTGGTCTTGAAAATCTTTACTTTAGTTGGTTTTATTCTTGTTTTTGTTTCGCGTTTAATTTTCGAAGGGATACGGTGCGGATCCTCAAAACTTCTTCTGATGGGAAGTCATCTAGGTAGGTTAAGACTCATAGCTCGGTGGGCCGACCCCCATTAGTTAGAATACGGCCGTTTCTTCCAGGAGAAAATAGGACCTTTAAAACCCTTCTTAACTCACAAAACTATTGAAAAGTCCCACAAACACTAGGCGGTTCACAAACGTTATCAGCGGCCAGGTGCATATAGCTCAGTTTATTCAGCTGACGAAGTTTCAGTTGTTCGAAGGTCCTATCGACGAGGAAGATCCTCAGACGCTTACGTCTCCTCTCCTTGTTTCTTGAACAAGTCTGAGCTTCTGCGGGCATATGAATGAGAGAGTGGGAAATACGAAGTAAATCATCGCCCACTGGCCTTAAGCCCCCACCCTGCGAGGGGTTTCTGCGCACTGACGCAGGGTTTTCAATGTTGCTGGTGCTTGGTATCTTGGAGGTCCATGCAGTCAAGCGATGACGTAGTTGTCTCATCGGTGGTCTCGGCGTTACCGCGGGCGAGATCGGGTTACAAGCCTCTGGGGCTATTTGGGTCACCGGAAGTATGATCCCGGGTAGCGATGTCGCGTGGGGTAGGGCACTAAGTGCAGTGGTGGGAGCCTGGTTGTGACGTTCCCCTATTGTAGTGCCATCGGATACGCAGCTACAGTCGGAGATGGGTAGGGTGATTTTCGTGGTCAGGTAGTTTATACAAAGATTGAACAGAAAAGGAATTTAGGTTGAACAGGAAAAAGAGAATTTACATTATTTTTAGACCAAAGTTGTCACTTTGTTTTGTGTTTAACAAAGAAACTACAAGTATTTGTGAAAATGTGAGTTATAATAACAATGAAAAATATAGAATCAATGATGTGATATAAGCTTTACTTAAACAAGCATGATAACTCACAACATTATGTAAACTAATGAAAAGAACTAGATAAGCAATAATAATAAAAAACAATAACAATAAACAATAATGATGAAGCATTTGGATATAATTTGGCACTATACGAGAAAATGTTTTGCTTTCTACTTTAATCCGAGCAACTTCCTCTAATGTGTTCGGTAATTTAAATCAAACATTTAGTAGGCAAACTAAACATCTTCTAGAAAAATCACTCGAAAAATGTTTACTTTTAAACTATAAAATAAAGGGGTTTGAAATTGAATTGTTTTTGAGTATATACAGTATAATCCGTGTAAATTGAAAGTCTAAATCTCATTAGGAATATTTTACTTCTGTCCCATGTCTCAGAAGACTTGAAAATTATGGCTTGAAAATAATATTTTCAGAGGTTTTACCTTGACAAATGCAGTTAAACTCGATTGTATGGGGAAGGAATCACAAAGTCACATCATAACCTTCACCCCAGGGAAATTACCTTCACAGCTAAAGCCACTACATCTCAATATACATTTTATTTGAGTATTTGCGCCAAACAGTTCTTATCGTTGGATGCAGTTTGCAATCATGAGCTTAAATGTGGAATTAAAACTAATACTAATTAAATGTAATTTTAAATAAACAATCGATTGTTCTTTTACTGAATTTTATATTTCCGGGTTGATGCATTTTATCTCAATGTATTAAGTTTCACCATTTATTTCTACTTTAAAATTCTGTTAGTTTGTTTAGAAAATGAACTACATAACGTTCAATTAACCATGTGTTGTTTGGAGTTTTATGCATTAAAAACTATGATCCGAGTTCGAATTAACTTGGTTTATTAGTAACAACACTGCACCTAACATTTGCTACAAAAATCAACAAAATCCAATTAGCGAAACGATAGTGGAGTTAAAAAACTAGTTTATGTATCTGGGAGAGCTTCTTATTGGATTTATAATTTTGATGTTGACGAAAACACAAATTATTCAATACAAACTTTCATAGTTGGTAAGGCCTTTCGGGAACAACGTTCCCATCTACATCAACCATAACCCTAACATCAACTGAAGGTTAGATTTACAGAAAATAAAATTGAAAAATAAACATATGCGACAGAAATTTAAACTAGAAATAATACAAACTAAGCAAACCTAATAGATTCGGTTCGTATGGTTGCTTACAAGCAGTCTGACATCGTACCTAACAAACAATGTTAGAAGAAGTATCTTAGCATTTACTGGTGCTCACAACATATTGACATAGTTCACAGAGAAGCAGAACTTGATCGTAAGCAGAATTTACTTATCTCCGATATGATTGTCATTCCTTCGTATTTACTCCTGGGAAATTACCTGCTCACACCCTGCA
The DNA here is from genome assembly GCA_018831715.1 of Matsumurasca onukii. NCBI lineage: Eukaryota > Metazoa > Arthropoda > Insecta > Hemiptera > Cicadellidae > Matsumurasca > Matsumurasca onukii. The sequence continues at coordinate 36,668,072 of CM032058.1, read as the reverse complement.
CCTCACATAGCCGTTTCATACATTTCTTGCTTGTACACCAAATACGCTTTGGAACGCTATAACTTATAAGTAATAACTGCAAACAATATGTGGTTATGACAATAGGGATTTTGTTACAGTATAACAAGCAAACAATGTTTTATGTATCATTGTATGACTTAGTTGTGTTAATTATTAAACATTATTTCATTTGCATCAAATCTATTTCTTATTCACAAGAATCACATAAATAATACAAAGTGAGATCAAAACAGCTGAATGCAGTATTGTTAATACACAGCACTCCTCTACCAAGACTAAGCTTTTCAATAAACCTTCGTTGAGGTCTAATAATCCTGGTGGATCTTCGAAGTTGAGGATGAGCTGGCTGTTGCTGTACTACTGCAGGACTGCGTTGTTGACACGGAACATTCAGTGCTGGAGGGGTTTGTACAGGTTCATTCGCTGGTGAAGAGTTGATGTCTGATGATAACAGCTGGGGAACATGACGGGTATACTCTGGACAGCTACGAACACCTCCTCCATATCTCTAAGTCAATACATAAAACTCAATAATAAACAAAGTGAGACCAAAAACAGCTGAATGCAGTATTGTAAATACACAGCACAATGAGTTTATTCCAACATATTAAAACCTATTCCAACAAATATTTCCTATTAAAAGAAATTAATAGCAACCTGTTGTATAGATTTCTTGTACTAATTTATCATACGATAGTTATAAAAGCTTCATGTAGTTTCAATTACTATAAGTCAGATTCTTTGACAAAGATGTAGTCATATTCAGGTCTGGTTCCAACTATTCAAACAAATCATATTATATGACATCAACAAATAAACTAATGCGAAGGTTTTAGACGTTTAGAATCTGGATTGAATAATACATATGACAAAATCATTTACGAATGGTGTTTTCTAATCATGGGGTAATTACTGTAACTATCAGTGTGATGTAATCATCGTTTCTTTCGATATCAGCTGTAGGCCGAGTGAAGGGACACTGATTTAGTATTGAAAGATGCAACTATAGGGTCGAAGATTACGGAGAGATTCACACATTTCTTTAGTCAGAATACTTTGGTTCTTGTTTTAGTTTGTAAACTAGCCGAAAGCCACGAGTTAAGCCACGTCATATATTGTGAACTAGCTTTGAACTCTACGCCTTAAAATCCAATTAATAATTACCCTTATAATGCTACCTTCAAAAAGGAACTTACACGTCACTTATACAATGTTTTAACCAAGATAAATTTAATGATTAACCTTTGCTTTGAAAGAAAATGACATTTCAGCCCAGCTATTGTTCGTTTAAACTCTAAACACATTTCAGAATACGAATTGGAGCTTCAGAAGAGGAACTAATACCGATACTGACAGAGACAAGAGCCTAACTCTGTCGATTGGGTTTTAATTTCCCGTCACAAGAATGTTTCTGTCAGTTATTGCATTTCACAATGGACAACGCTGTTGTGAGAACAACGCATGTTTCACATGTTAACTGTGAAAACCACTTGTGAAATTAACTTCAAAGTGAGGATCGGGTGAGCGAGTTTACAAAACTTTACTTCACTTTCGACTCGTCAAAACATTATGTGCTTAATGTTGATACAAACACAAACTATAACAATAATTTTGTTTTAATTAGTTGTTACAATAATAGGTTAGTGAAATTATACAAAAAAAAAAGGGGCAGTTAGCCAAAAGTTTGTGGTACAGTCTTAATTCTTTTTACTTTATGTTTTCGAGGTCGCTGAACAGTTGAGGTTGACTGACAGAGATATTTGGCGAAACATTGTTTTGCAAAAACCTTGAAAATTTTCTTACTTTTTAGTTTTTAACACAAATCCTTAGTAAATATGCATTTTGTAGAAAAATGTGACCAATATTAAATTAAAGGTGACAAAATTTACCACAAGTTTTATATTCGACACTATTCTCCATTCAATATTTACGCCCTAGAGCACATGGAAAACCTGCAAAATTTTCAATTATTGAAAATACGCCATACCTTGATTTTTTATCCAGTTTTCATGGAAACAAGCCGTGTTACAATAATGTTGACTATTTATAGTAAATTTTACAGGTTGGACATTAAACTTATTCTGCTGTAATACCATAATATACAGGGTGGCCCATAAGTCTCAGTTGACCGACATGCATTTCATTGGCATGTCGGTCAATAAAGATAGGACTCTCGAATTATTCCTAGGGATCAATCGAGAACAAACGACGTAGTAGTATAAAACAATGTCAGATTAGTTTGTCTACTCAATACAATTTTTATTTGGAAGCATGAGCTCAATAAAATACTTAAAAATGCTCTGTGCTGAAATACCTATATTTGACTTAAATGGTGAGAATAATTAGAACAAATTAATTGATGAATTTGTTGCAATTATAATAATATTTGTGCAAATTAGTATAATTATTAGTACATACATTATTAAGTTTAGCTTTATATACATAGTAAGATCAGTTATTTTATACATACATAAGCAGTTTATTAAAAGTATATAAATATGTCAATTTTAGAATAATCTCTTGATGCAGAAGGTTGTCATTCCATGAGCCCTTTCTTTGAAGGTGGACCAGGAATCAAATGCTACTTACCCTCTTTGAACCAACCACCTGCGCTTCCAACTACAAGAAGGAAGCATTTAAGGCTTCATCAAAATAGCTGTACTTCCGCCCTCAGCAGCCACAATACACAACATAGTTACAGAGTTTACCATCAGCAATGGATGGTAGTTTACTCATGAAGAGGTTTGGGGTTGAAGATAACCACCAATGGACTGAAGCAGCAACAACCGCAGCTCCTGTTCCCCTGAACTGCTTAATTGGTAATATGCAAGTTACTTTTAAACCAGTTTGCACGAAACTTTGCTGCGTAAAGGCGGGCTACGTTGCACTGATCTTTCATAAATTGCGTTCACAGATCATGCAATAATGCATCGGTGGTCCTTGAACAACACGAAAATGACGCTGAAGATTTAACGGATCTGTAGGAGGAACTTGGTAATAAGTTTTCTACCGTTGGAAGGTCTTAGCGGCATAGAAGACGAGGAAACACTAGAATTTACTCAAAACAGGGTGTCAGCGTTCAGGAAAAACAATGTTCCCGCATAATTCTGGTATTTACCCATATTAGAAAATTTTCGTATAATTCCCGGACACGATTTCATAACAACACCTTGCCAAAGGCTATGTGAAAATACCTAAATATTCAACTACCTGAATATTCCAATACTTGTTCCACATTTTCTCTTACTTCTATAAAATACTATCACATTCCCAATATGTTATAATTTCTTAATACGCAACTATTTCCATAATGTTTTCTTTTCATAAGTATTTCCATCCCTGGTCCACCTTCAAAGAAGGGCTCATGGAATGACAACCTTCTGCATCAAGAGATTATTTCTATCATTGACATATATATAACTTTTAATACTTAGCGTAGCATGTATAAAATCGAACAGTCGCATGTATTAAAGCAGCTTAATGTATGTACTAATAATTGTGCTAATTTGCAAATATTATAATTATTACAGAATTCACTCATTCATTCAATTATTCTCTACCATTAGAATCAATATAGAGTAACTTATTCGTTTCTTTTTAAGTGTATTTTATTGAGAGTTCAATTTTTCAGATTAAAATATAATTGTATTGAGTGAGATGAAACAATCTGACATGTTTTATACTACTACGTCGTTTAATTCTCGATTTGATCCCCGATAAACTTTACGGGTGAAGTCATTGACGTTAGAATGTGAACCATTAGGTCGGCTGAGCGTAAAGAGCCACCCTTATATTATGGCATTCAGTATGGAGATCAAGGTTTATGTCAGCCTGTAAAAAGTGCTATAATGGTCAACATTAACAACAATGGCACGCTTATTTACATAACCAGATGAAAGCAGGTATGGTGTCTTTTCAATAATTAAACAATTCCTGCAGAAATTTCAATATTAACTCTAACGGCATTAAATGGCGGCCAAAGATGTCGAATGTAAACTTGTGGTAATCCCTGTCACCCAACTTTAATAATATCGAGCTTGCGGCGGTAAAAGCCTCTGGGAATTTACTGAAGTTTAGGCAAAACTAAAAAATACATTACACTTTTACCAAAGTAATTATCGGCAAAATATCTGTCAGCAGCAAACCTCCAAATTCGTGTTCAGCGACTCGATATAGACAAAAGGTAGAACTATACAAACTTTCCTGTAACTTTAATTGAATTGTTAGTTATAAAATTTGTTTGGGATGAAATTATTATCATTTCAATAAAAGGTATTAAATCGATTAGTTGCCTAAGTATTAGAAACCAAATTAGAACAACTTTGTGGTACGGTCTTCACAGTCACCACTTACAATTTGTAATGTGATTATACGGTTACGCTAGGTAAAGTCGAGGTTGACTGGTAGAGGACTTTGTAGTCCTTACTTCGCCTGTTAACCAAGACAAACTTAAGAATTCTTCTTCACGTTTTTAATTTTAAACTGCTTATGTTTAATCTTGAAAAACCAAAGGCTAGCGTTAGAACATCGTCTGTTTAGCTACATTTTTAAGATTGTCATAGTCAGTCAAAACAGCTTATTTAGTGCGAGACAGTGACACTCCTGGAAATGTGGAAGCGTCGATGACTGACACTTTTATTGCTGAAGCTTCGATGGAGTCCTTGATCTGCCTTCCATTGAATGTTCTCAGGTGTTCCATCAGTTCATACAAACATTTGTCAGGTCCTAGCCAGTCGGTCAGTCAGTTCCGTCTGTAAAGGGCGCAAGTCAGGGCCTTTCTTTTTTGTGAAAGTTCATCCCTGGTGTGAGAACAATGGGTTTCAATCTCTGTGAACCATGTGGTTTAATTATATATGAAAACTCCATACGAGACTCAGTTTGACTTGATAGGCTATTAGAAGGAGTTCTCTGGACCGCTAAGTATAGATTTAAACGCTCAAGCTTCATTACCAGCTGAGTTCATACAAAGGTATTAACATCTTTCATCCAACATTCACACACAAGCTGCTTAAAATAAACACAAAGCCAATCTCTTTGTGCTCAGGTCTTTGTTTACTAATGATCACAACTCCGGCATGCGGCTGATCTCCGTAGGAAACTCTTCAATTGATGATTTTCATAGCGTCCGTAAGAAAATCAATATTCATATATAATCTTTCTAAGTGTAGTTTTAATTATTGGTGGCCAATAATACAATCCCTGTAGATGAAAGAAGCATAAAATAAAGGTAATGTTTGTCTTGTAATCCCTATATCTAAGTCATTTGTGATGTAAAGTGTTTAATAAACGTTATGAGACAGTGTTGAGAGTAAATTTCTCAAATATCAACTTCATCTTTACTTAGCTCAAACCATCATTATAGTAAACACCTCTATTATTTTTAGTCGTAATAAGAGTCAAACTGTTGCTTTCGGAATAGTCCATTTATATTAAAAACTGTCCTGATTTATACGTTAAATCATCACAAGGCACCTTTTTTTTAAAAGCTATCCGAATCACCTGCAAATACTTACCAATAAATTGTCGAGTTAAGTTAAACGAGTTTAGAATCCCGAGCTCAACTCGTTGATTGGTTGCACACATTGTCTGCTCAGATTAAAAACGATTGCTGTCATCATTTATGTTTAATGGGTTTTAATTGCTTTAATAAGCCTAGATCACCGGCTGGTTTTTATTGAATTTTGCTCTTTAATAGGCTAAGTAGCTAGGATTATACATTAGTGTATATATGCAGTTTTGTACTAATAAAACACTCGGTTAGGTGGGAAAGTTTGAGTTGTCCATTCAACATGACATGTAGATGATAATAATAGTTTGGATGATAATAGATACAATTGTGTAAACTATCAATTGTGTAGGTTTTATTGGTAACATGTTATTACAGGTTTGAATTGAACCGATTGGAAAACATTTCTAGTTTGTATAACAATAATTAGTTCTCGCGTGCTAAAACACTGTGTAGAGCTTAATAAAATAAGCTAAAATCATTTCTAAAGAGTAAACTAATCAATATTTCATCGAACCAGTTTAATGAGTATTGGATTGTATCTATTTGTTTAATTTGTTGAGAGACTCCATCACTAAATTAAAAAATATAACCCCCACACAAATCGAAAAGTACCGGACTGAAATCTCATTAACATTAGAAATAATCTAAGTTATAATAGAAAATGTAAGTTAAATTTTAATCTCTTGAATCTCAATTTACAATTTCATGACCTGTTTGAAATTTGAATTTTTCAACTTACGGGACGCCTAGGAATAAACAAAACCAGGTTTCTTGATAAACATAAAAAATGATGAAAATTCGTTTACATGTAAAACACTAATTATTCTCTGTGTTGCAGGATTTTGTTTTATTTTAGACTTCATGTTGTGAATTATAAACAAGCAATGTTGGAAAACACAGCCATCAAGCAAAGCTATGAAGGGGAAACGGCGTCTCACTCCATTTCATCCTGCCAACAGATCTCTTATTTGTTCCAGACATTGCTGGAAATAGCCCCTTAGCCTTGTTATGAGCAACAGGAACTATAACTTTAAAACTTAAGAAAATGAGAGGACTACTCAGAAGTTAGCTTTGGCTCGTTGAAGAGTGAAACTATTTGTGCAAATTGTGAATATGACAATATGATTGAAATTTTGTTTTGCCACTTTAATACACTATCTAAACGATTAAACAAAGTTATCTGAGGGTGTAATATTCACTGGTTAAATAATCGCCCCATTCACATACAAGAATAATTTTAGCATAAGTTTATTTTCGCGGAAGGGGTTTCTAGAAGAATTGTTTGGTAAATTTTCTCTATAACTTTAGAATGTTGCGTGTTAACCATGCGTGTTGAGAACTAAAGCAGGTTAATTACGGACACTGGCGGCGAGATGCCAAGCAATTGGGTAGAAAATTGTATGCCTTGGTTTGATAATGACTTGTTCAAATACGTGCGCACCAAAATAGGTTTCTTTTCTTTTCTAAAAGGTTATTCAGTACATAAGTAATTTTCATCTTTAAAATTTTACCCTGAGATTAGGCTTCTCCCATTGTAACGAACTTACCTGTGCAATAGATCGTCTGAGATACAAGGTTTAATAATTGCTGCTGGTGTTTTGAAGTATGGTTTACAACAACGTAAACAAAAAAATCATTTTAGCGTACCCGTGGTGGGTTGAAATCGCGTACGAATCTGAAGCTCATCACTTCACTGTCGTGAGTTCGATCCCTGCAGTCACCACTTACATTTGTCAAGTGTTTATGCAGTAAGCTTGGTTAAGGTCAATGTTCAGTGGTAGACGGATAAACAAGACTCTACCTTTATTTATTTCAAATGTTAGCCTGGAACACATTTAGCCTGGATTCTTGTAGATTTAAGTTGTACCTGTCCAGAGGTAAGTTGCCCACTGTGGCAGAAGCAATCAGCAATACAGTCTCCGAGACAGTCAAGTCTGTGGCCAGTTACTGAAGAGATAAGTGCGCCATTTCATCACCCGAGTCTCCTGGGAAATTACCTGCTCACACCCTGCACCTCACATAGCCGTTTCATACATTTCTTGCTTTACACCAAATACGCTTTGGAACGCTATAATTTATAAGTAATAACTGCAAACAATATGTGGTTATGACAATAGGGATTTTGTTACAGTATAACAAGCAAACAATGTTTTATGTATTTGTATTGACTTAGTTTAGTATTAATTATTAAACATTATTTCATTTGCATCAAATCTATTTCTTATTTACAACAAGAATCACATAAAACAATAAACAAAGTGAGATCAAAAACAGCTGAATGCAGTATTGTTAATACACAGCACTCCTTTCTACCAAGACTAAGCTTCTTCAATAAACCTTCGTTGAGGTCTAATAATCCTGGTGGATCTTCGAAGTTGAGGATGAGCTGAATGTTGCTGTACTACTGCAGGACTGCGTTGTTGACACGGAACATTCAGTGCTGGAGGGGTTTGTACAGGTTCATTCGCTGGTGAAGAGTTGATGTCTGATGATAACAGCTGGGGAACATGACGGGTATACTGGACAGCTACGAACACCTCCTCCATATTCTAGTCAATACATAAACTCAATAATAAACAAAGTGAGATCAAAAACAGCTGAATGCAGTATTGTTAATACACAGCACTTTATACCAAGACTAAGCTTCTTCAATAAACCTTCGTTGAGGTCTAATAACTGGTGGATCTTCGAAGAGGATGAGCTGAATGTTGCTGTACTACTGCAGGACTGCGTTGTTGACACGGAACATCAGTGCTGGAGGTTTGTACAGGTTCATTCGCTGGTGAAGAGTTGATGTCTGATGATAACAGCTGGGGAACATGACGGGTATACTTGACAGCTACGAACATCCTCCATATCTCAAGTCAATACATAAACTCAATAATAAAGTGAGACCAAAACGAATGCATTGTAAATACACAGCACAATGAGTTAATATTAAAACCTATTCCAACAAATATTCCTATTAAAAGAAATTAATAGCAACCTGTTGTATAGATTTCTTGTACTAATTTATCATACGATAGTTATAAAAGTAGCTTTTCATGTTGTATTTTCAATTACTATAAGTCAGAATTCTTTGACAAAGATGTAGTCATATTCAGGTCTGGTTCCAACTATTCAAACAAATCATATTATATGACATCAACAAATAAACTAATGCGAAGGTTTTAGACGTTTAGAATCTGGATTGAATAATACATATGACAAAATCATTTACGAATGGTGTTTTCTAATCATGGGGTAATTACTGTAACTATCAGTGTGATGTAATCATCGTTTCTTTCGATATCAGCTGTAGGCCGAGTGAACGGACACTGATTTAGTATTGAAAGAAGCAACTATAGGGTCGAAGATTACGGAGAGATTCACACATTTCTTTAGTCAGAATACTTTGGTTCTTGTTTTAGTTTTGTAAACTAGCCGAAAAGCCACGAGTTAAGCCATAACGTCATATATTGTGAACTAGCTTTGAACTCTACGCCTTAAAAATCCAATTAATAATTACCCTTATAATGCTACCTTCAAAAAGGAACTTACACGTCACTTATACAACGTGTTTTAACCAAGATAAATTTAATGATTAACCTTTGCTTTCAAAGAAAATAAGACATTTCAGCCCAGCTATTGTTCGTTTAAACGCCTAAACACATTTCAGAATACGAATTGGAGCTTCAAAGAGAAGAGGGAACTAATACCGATACTGACAGAGACAAAGAGCCTAACTCTGTCGATTGGGTTTTAATTTCCCGTCACAAGAATGTTTCTGTCAGTTATTGCATTTCACAATGGACAACGCTGTGTAGAGAACAACGCATGTTTCACATGTTAACTGTGAAAACCACTTGTGAAATTAACTTCAAAGTGAGGATCGAGTGAGCGAGTTTACCAAAACTTTACTTCACTTTCGACTCGTCAAAACACGATATGTGCTTAATGTTGATACAAACACAAACTATAACAATAATTTTGTTTTAATTAGTTGTTACAATAAGTTTTGTTGGGATGAAATTATTATCATTTCAATAAAAAGGTATTAAATCGATTAAGTTGCCTAAGTATTAAGAAAACCAAATTAAAGACAACTTTGTGGTACGGTCTTCGCAGTCACCACTTACAATTTGTAATGTGATTATACGGTTACGCTAGGTAAAAGTCGAGGTTGACTGGTAGAGAGGACTTTGTAGTCCTTACTTCGCCTCGTTAACCAAGACAAACTTTAAAGAATTCTTCACGTTTTTAATTTTAAACTGCTTATGTTTAATCTTGAAAAATCAAAGGCTAGCGTTAGAACATCGTCAGTTTTGCTATATCCTAACAATTGGAACTTCAAGACAAGTATGTCAATATCGTACGGGTAATGTAACATTCCCATTCAAGAATACGTGAGGTCTCTTACATTCCATTTTGGAACCACTCATGACTTGTGAATTCTATTAGGTAGTTCACTTCCATATTTGACTTAGAAGGTATTCAATATCAAGCATATTTGGCTAGATATCTTAGATATCTTAACTATGTGATGAAATATGTCCTATAATATTTCAAGTAGGTTATCTCCATTGTAACACTAGTTTAGCCCGTGTTCGTTTTAGCCCAAACATATATATTATTCGTACATAAACACAAGTGAAATGAATCTACGAGATTCTTCAAATTTGAACTCAGTAAAATAAAAAAAAACATTTGTTAATACAGTATTTAAAGATGAGAAAAGGATATAATCCCAACATTTTTAAAATTTTATAAAACAAACCTTTGAAGGAAAAATCGAATCGAGAAAATAATGAGATATTTGATAAGCTCTACAAATTCAAAGTTGGAACATATTTATTTGTATCATTTTGAATCTTAGCCCTTTACAAAAAGTTCAAGTATCTAAAACTACGTCACCAAAACATAATAGTTAAAAGTTTTATAAATGTGTACGCAATCAATTGATCAATTAAAGCAAGTAACTGATTAAAATTAAGGTTTTATGTTATTTCGGTTAGTTTTCTGTAAAGTGTATTAAAAGTTTGTTTGATATTACTCGCCTTAACTTAAGCAGGTAACATTAGACTAACATATATCAACCCAGAGCTTATCGGTTTCTACTACATTAGCGTTGGTCCTTGCTTCTTGCATATACCGCACGAGAACCAACACAACTTCCTTGGCGTGGGCTCTAACTCTGTAAAACATTTATAAACAGTTATTTTTGTAGATATAAAAAGCTTCCGCAATAGTGTGTCTTAAAATTGATCTTATTTCCTAAAGTAATAATTGCGAGACGTTTGCGTATTGAAAGTTTATAAAAATATTTCTGATTTAAACTCTTGTAAAAATTGGAGGGAACGAGTTTGGAAAAGACCCAAGAAGATGATTTAGAGGTAATAAGGTACGCGATTCAGACCCCGTATTGTCTTTGGACAGCGCTTGTCTTCTAGAAACCAAACCAATTTGACATAAAGCTGCATTTTTTGAAAACTATTCAACTACTGTCTCATAGAAGTATAAATTCCAACACCTAAATATCCCAATAGCTTGTGTTTGAGTTATTTTAAGTATAATGAATTAAGCAAGACAACTAAAACAATAAAAAAGAAAACCTTTGAAATATTTTAGGGTTTTGTTACCTTTTCTATTCAAAACAAAGGTTGTGAAGGGTAGATTTGTTAAAATCCTGCCAAAGGGAGAACAAGTTTTAACCTCATAAAAACCATAAATACATTTTTAAAATTTACGAAAAGTCCTACCTTTTAACCGACTTCAAAAAGGAGGTTACTCGAAGTCAAAATTGAGACTTTTTTTTTTTAATCTATGTCCGTCCACGGATTTCTCTGGAATCGGCGTTTGATGTGGTTTGTTTTTGTTTGGTAGGGCTATACCCCCATAGTGGTCCCATATAAATATCTTTTGATCGGACTTATATTTCTATATAAAAAGTGAAAAACCTCAAAAAATCTCAAAATCCCGTGTGCTTGTTGCGTATTTTGCGTAGTAAAACACTATTTCGAACCGAAATAGTTTCTATAGCCTTATTTCGATGTAGAATTAAATTTGCAACAAGATAGTAGCGATAAAATTCTTCTAAAACTTGGGGTTGTTGAGATAAACAGATATTTTCGTCAAAATACTCTAAAGAATGTCTTTGTTTGTATTTACAGAGTTATGAACCGGCCATACATGATCAAAATTTTGAAGGAACCATATTGAGGGGTGAAATTTAGTATGCTTTAAGAAAAATATATATTTGTTATGATTATATTCATATTTACCCATTATGACCTCGCTATAAAACAAAACACGTAATTTTTTATTGTTTTTATGCCTAATCACGAATAACTTTTGAACATGGCCATCATTTTACACCAGTTTGCGTTGATTATTATATCTTAACTCTATAGTGATTTCATTTTAAATATAGTTTGATCGGACTAATATTTCTATATAAAAAGGTCAAAACCATAAAAAAATCTCAAAAACCCGTGTACCTGATGCATTTCGCGTGGTAAAACTATATTTTGAACTAAAATAAGGGCTTCAATAGCACTATTTCGATGATAAATTAAATTTTCAACAAGAAGAAGCCTAAAAATTTTCAAATATTTGAGTGTTGCTTAAATAAACTGCTATTTTCGTCTAAAATACTCTAAAACATTTCTTTGTTTGTATTTATAGAGGTATAAATCTCAGAACTAAACATCTGATCAAAGTTTTGAAGGACCAAGTGAGGGTAAAATTTAATTGTCTTTAAGAAAATATATATTTTTAATGGATTATACTCATATTTACGAGCTATGGCCTCCTTCTCGCTAAAAACACGTAATTTTAGCACTTCATATAAGTTTGATAATATAGACACTTAATTTTTAATATAATAAACCCGGTAATGATAAGATTCTGCGCATAGCTAAGTTTTCAACAAAAAACTTATTTTACAAGCTTTGAAACCCTTTATAGATTCTGTAAACAAGAATAAAATGTCAAAATGTCATGCTGTGAAACGTGTACTCCTTGCGTGCTAAGTAGTATGGGTATCATGGCAAGGCTATAAAAATGAGTAAATGTACAAAAGAATAGGTAAAATCAAATTTTCTACAAATGGTTTCCATAAAGTGTTTTAAAGTACTGTAAAACTTATAAAATCTTCTGGTACATTTTGCATAAATACAGATTTTGTTACCGTATTTTAAGCTGATGATGTTTTCATTTTGATGTGTTAAAGTATATGATAATGGTACCGGTCTGTCCAAACATAACTTACTCCAAAAATTGTACTTCCCTGATACGTTTAAAAATACGCGTATATTTCTGGAGAAAAATTCAGAAACAATCAGACATTTGAGAATTAGCATTAATACTCGTACATTTAAACAGCATTTGCGTTAATTTCAACATGAGTAAATATGTACATAACTGTACAAACAAGATTCAACTTATACTAAAATGTTCAGAAATCAGCTCGCTCTACATACATTAGTTTAAAAGTTTTAAGTTAAACAAAACCAGAAGTTAGAAAACAAAAGTGACAATTAGCAAAACCGGTGACTAATTGCGAGGCTAAAGGACGGCGGTGTCCAGAGAAATGTAAACCACTCCTGTACAGCAAACTTGCAAAATAGCAACCTATCCAGAAGTCATTGGATGAGGCCGAAACCTAACTTGTACAATCTTGTGAACTGGGAATAAGCAAACAAAAAGCTTAGTGACGTCAACGCGGTGGAGACGAACCACCTAGTCTTTTTTAAAGCTTGACCAAGCAAAACTACATCTTTAGAAGAGAACAACTTCACTTTTGCGAGATTATTATTAACAAATAACCGACTGTCAAATCGTCACTCTGATGACCCATACCCGTTTGACCAAAGCGCTTCATCGCGACGGCCAAGCTGCCATGGAAAAGCAACGGTCTATGTTCTGCATTTTACCTAATGCAAGCCTCGAGGGTCAAAGGACGAAGCGTTACCTGATACAGGCGATTCTTCCCTCCCGTGCGGCAGATTTGTGACATGAGTGCAGCGGTCTGACTCATTGTCTACCTGAAGAGTGTACTCACAGCTATACTCAGTACATTTTACTTCAGTTTGTACTGAAGATAAATCACGATCAAACAAGCGATAGTACGAGGATGAAGGACTAAACCTAGGGTCCGATTAGAGGACTGCCTCTATCCAAACTAACTAAAAGCTTTCTGAAGAGTCTTACGACTCAATTACTTAGTTTAAGATAATATGATTTCATTACACTAAAAGTACAACTTCGTTGTACTGTATTCATCAGCTTCAAAGACGAAACAGGTTTTCTTTAACGTAACTGTATTTAGGTACAACAATCTAGAATATTATAAATTTGTCTGATTAGAACTTTGGCAAAACAAAATAAATAAACTGACTAAATACATTTTGAACAAAATTAATACTAAAATTGTGGTAAAAACTTTTAACAAAAAATTGAACCGACTTCAAAACCAACCACAGTAAAGTGCTCTAAAGGTGTGACAATTTGGTAATTCAATTACCATATTGCTTAACATGCTACATTAATAAAAATGGGTTTCCGATGTTTTATGCGGAGCAATACAATAATGTAATCCATTACACTACACAGTGAAATTTTTACAGCAGTTCTCCATTTCATTTGGTAACCAATATAAGTAAGAAATATTAATTTTCCTGTACATATTAGATGCCACCATGAGCGAACACTATTTGCAATGTTGTGGGCTAAAATTCGTGTTGTTACAGCCTTTTTCCTTAAAAATATTGGGTCGGTGCTGCTTCTTCTTTGATAATATTTGCCAGCAGCACCGACTTCAGTATTTTTAAGTGAAAAAAAGATTGTAACAACACCTAAGTTTTAGTCCCTGTATTACTGATAATGTTAACTATGATGTTATCTAATATGTATTAGGAAATTAATATTTACTATTGATTTTGGTACTGTTTGTTAGATACTGTGCTAATGTTCGCATAAAACCATCGAAAACTATTTTTATTAACAGCACATCAATAACAATACTGCTTAAACCAATTACCATTATTCACACTAGAAACCTATAGTTGTTCATTTGTTATTATTAATAAAAACCTGTATTTCTTGTATTTTACCTGTACTAAACCTGTGTTACGCCCTCACATAAGTTAAAGGATCCCCCGTATGTTTGACTGGACAGGTCGTACAAAGCAATAACAAACAGATACACGCAGTCATTCTTTCTGTCAGGAAATTAAAAACTAATTGACTCTGTTACAAATTGCTTTTCCCGACGTATAGGTTTTGTTTTTCATTTCCACTCTGCTCTCAACACGAAATCGAATGAGTAATTCAACAATACTTAAAAGCTAAGGCACTTTAGTTTCTAGCTAACATAGGCTAACATTCTTGTGCAAAATGGAAATGATTGACTTAAACAAAGAACGTTCCTTAGAATCTTCCTCATCCAGAGTTTGATAACGAATAGCGGAATCATTGTATTGAGAAGTAGTTTTTCGGGTTAAGGGCACAACAGTAAAATGGGTTTTAGTACAACTTTAAATGCAATTTATATCTGATGATGAGGTAAACAGAATAGGCTTAGCATTATTTAAAACAAATGAAGTTAGTTTTATGTTTAAAATATATGTTAGTAATATAACGTATAAATAAAATAAACATAGTTCCCTGTAAATAGATTTGTATATTGGCACGACCGGTTTCGACTATGAAGTCATCATCTCGGCTAGTAACAACAAACAAATATTATTTTCTAAGTATAAACATAAAGGAGGTATAATACATAGAATAAAATAAAATAAAAGCTAGTATTTATGAATACTTATGTATCAATTATTATAGTTTTAAATTGCAAAGTTACAGAATTGGGCCTTACCTAACCAGTGGTAGTAGTCAACACAATTTTATTGTAAAATTACTACGTATAAATAAATAAACAGAAAAAAAGAAGCCTACTGAGACCGTTACGGCATGGATAAAATGTTTAATCAAATAAATTGTTAATTGGTTTTAAATTTACTAACGTTGCATTTTTAAAGTATTTGGTTTATTGGTAAAGGTTTGGTTTGGTATGGTAAAGATTTCTGCCAGCTTCAACGGGACGTTTGACATAGATATAAAATCTATAGTAAGTAGGCCTAATTTAACGATTTCTAGTGTTGTGTGTATAACTTTGATCGTCAAACAAATACTCAGATAAAAATAACAAAATCGTCTCAAAATGTACAGGAATGAAAAGGGCAGTATTGTTAAGGTTTACACGAATCTTTGCAGTAATCCCTATGTTTAAGTTGGAACAAACTTTAATGCCTTTCTTTTGTAATACAAAAATACGTTTTAATTTTTGTTTAAAAATTTTTTTATAGTATATTGTAGTGTTTTTAAACCCTCCGCTTAAGTTACAATAAAGCCAACGTTCTAGGACAAAGCTTAGTCATAGTCACAATAATTAATATTTCAAGCAGAAAAAGCTCTACAAGTGGGCTCTGAGGATCGAGCAACAACCATCAGAGACATCAGAAGATGTTAAAGGACACTGCTGTAAAGTGGCAGTACATGTGGAATGAGCAGACAATGGGAAGATGGACTTATCGTTTCATCAGAGACCAGAGACCTACGGAGCTGGATGGGCAGGAAGCATGGGCAGGTAAGTTTCTACCTTAACACAGGCTCTTATTGGACACAGAACCTTAAAAGCTACCTCTTTAGATTCCGCATAGGTGAGAACAGTAGGTGCGGTGCAAAGGTTGCGGAGCGGAAGAAGAAGACGCCTGTCGAAAATTGTTAAGGTGCAAGACGACAAAAAAGAACAGAGAGAAACTAGTCCAATATCTCGGAGTGGACGTTGCAGCAGAGAACTTATTGGGTCTGACGCTGGAAGGAGAAGAAATTGGAGACATATCGAGGCCTTCATCGTTCAAGCAACGACGATGAAGCCAGCTGAAGGATTTATAATGAGTTGGAGGCTTATGCAGAAGGAGAAAATTTAGCCCTGCCAAACCAAGAAGCAATGCTGTCAGGTGATTCCCTGGTTTTTACAGTTAAACATAAAGCTCACATTCTCTACATCTCATGTTAAAACAATCATGTCCAGTTTCCAGTCCTTAATTATCTTAAAGATGTCACAAATCCAGACACAGAAGTTATAAAACAGGATAAATTGAGTGAAGTAAAATACAATCTAAACTCAATAGGCTGAATAATCTTTCAGTCTGACAGAAATTGCCTCACGTTCGGGATTGCGTTTGAATTGTGCCATAAAAACTGCGAGTCAGTTAGTTTGACTTGCGAAAATATCATCTGATTTATGTTTTTATTATTTCATTAATGTTTGTTTAAGGTTATATTTTTCACTAGTTTGAGATTAGTTGGGTGATTATCTCGATAAAAGTACGCAGATGATAAATTTTGTACTCAAAGAAAGCTTCATTCCGTCATGATATTTGAATATATGAATATTACTTGATAATATGATATTTGAATATTTTTGCACCAAATGGAAAACATACATAGATACAACTTACATTGACTAGATTGAATGAGAGCGCAAGTTTTAAAGTTTTGAAGATAGGACACAAAATGTGCGACGAAGTATGAAGCGACGACTTGAGTCTACAAGTAAACATGTTTTCCAACACATGACAAAGTTGGTTCTTCCAGTTTCTTTCACAAGTCTTATATTGAAAACTTTACATTGTTTATCTTACCTATCTTCATCTTTCTATTTCCTTTTGAACCAGAAAATCGTGAACAACGCCAGCATAGGATAAAGTCTGTCATGAAAGGAATTTTAGTGACAGTTGGCTTAAAACATACATGATTAAAGATCACTCTGAAATCATTAAGGTATTTCAAGTTTAACGTCCCAAAACATCTCTTTTTGCAATAAAAATAAAAATTTTGGAGACATCTAAGTCTGATATTTCGTACCACAATGCAAAAAACGTGTAGCGAAATTTCCAATCCCGGTTTAAGAAGACTAAGGCAAGAAAGTGCTAGTTTTGTAGATTTCGTTGATGCTATACTAGATCGACATTATACAGAGCTGTATTGATTATGCAGCCCTTTATATGTTTTGTTGGGGATCCTACAATAAAACTCATATTCCATACCAGAGTTTTGAATTAGACCACATCAAGTGGCCAAACATTGTTGTTCGCATTCAGATCAACCACAACTTCATCCTAATACCAAAGTATTAAACACAATACCAGTTTAATATTCAGCAGTATTCGTATCTAGCAGTTTCATCATAATAAAATCTGAAGGCGAAGTTATTTATGAAATATGATAATATTACTCCATGCAGTTTAAAAACTACAGGGTTATTCAAAAAGAATGTCCTACTTTCAAACAACCCTCCTTCATTAATTATTGCTTAAATATACATAAATTAAATACTAGTAAAAAGAGCACTTTTCAAAATTTGTCTTCCTTGGTACACTTCTATAAGTGCTCACCATGACCTCCCCTAACTGCTCGGCAAAAACCTAGCCCATAATCGAACTCTCTTCCCGTAGATCCGAAGATAATATTGGTTTATGGAATTGACTGCAGCTCTGATATGGTTCCACAGGTCACCTAGGTTTTTTGTCAGAGTGGGCACGTACACCTTCACCCTTACACAGCCCCACAAAGAAATTCACGAGAAAATCACAAATCTACAACGAAAGTCTCGCTGATCTGAACTGACTGGATTTTTGGAAATTCAAGAACGCAAAATATCTTGTTTTGAATGGGCAGCCATTTTGTTGGTAGTTAAAAGCGGAAATTACTCCTCAGTATATGTAAACAAAACTATGCAACTTCTTCTTTTCAATGACATGTAAATTATTCATGAAACACTCATACTATTAAAGTTACAGAAGAATCTAAGTAGGACATTCTTTTGAATAACCCTGTACTTAAGAATTGCCCCTACGAAATCCACGACCGAGTGCTTAAGCCTGTTTAACCGAACAGTTATTAAAGGAGATAGGGTAGGTGTTTAAAGCAGTTTTGGTTATTTGTTGAGGTGAATTAAAAACTTCTTTACGCTTGATAAAAGAAATTTAAGCCGAAAAACTTTTAAACTTTCAAAAAAGGTAAAATTATATGTAAAGCCTTTTTACTACAGAGAAATAGCTATTTACTCATAGTTTTGCTTTTTGTGTATATAATTTGTAGCAGTTTATATTAGTTCTGGTGCATTGGCGTTTCAACTATAAAACTATAAACAATTGGTGTTTAGAAAGACCGCAAATTCCAATAAATGGCAGTACAGTATGTTTAACTAATCCTAAGTCATTTACTTGCTATGTACGAGTTGCAACTAATCCCATTAGTTTATTAATTAACAAAACACATAATTAACATATTAATTATTCTTTTAATTACTAGTTATGTTTTCTGAAAGTTTTGGGTGTGTGAATTTTAATAAATTCCTCATGGTGTCCCAAAGAATACTTTGCTATTCGCTTTAGTTTACTTCCTGCAGAAGGTTTAAAATAATTGTTGAGCATTCTAAAACTGAACGAACTCGCATTTTTCATCTTCTAACCTCTAACTATAGAAATACATGTAAGATACAAAACGAAACTCATATATATTATACAGGGTGTCACAAAAACGGGTAGCGCGCTATGCCGAACCGGATTCTATATACAAAACTAAGTCGAGATGTCGAGTAACATTTTTTATTTCGGCTTAGTTGGCCGTAATACACCATTTTGAAAATTATTGAAATTCGTTAATAGATCAAAAACCCTTTGAGATTCTTTTGTGAAACTTCGTATAAACCTTTGTTTTTGTTGGTATAATTTGTTTCCTTAACAACATATCTTTTATCTTACTTATCAAATTTCAAAATGGTAGCCATTTAAAAATTTCAAAGTCAAATGGAATCAAATTGGAATTAGACTTTGAAATTTGACTACTGTCTTCAAAAAATCTTCGAAATCTTACAAACTTAAAGTAGTGTTTTAAATACAACATATTATATTGTACGATGAAATTAGCTAGTTATCAAGTAGAATTAAAACTGTTGGTCACTCTTACGTGAGGTATATCTGCTGTATGTGAAAATGTGTAACTATGTGGAAAGTGCGTTTTGGTATAAGCCCAAAGAAGGTGAGTTAGAGCTAATAACGAACATTTATCTAGACCCCATATTGTCTTTCGACAGGCACTAAGTTATGAGAAACCTGCCTTATTTTCAATCGACTCTGATACTGAACGATGAGTCGTTAAATTATTTGATATTTATACAATAGTTGAGAAGAAACGGATCTTAAAAACAATTAAACCTTGAAATGCGAATTATTTTAAATCTAAAAATTGAGTTGTTAGTCATGATTAATAATTGTTCTGGAGAAAACCACTAAAAGTATTTTAGTTAGTAAAACGTTCGTCTACCCTATGGTGAACATCAACAGTTGCGTGGACAAAGAAGAGTAAATATATATATATCGTTCGTCTACCCTATGGTGAACATCAACAGTTGCGTGAACAAAGAAGAGTAAATATATATATATATACGTTCGTCTACCCTATGGTGAACATCAACAGTTGCGTGGACAAAGAAGAGTAAATATATATATATATATATCGTTACTACTATGGTGAACATCAACAGTTGCGTGGACAAAGAAGAGTAAATATATATAAAACACACTTGTATGATTTCCACTGATGATGCTTGATTGTAAAATGAGCGAAACTTTTAAACTGTCAGCAGAGTAAATAGTTTATTGACGCGGTCTGTACCGGAAACCTTAGATGATACTCGTGACTCCACCAGCTTAAGGGTCCGCCTCAGTGGTCACCTAAGAGAAAGGCCGAATTCGTCTGCCCAAAGAACACACGCCACCGTGCCCCTAACAACTGGCTAAGCAACGGGCTTTCTTTAAACTGATGCGGCCTCACTCTCAAACCAAGCGTTTGCAAAAGTTTACGGTGGCGGTTTTCACCTTTCAAAATTATTTTAACATTTATAAACATGATATATTTAGATATATTTGGAAACTAGAGGAGCTATCTGACAAGTGCATAGAACCTGATTACTCCTAAGTAATTCAATAGTTTGACAAATAAACTTTGAAGTTATCCATGTTTGAATGCTTTTCAACTCTATTTTGTACAGTTAAAACGCATAATTTCGAAAACAATGCTCTAGATACGTGTTGAAAAACTCCTCTAATGTCTAAATATATCTTGTTGATTAATGTAAAACTCTTTTATGGGCCACCGTAAACCCTTCCATTGAAGCGTCCGCCCGCAGCTGAGGTGGACACTAAAGTCTTCGTTGTAATCTTATAGGATTATGTACAGCTTTGGTCCACTTAAATAGTCACTGGACTATGAACTCTACATGGTTATCATAGTGTTAGCATATTACAGGAAAATATGAACAATGTCACTAAGCGTTCTAGAAGAGCTAGTCTGAGAACAAAACTGGATTATCTCATGTGCCTGAGTTCGTTCTTTGATGTGGAGATGAGGGAACAAATGAGATTAACACCTTTGTACGTCCTGGTCACATTGTGTTACATATTATAGAGGCAAATCCTCAGTTTCTTTCCGTAGCATACACAACAAATATGTAAAGTATTTCCTACTTAGCAAAGAACTACTCGTGCAGTTTGCGTTCCAAACGTAGCTATCTTCTCACTGGTGGCTTTTACTAGCAAAAACATCACTTAGTTTTTGAATATCACATCTTAATTACTACTGAGACACGTAACGTGAGTGTTTTTGAACATTCGAAAATTTTACTGGTGGACATCCGAAAAACCTAGGACCAGAGATCAGTGACCGTGTCTAAGTAGTCTTAAACTGGGTGATTGCTTAATTAAGTTACCGTTAAGTAGTATCAATCTGTAGCTAAAAGCTTCATTAGTAATAAAAACAAAAATAAACCTTGGATACTAAGTATGAGAGGTCAAGACATTGTGGCCATCTGGTCTCTTCTGTACACATGCTGGTTTATTAGGCCTAAGTAGTGGTAGTTCTAAAATCTGTTGGATCATTAGTTTCTGCACTAAAATATAAATTAGAACTAATTTAATACTGATGTAACTACTTTCATAGAAGAACATCTAGAGTCTCCTACCTAATGTGAAAGTTGAGAGATATCATCAGTCAAGAATATCTAAGAGCTGCCTATTGTGCCTTCACATAATATCACATACTAATACTCACAAAATTAAACAATACAAAGTTCAATACAAGACCACATACACTACCACATACATGACACTAGAAGAAGAGGCGAACTGGGTGTTCAGACGCACAGGTTCGCTAAAAGAAGTAACCCTTTCAAAATCATTTGTGTACAAGTTTTCAACAAACTACCAGGTTTAGCCTGGTCAATAACTTATGAAAATATGAATATAGAATTTTAGTCTTACAACCTTTCTTTCCAAAATATGTGATATTACTTTTAAGACATTTTTATTGTATGGGACTGCTCATTTCATGTACTTATGATCAAAGGCAATAAAGATTCTTGATTCTACTCTTGAACTCACTCAAGTCCACTATTTCTGCAATACTGCCCTGAATAATAATACTTCATTTATTATCAGTTGAATTGACATGTATTTACAAGATAATAATATAAAATAGACTTATCAATAAGCTTAACTACGTTGTTGTAATTTAGTGATATGGGAATATCATTTCTCATGGCTGAACCCCTGTGTTGTCAGTCTTTATACATATGTACTGTATACAATTTCACTTGTGTGCTATTTTATTGAAAATGATTTGAAATAAATAATAATGATATAGTTTATATCAAATATAAAATTTGTAATAACAGGGTTTTATAAAAATGTTCGGAATTAATTTAAATAAAATAGCTGAACATGTTCAACAAATACATTGTAAATCCAGACAAGATGTGAAATTACAATGTAAACGTGAATACTTGTATCAAATAGCAATTTGGACTAACGTTGTTCAGCTAATCAAGATGGTGGAACTGTATTTGAATTCCTCTGTTTATTAAATCCTTTTGAATCATACGCAGTGAATTGTAATTGATGAAACGTCTGTTCAATTAGTGTATTTTCAATTTAAAAGATGTTTGATACCAAGTAATAAAATTACATAACGTTTTATATAACTGTGGTTATGATTGTATCAAGTATTTCTCTCCTAATGACACTATTTTCTGTTGGCCAGAAAATTAAAATTTTGATGCCTACGAAACTTTTAATTTGAGAATAAACACATTCTTACAATGCAGTCATCAACCACCACACTTGTTTTTCTTTAATTTCAACTATACAGGGTAATTGTTTAATGTCCCCCACCCTTACTTTTGTAAAAGGAAATATTTTTAAAAGCCCTTTGGAGAATGTTTGTATGTAATTCTAAAGTTTTTTTAAGTACTTTGCATCACCCACCCTCCACCCAAAACCGGGAATTCCAAAAATCCCCAAATTTTAAAATTACAAAGGATTACAACAGGCCTTTAAGTACAATTCTACCAAAAGTACAATCCCCTTGTAATACCTCAAAGAACATAGTCCCATAAACAGTATTTTGAAAAAAAAAAAAAATGTCATACAACATTTTTCATGTGAAATGTAGAATTTAAACCAGATTTCTTGTAATTTTTAAATAGGTATTAAGAAAAACGAGTTGAGATCAAAACATTTTCTTTGCGTCATTGAATTTGTATCGAAATGCCCTTTCTTTTGAGGGGCAATAAAGGGTTGGGGTTTGTATTTGAAAAGATTGGGAAAAAGCTTTGAGTAGGGGTAGGGTGACGCAAAGTACGTCAAAACAAACTCTAAAATTATATAAAAACATTCCCCAAAGAGTTTAAAAAAATATTTCCTTCAAAAGTTAAGGTGCGGGGGCATTTAAAACTCACCCCCGTATAATATTCTACTCACGGGCGCTCTATGTAAGTAAGCACACATTGTGTAAGACCTCACGCGAACATTTATCACTTTGTGTAACATTTCAGTTCATATTTCACAGCAACACTAATATTTCACCGGGGCCAGGATCACCACTCATACGCTGTATTGATGACCACACCTGAGCCGGATTTATCGCCCACATTTCAAACTGGGTTGCTTTTAACAACATCTGTCCGCGCTTCATATGTATATGAGATTGTAGTCTTTGTTTTTTAAATATTACAACGACCAGGGAAATAGGGATGTTTTGTTAGCAGGGTTTTGGTTTGTGCTAGTGGGCTTTGTGACAAAACTCCTTGGTCGTAAAGAAATTACACTCTAAAATGAAGGAGTGAAGGTTACTTGGAAAGAGTGAAATGTCGCTCTTTGGGGTATTGAAACCCAGCCACTCTCATTAAAGATAGGCTGTAATTTTCAGTAGGCTCGATTTTCATTCTTTGGAAATGGCTTTTACTCTTTCATATTTAGAGTGTACGTTTTGAAAACAAGCTGAATTTGAATGACTCAACATATATGTTTTTATTACTTGATATCTTCATCAGAGACTCCCAGCATGGATTGTGTCAAATTGGATGACTTAGTTCTTGATAGGCTGTTCAGCCTAGTCTTGTGACCTCTTCAAAATACTCTTGAGATACTCAATTGGCACATATCTTTCGAAGAAGTAAGCCTCGAAAAAGACGTAATACACACATTTAATTTTGGATTGTGATAATGACATCAGTACGTAGCAATTTCTATTAAAATAAATAAATATATCTTTTATTACACAGATGTAAATTGTACGTTGAACGTTTGCCTTCTCAGTTAGAAACTCAATTTGTAAATTTAATTAATAATTTATTTAAAACTGTAATAATGCCGAAGGCACTCAAAAACGTTTAAAAACATTTTAACGCAGTAGTATTTTATAGTCCGGACGACTTTATGGCTTACGGCCAGGATAATGTAAAACCACGAGAACAGGTTTCAATAGAAACAATTCGAATAAATAAAAAAATAAATGAATATCGTATGAACAAAAACGCAATGTATGTTTGAAAGAGATTTCGATGTGACAGCCAAATTTTACTTGATAAACAATTTATTTAATATTTACATTGAAATAAGTTGGGTCTCTATGTCCCACATGTTACAGCTTTGCCTTACTTTAGTTGGCGACATTAAAGGAGAAACAAAGACATTAAAGACAGGAACACAGAGCATTGAAGCCACGGACAGCTGCTGAGTACAGACATTTCTCATGTCTTTGTCCCGGACTGTACTTGTGTTTTATACCTCGCGTAAATCTGCACTGTACCTTTACACACTGGACCTTATAGCTGATTCATACCTTTCTCAAAGTATATAATAATAATGTTTTAAATAATTCGCTACGCTCACAGCCTTCCTTCGGTTTTCGGCCTCATATTTACTAGATATCATGAAAGGAAAACACATTCCGTTGTTATAGCAAAATTCACCGCTATTTTCAAACGACTTGATGGTCGGCAGCCTTGTGACCAATAGAATAGCAGTCAGCAAGCATCTCAGTTTCAGTTAATCAGTGACTGAAGATAGTACTCCACGACGAAACCGAAATATCTCAAGCTAATTATTATGATGTATTGACGCGGTGTGAATCGAAAGAAATAGATTATAGTTGTGACACAGACCGCAAAAGCCTAAGAAGTTTATTTCCTCTTTAACGTAGCGAAATCTTAGGTCCGATTTAATGGCGATAAAGTTTATTAGAACGGTTTCGGTTTAAATTATGTTTTTTTTAATCCTTTGAGGTCACTTTAGCGCTCTTACTCTGTATATAAAATGTATTAAAGTTCCATTTATTCTGCTCACTTGTTGAAAAAGATGCACAAGTTCAAATGCCCAGTGAAACAATAGTGTCAACTGCACATTATGCAAGAAGCAAAGGACTCAGCCTAATGTAGTAGAAACTGATAAGCTCAGGTTTGATATATGTAAGTCTAATGCTTCCCGGTTTCTTCTATACCTTCATGCCATCAATATACATGTAGCAAGGGAATCTTACATAGACGTATGGTTAACAATTATAAACGTGTTTTAACATTATGGATACGATCGCTGAAAGTTCTAACCAAATGATTATGGTTTTTTGGATTTATAGGGGTATTATCAGATGGATTTAATTGGACGCTTTTGAATATTCCAAATTTTACGTTCTTGTGGCTAGTAAAATAGTGTGCAAAAAGGTAATAGGATATCAAATCTGATATAAACGTACACGAGTAAAATCAAACTGTATTAACTTTTCATGAATATATGATGCACTGAGAATAGTAATTTTTATACTATTTACTTTTCTGTAGGTGTCATTTGAGTTTCATTTTGGCAGGACAAGCTTTAAGTAAATAACATTTCTCCATTAGTAAAACCCTAAATATAGTAAATCAAAATGGCCGTACGGTCGAAGGTTATTATTCAAGCTATTTGTTTTAAAGTGCACAAAGAAAGACAAAGAATAGGAGATGTAAGAATTGATGACTCTGTTTTCCAACTCGAAATGTCAAGCCAAACAACTTCAAACAAAAGACAGTTTGACTTGAGTTTTGTCACAAACAAACTCAACGTTTTTGAAATCACTCTTCTGTGTTAAGCTAGTTTATGCAGTTACTCTTTGTGAAAGTTTTCAATATAATATCGTAAATATTAATAACTTTCAAACTAAAAGCTACTTTAAAATAAATTTCTGGTGTATTCGAAGACTCAAATACTACTTAGATGCTTATGATATAAATAACTTATGGCATTTATTTACACCTCCTTGTGTTCTACAAATTGCGTACATATTGGACTGGGACTCGTGGCGTGGTCCTAAAATCCAGCTTCATGGTTTTGAGGACGATATAGGTCTAAAGCGGCTCAGATAGTCTCAGAGATCATCTGATGATATCCGCATCAACTCCCACCATCGTTTAGACATATCAGACCATCACCTGCGTGGTTCGGAAGTCACGTTAGGCCGTTGGTCATTGGGCTATTAATAAATGGCCAATTCTAAGGAAGAGTCGGCCATAGTTTGTAACAAGACTACACCTCATAACTCATTACTACCACTCATCACACTCATCCTTCACCACATATTTGCCTTAAAATACCCCCATGAGAGTGGTCGGTATCTTAAATAGTGATAGTGATATAGGCTAGTGATGTCTTAAAATATGAAACATATTAAATCTACATATTTCCAAAATAATGAATGTTAGATCGTTGATACTTTGTAAAGAATCCACATTTCTTTGGGTACAGAAATCAACTTCTACACCAACTGTGTCTCGATTTGTTTCGGTAAACACGTTTGGTTATTTGGTTGGTTAAGAACAGCCAAACTGCAAATACGCCACTTATCAAAGTGCACTACTGTATAAAGAGCCATAATAAACTGATATACAGCCACGATAATAGCCGTATTAAAAATAGTCTCAAGGAAACATCGACAAAAAGCTACATTCATAAACAAATGTCTGAAAAAAAACTAACCACGCTAAAATAACCTGGAATAGAATGAATAAATCTCAACATGATAGGACAGGTTTTCCGGGTATCACAATATGACAACAGAAAAGGTATTTTCTAAGAACTCCATATTGCGTGGATTTGATTTCTGTTGACATTGGCTTTGCTTTGATCTTGGTTAAAGCAACAATTCAACGGTATGAATGACAATTCGTTCGTTTTTTTGTGGAACAAGGAAATTCCGATCAAAGGGACGAAAACCGATGTTATTTCACTAAAGCTGCGTATTGTATTGTACTGTGCTCAGCTTTCCAAACTAAAGACGATCTTTAAATATGTAACGTTTGACAAAATAATGGTAATTACTGGTCAAAGTTTGAAGTTACTAATTATCTTGTAAGTACATGAAAATATACATGTTCTATTGACCAAATATATTGTTTGTTGTTATAGTTTCTCTTTAAATAGTAGTAGCATTAACAAGTTTAAAACTAAATAAAAGCATAAAATTAACCCTACTGTCAAGTTAAAGAGTTATATAGCTGCATTGGGGTTTACCTGGATCATTATTTTAAGGATATGGCTGCGTAAGAGATGCCTACCCTTAAATTTATTTAGTTAAATTCAAAACGGACAGTAGGCTAAGCTATAAAATTTTGCCCAGTGTACGAATCATATATAACACTATGTTAATCAAACAAAATGTTTTCATTTATACCTACATGAAATGTATCTATAAAAAAATTAACAGAAACCCTGTCCACCGAATTTAGATTATCTATAATTAAACATCAATTGATTTGTCAGTACTATAAATCCTAGTGGCTTCTTTCCCATAAGAGAATGAATCTTATCAAGTACCGACGATGAAAGTGATTGGCCTAATAAAAGGATTGATTGGGTAAAGGCAGTGATTGTCAGTGAGAATTGGACGTATTGTCAACTACAGACGGAGAGTCTGTAAATGATGACGTCATTCAAGTGAGCCAATCAGAAGCGGTCACGTGACTTGCTTTATCTCTACGGCTTCGACTGAAAGTTGTTCTTCGTGAGGTATTCAGTTGCGTCACAACTTTCAGTGAGAAATGCCCCTAATCTCAGCTTTGCCTTTTGGCGTGGCCGAAACTCCAAGTCAAGCACGATTTCGTTTTGTATCGTTTTAATTTTGACGTTTTCTTTGGATAGCCTCAACGAGTTGTGCTTGGCTATAGTCAAAAACTGCTTCAACCTCTTGTTGTGTTATTCTTTTGAGTTCCCGAAAATCAAGATGTTACCGTTTTATGAAACTATACTATTTTTAAACCACATCTGACGAGGTGTATTATCTTTTGTAAACTCCTATGGTGCTGTTCAAATCATTACGGAAGGCTACGGTGGTGGAAACGGCCGTAACTTTAAGAATGTTTCATTTAGGAATTTAATATTATAAGGGATGTTTTAAATTTTAAGATAAATTTGCTTTACAAAAACCCCTTGGTATACAATAACTTTTATATAAAATTTTCGTAAAACTCTATGTATACAATTTTTATAAAATTTTTTTAATGAAAAGAAAATTCTTTTTGCACATTATTCTATACCAATGTTGTTTTGTATATGCAAATTTATTTTAACGTTTCAATAGTTAATGCAAATATCAATATTGTAAAATAGTTGTAGTTAATAACTAAAATTATATTGTTTAGTTTTAAAGACGTGGTTTTGAATCCATATACGAATTAAACTTTCTGGATTTTATTCAACGTCAAAAGACTTTGTCACAAAATTATCTTTGTTCAATGTGCTGTAGGCTTTAATCTTGATAAAATACCCCGGGTCTTATTTCCACCTTTCTTAGCTAGTACATTGTGTTCGTACCAACGTTTTACGTTTGAAATATTATTGTAAAACTGTTAGTATTGATTAAAAATATTCTATATACCTGAAAAAACAACGAAACATAGGAGGCTGTTAGGTTGCCTACAATACTGGAAGATTGTCTTGTGTAATATTATCATAAGTTTCAACAATTACAATAGTGAAATGTGTTTGCTTGGATCTGGAACTGACCTTTAAAATCAATACTTTAAGTCAAATGTCCTGTTATCATCCAAAATAAAATTAACCATAAACAATGAAAACAGCAGAGCACAAATGAAATTGTTATTGTGGGATACTTTATTATTTGGACGAGCTTGTGGTCGAGTTGAATGCGAACAACAATGTTTTGCCACTTGATGTGGTCTAATTCAAAACTCTGGTATCGGGCTTCAGCATCAGTTGTGTTATCGTATCGCCAAATAAACCAATGGCATTTCGCTCCAATGCACTTTACATAAATCCTAAAAATATTCTCGTAATTGATAGTTTGTAGCTTCTGGAAGTAAATTGTCCTAATAGTTTAAAGGTGAGAGAGTTGTATAACAAATTATATCTTTACATTTTAATGTTAGTCTAGCTTAATGTAAAAACACAAAAAGCCGTTTTGACACGTGGTTGTTATCGAATGAACCTAACCAATATTTCATTCAGCTGAAGTAATCAAGTTTAGATTAGTGTTGAAATCTCGTTAATTAGTTTAGGGAAGTTTCATCGCTGATCATAAATTGACATTGTTTTCCAATCAAGAAAACATATCTTACTCTCGCGTTTGCGTGTGTTAATTGTGTACTAATGTGCTACAAAACTTCAGCTATTCCTATTGATTTGTGTTCTGAAACAATACTGTACTAAAAATACAACTACTGCTTAGTTCAAATTGTTTTCTGTTTTAACGAAAAATTGCAGCAATAAGGTGTATTCAAATGTTTATTGCTGCAATTCATTTTCGGTAAAACAGAGAATAATTTAAATTAAGCAGTGTTTATATTAGCTTGATGACGGAAGTTGGTTTTGCTCCACCTGGCTTCTTTGAGCAGGTACGTTCTAAGACTTCGACGAGGCGGACACTTAAAACTGCGCAGAAAAATATTATTTCGTGTTCTTTGAGTTTTATATTTCAAACAGAAAAGTGTATGTATTTTTAAATCATATTGGAAACAGGTGTTCCGTTTTACTTTTTGACTGATTGTAAACATCTAGTTTCATTAATGTGAACATGAAACTCATAGGTCTGCTCAGAAAGTCATAAAATAAGGCCAAGTTTTGGCCGTTTTAAAAATCTCGAGTTTTGGCCCCGTGAGTTGACACACCCTGTATACTGAGAATCTTTAAAATTTTTCCTGAAATCTCCATGTACGATTTCCAGAGAGAAAAGTTTATTTAATCTTTCTGGCTCTAATAGTACTCCTACGAGTATAATCCGTTTAGGACACTTTATCGTAGCCACCCGGTATAATGAAATATTTAATACTATAATTTATTATCATAATCAAACTGTAGACAAATCGTTCAAAACGAATATACTTCTACCGACGGATGAAGCATTAGAGTTGATTTGCGAGGCTGCTCTTATCGATTGATCAGTAAGGTTTTGCTTCCCTGACCCTTGACTAATGTTGCAGAAACTGATAAGACTGATCTCAGGCGCTAATGAGGGAGGATCAAGGCTTGAATAATTACCACTTTTTATTCCTTCCTTTCGTCACCAGATTTATCACTTTTAACCAGTTTTCGAAAATGTGTTTTGCGTGCAGTAGTTAGATATTGCAGGAATAGAAAGTTAATCAATTTACATTTGTGCTAAGGATGGGTTTTGCATACTATCAAATTAGAATGGTGAGACAATGAGTGTGTGATTAGTACATTCTTTGACTGACATAAGTGATTGGGTACTTTTAGATGAGTTAAAAATTGAAACATTGCTTGGAGTCTTAGCATGTAGTTACCGGGAGAAGTTAAATCTTTTTAAAGGTGATTAGATTAGATTGATTGGAGATAGGTTTGTACTGCTAGGGATTACCTATAACTTTGACAAGCCTTGAAATTCTCCCCAGTACATGGTCTGGTCACCCTAGAAAAGGCAAATCTTAACAAGATAGTCTATGAGCAGGCCTTGGTTTTGGTGGTCTAAAAGTGGCAAACACCATATGAGTACTCATTTAAATTTTGTTCAAACTAGAGTTTTAACGCCTGCTTGGAAATTGACTTTTACAAGATATTGTAAGTGTGAGTTGAAATGATTTATTACTTGTATTCTAGAAATGGTTTTCTATCCAAAGAAAATAGAACTTTCCATGCCTATTTATTTTTAGCACTTAGCCGTCACTAAATTTGGACGTATTTTAAGTTCAATCGTTTCCCTGGTTGCTACGGTTTCTCTAGGGTTTCGCGCACGTTGTTCTGTTACTTAACCTCTAAGCTAGATCCAAGTTTTGTTTTTACTCTAAAATAATGGCCAGCTAATGCTCATTAATTTAGGCTACGGTAATTAATTTTCTATGCATCTGTTATGTTTTGTAATTGCCTTTCACTTGAAGACGGGATCAGGTTGCGATATCGAAGCGAGGCGAACTTTTTGCTCGTTATAAAAAATGAGTGGACAATTTTCGCATTAATACTTAAAACCCTGAAGACCAGAGACTTTATTGACTGCACAATAACAGTACAACAATTGCAACACAAGTGAGTTACAAAGTTTATTACCTTTTTTAATTATATTTTGATATCAATACAGGTTAAACGTTTCTTTTAACGTTTTTATAAAAACGATACAAAAATGTAAGTGCGATGGCCGGGAATCGAACCCGGATCAACTGCTTGGAAGGCAACTATGCTGACCATTACACCACCATCGCACGCTGGGGAGGAGCTGGGTCTCAGGCAGATGAGTCCCCTTTCACAGATCCTTTGCTCCTTGCAGATTTGCACATTCTACCCTGGCGTAATGTCCATCTAGCATTGATTCATTGATTGGCTCATGATCGCTTAGTTCAAAAGAATTAGCATAGAAATTTGAAACAATTTTTACAGTTGAAAAGTGGAGTTTTTTTAGATTTGTTGTAGGTAAACGAGTAGTCGGATTTTCAAGTTGACTGAATGGTATTTGTGCGTAATTAAATTACCTACAACTTGGTTGTATACATGTTTGTTATAAATATATCATTTTTGTAGAGATACCTAAAAAAACCTATCCGTTTGTAACTTTATCCATTCAGCATTGGAAACATCAGCCCAGGCTCAACTCCCGACGCTACAGTAACGTTTTTCACGTATGCTATTCCCCGTGGTTCGGAAGTCACGCTAAGCCGTTGGTCCACTGGTCGTTGGGCTATTAATTAATGGCCTAATCTGAAGACTACACCTTAACATCCATCAACACACTCATTACACTCATCATTCATTCCGTATTCGCCTTAAAATACCCTCTAGAAGTGGTCGGTGTCTCAAATAAAAATATTTAAGTTCAAATAATCTACTTGTGAAGGATACCGAGACTGAGAGTACAGTGAAGTTGTTAGCAGCGGAGGCTTATAAAGACTCAAGTAGCCAAGCAGCGAGTTGCGCTAACCCACTGAAGTTTCTTCAACCCGAACTAATTTATATAGAAAAACTTTGCATGAAAGGTGTATGAGGTTGTAAAGCTCAGAACTTTGGCAGACTCTCGCGCTAGCTTTTTGCTTCAGTGTTTTCTCCTAAACGAGAACGAAATCGTCAGTTTAAGGTTTTTTTGGGTAAGATGTAACTAGCTTTCTTCCAGTCGACTCATGAATGATAGAAACGAATAAATGTAACGATTTTGCTCTTATTCGGTGTTGAAACTAATGATACAGGTTTGGTGACTAGTACTGGTTTTGATTCCCTTTATAGGAAAGTTAATACAATACTAGTTATCAGCAGGGCCTAGGAACTAGGAATTGAGTCGTGGTAAAATCACAATTTAAATTAATGGATTAATAGTAAAGCCGTATTAGTTATGTATCTATGTAATTTACCAAAGAACACCTGTGAAAACATACTCAAATCATATCAAATTGTTTATTGCCGTTGATTACAGTTTACATGAAATGGGCATGGTCAATTATTCTTTTAATCTATAGCTTAAAGTAACCTAACCTATGAAAGATACATTTAGAAGTGACTTAAAACTAATGGTAACTTATTTCAAGACATTGTATTGAATGAACAAAACAGTCATTTTTAGATTTACTATTGAAAGATACGTCTTAGGATGTCATGTGATGTCATGAAATAAAAAAAGGAACATTCAAACTTAATGGCCAACAACGCGAGCTTTAAAACGAAAGTTGATCGAAATAGAACTATAAGATTTTGGGCTAACATACTAAAAAAGGAAAGAACTATTGACAAAATCCACAATTGATGACTTTACCCAAATTAAGTTTTGGACTAGAAAATATAAAAATCTTTTATATTAAACATTTTTAGCAAATATGTAACAATTTAAATAAAAAACACTAATAGATCACGGGAGAAAAAATTTTATAGAAAGTTGTGTCAAAGAAAACACAAAGAACAGCTACTTATTTCCTTCTGTAGACGAGTATAAAAGTTCTCACTGAAATACTGATAACACTATCACAAACTCGACTCATCAGCGGTTTCCAGCTGTTGAGCACTGATTGTTGATTGTCTGATGATTGTTGTGGAACTTGGTGAGAGGGCAGTTATCTGAGGCAGATAGCCCCGGGGATGCTGCTAGGGTAAGGTGGGTAATGAAGCTTGAACTGATAGCCCACCTTGGGTCCGACCTCTTGAGATACAAACACACTTGCCTAACAACATTTCCACGATGGAAAGCCTAAGTTTTACTTTCACGGGGTTTCTGAATCTTCTCTAAGTAATGGTATTGTTTGTGGGCATAAAATAAGCAAAACAATCGTATTTATAATAGATCGTAGTAACTTTTGTTATTCACCCAGTTTTAGAGGTTTATTTCAAACATTGCTTAATTTGAAACCTTATACACGTATTTGTATTAGTAAAAACAACATTACGATAATATTAAAAACAAAGCTCAAAATCAGCAAATGTTTAAAAAATGTAGAATACAATTGTCAGCCGATTTGTACTTAACATTTGTATACCGTTGTTCAAATCAATGGATAACGGAAATATCTGAAAGAATATCTGGACGACGTCTACGAGGTTTAATCCTAAACTATCTAGAGTTTCCATATGGACACAGTAAGTAAATAAATAATAATAAAAAATGCCTTTATTTTGAAAAGTGCTCATTTACACTGATTTACAGAACAACTCAAGTTATTACATACACACAAATTTTACAATTTGCACATAAATTACAATTACATCTACACAATAATCATTAACTAAGTAGTATTAAACATAAACCTTTTATTGTCACAATACAAAATTATTTGCGTTGACAAAACAACAAAACCGTTAACAACGACAACAAAAGAAACTAACATACTGATTAGCCAATGTTAACAAATAAGGGCCTAATTGTTACTGTGTAAAATTAGTTAAAAGCGCCAGAAGAATTTCGGAAGACGACTGTAGTATAGCACGTTTGTTTGAACTAGAAATTCTTTTAAAACATTTTTAAAATTTGAATTAGATTTTAAGCTTTAAACTGTCTGTAAGATTGATAAACTACTTTATTCCCATGTACCGAGGAAGACTTTCACCGAGTCTGTGGTATTCATTTCTAATCTGATAGTTTTGCCTTGTATGATAACCGTGAATGTCAGCTCCTGACATCTTATCACATTTAATTAAACAAATAAAATGTTTTCATAAATTTAAACACTAGGTTATGTCATACAAGTACACAGTATAGCAAGTGCACGAGCGCTGGGCAAGCATAATTATAGAATAACTGGGTTGAATGTATACGGCTTAATTGTTGTGTATCTATTCCGTCCGCATAAACCATCCTTTTCCTAGTAGCATTAGTAGCTTTAATTAAAATTGTTAAAAGGATACTAATGTTATATTTGGTTGATCTTACCCTGTTAATAACTTAAAAAAACCTAAATGGTTTGTAGTAAAAAAAATTAAAAAATATTATTTTGTACGTAAGCGTGGAACTAGTGTTATTTAATTTTAAAATGGTCAGTGTTTTGTTTACATTATTGAAAAACATCGTTTATTTTTCCAATCTGTTTCTTCAGTAGGAAATATTCACATACGTATGGATGAAAATTTAAAAAACGCTTACGTCTGCCCAATTTGAACCAGAACACAAATAATGATAAAATCAATTGCAGCAGTGCAAATACCAAAAAGTTATACATTTAAAAGATTTTTCGATACATTTAGTCCCAGAAACGTACTAGCCTTTTTACCAGCATACCTTTCCTTTTCATTTTTGCTTATAGCTTACTTTGGGTTTTTGTTGTCATAAACATCCAACCAAACCCCAAATATCGGCAAAGAATTGCACCAAATTATTGCTTTTACGGCCCTGATTCCATCTCTCAGGAGTAACCAAAACTAGCTTCTATGCTGACAACCAATTTTAGGATAGAACCAAAATTTCCTTTAATACAATGTAGACAAGTGTGTATTCAACCGTTTGCAATTGTAGTAACATTTAAAACTGGGATGTTTTGCTAAGCCCATTTGGTTATGTTCAAACATACCAATAATTAGAGGCTTTATAATAATTTTTTGTCAAAGTAGATTATCTTAGTCAAAGTAGTTTTGATTATCTTAACTTGAAGTTACTTCGCGTACAAAGTAACTGCGAAATGGTAAAGTAAACTTACGAAAGAGCCAGTCCAGTTCTTATTTCCTTATCATTTTCAAGAACAAAACAACTGTTGGATTATTGTGAACTAAGTAACATGTTTCGCTAAACTTGTATTGGAAAATGTAACTGTATCCAATATCGTCTGAATGCAAAGCATCCGGCCAATACCAATGCTATCTGCAGGCACTACACGCTACAACAGACCGATACAATCTCACTGCTGTAATCCACCCTTTAAACACAGGCCTACACCAACTACAGTACTTTGTCCATATAACATTATAAGTATCCATCTGTTATTGTATTGGTGTAACATTACATGGTTTGTACAGCGTAACAATGAAAATCAAGAATTTTCGTGTTGTATATTTAATGTCTTTCAAATAAATTATAACATATTGAAAGTCATTGCAATACATGGATGTTAAAAATACAGGGGTGTTATTAATTGTTGGGCACGTTTTTGGATTGTATGAGCTAATCACAATTTTGCATGTGTGTGCAGTGCTGAAGTTATGCCTCCAATATAAAATCTTCTCTTATGTTTCTCAGTGTCTTGAAATTTCTTTGTGAACTCTCTTTGTAAACTACTTTTGATTCTTTGTCTTTAACATAGGCCCCTCACCCCTACAGTTTGAAATTGTAATGTCTCAGGAACGTAGAGGCCAAGGAATTAGGATGTTTATTGGGTTCAGTTTGTTTTCAGAAAAGAATTCGAGAGGTTATTAGAAACCTAGCTCCAGCAATCCTAAAAAAACATGGCGAGAGGTAGCGTTCAAATCATGGAGAACACGTGGAAATGGTTTAGTTTTCTTGTAAAATTGAATTGTCAAAGAATTAATACCAGTAATGTTTTGTCCTTTTTATTAATAAACCCGTTTTAAATATGCTCTCTAATAAAACAACTCCCAAGATTCGGGGTCGATTGCCCATTCACTTACTCAATCCCAAAATGTGTCCCAAAATTTATAACCACCCTGTACATTGAAGACTCAATCTTCTCAATCCAGGTAGCGTAGAAAAGATTGTATAGAATGAAGTTTTATACAATAAAGTTGGCAATGATCTAAGTCTCTTCAAATCAAGATAACATTTAATACCTTAACACAGTGAAGTGAAACACAGTGAACCTTATGTTAGTTTATGAACCATGACAAGAAAATCAACACTAAAACTACTAAATGGGTTTGTTCTGTCATCCAAACTACAAACACAGTTTCTGTATCGTTTTCCTCTGTTCTTTTGTTTCTTTACCAGGAGATCTGTAGAAGTTGCAGTTTATCTTGGAAACAAAGAGCAATACTTTCTTTGTCTCTGTTGTTCATTTTCCTTGATCCTTTATTAATTCCCTCTAAATATAAAGTGTGTTCCAATAAAAATATATGTACTTTTTATATGCTTCCACAGTATACACCTGCAGTTATACAAATCTTCTTATTTATGATTTTTAACGGACGAAAAATACTTATAGCTTAGCTAATAATATTTACAATTTCAGTTTCAAATCTTATGGTTCATCGTTAAATTCCCAGTAGTTGTATGGTTTATAACCGTATTCCATAATAACACGGGAAGAACTAATTTGCTACATGTGGTTTAGATGTAACAATATTATGTGAGCTACTAAAATAAAACATTACCACAAACAAGAAACTAATAATAACTTTTAATTCTGCAGTTATGTCTCTAATTGCTTGATTTAAATATTATAATGTAGGCACACCTTAGCAAATCAGCCCGCATAGTAATATCAACAATTTTTACAATGTATAACACATTTTCTTTTAATCTTAACGAATCACGTTAAAGTAAGGACAAACAAAAAGTTAAGCACCAACCTTTCGCAAAAGAAACATACTCAGACAGAAAGATTCAGCAGCTTGAAATAGGTATGAATTTCCTCAGGTCGTGATTTATTGCAACATCGCATTTAGTAATTTAAGCACTAAAAGGCGTCATAATTTGGCATTGGACTAAAATACTCATAACCTACTAAAATATCAAAGGCTTACGTTTAAGCTACTTTAGATCAGTACTATTTCAGTAAATTCTCTCTTGTCCTCAACGTATTGCAACTGAAATGTTTGCCGAAGTTAACGAATGAAAGAATGCTTGTGTGGACAGACTGAGGACGAAGTTAAACCGGCACGTTGCGAATGCATTTGTTTCTAACTTTCTGCTTTGATAAATTGTCCTTAGTTGTGGTGTTGGTCCGGCGGCGTGTCAGAGGTTATGAATCGTGTTTGTCTATAACATTACGTAACCTTTTTATTTTAACAATAAGTGTAAATTGTCTTTTCTTAAAAATATAAGCGTTTTCAAGTTCTTTATTAGTTTTAAGAACAACGGGCCTGGTGCATTTCAAAATTCTGTCTTTCTTGTAAAGGACTTTACTATTTATTGTATTTAGATAATTTCATTATTTTTAATACATGTTTATGTAACTATTTTTAATTTTTCCTTCAGTTGCTGAGTGTTTCTGAAGATAAATTATATAAGTGGTGAATTACCTCTTCAAACATTTCCAAAATAGTGAGGTTCTACTACATGTTTTGGGACAATTTCAGATCAGGTGGTAGTATTATTAAACACATTGAAGAACACTGTTAATAGCTCCAGCCATCGACAACCTCTAGCTGTTAGTGTTCTTCAATGTGTTTAAGGTGTACTGCCACCTGAAGATGGGACCGATGTCTTGAAACATGTAGTGGAACCCCACTCATTTAGAACTGTTTCACGAGGTAATTCACCACTTATATAGTCTACTACACAGTTTCGTGGCTAAGTACAAAGAATTCCAATGAAGATAAATGCCAATGCATTTTAAAGGCTTCAGACAATACAAGTTTTATTATTAGACTGTCTGCAGTTTTCATTAATCCTTCTTTATTCGTATTGAATATTTTTGTGTTAATCAGGGGACCTTAGACACTGCATCCATTGGTTAAGAGTGTCGGAAAACAGGAATTGCAGAAGAATGGTTCCGTGCTTATGAAATAACCCCAATACCTTGTACCCATTCTTTGATTAGGGCATTAGGTAAAATGTTAAGCATGGTGCAGTGGTTGGTTTGCATGAAATACAATCCATAATTATTCCTCTAAGAACTTATTATTGTTGTATTTATAGCCATTTATCACAGTTAAATGAATTACTTGTAATATTAACAGCCCAAACAAGCCAAAGTAAGAAACCCAAAACAGTCTGCTGACAATTCCTTTAAGACCAACATTAATCTTGACACAGACAAAAAAAAAAACTATATAATATTGATTTTTTTAGACAGCTAGAACCTGCTGTTAAATAAAAGTAAACTATTTGTTCGCTTTGTGCACTAAGCAAGCCCGGACCAAATATAGGCACAAATGTAGAACACAACACAGACAAATATATCAGCACATCAGCTGGGTCTGGGAACAGACGGTGAGCTGTGATTGGCTCACACGTAGCTAGTGACGTCACGTGCCAGCTGGATTTGTCTGACAGCTTCAAGTTTTCCAGTTTACATGTTCTGATGGATTGTGGTTCGTGACCGGCAAAGTTCTCAACAAATTTACGAATTCGTTACCAATATTTTCTTGCGGCTAACAACATTTTGAATGGGGTAAATGGTACGAACAGGTAGTCAAATGTGACCTTTCCTTTTATACAAAGTTATTAAACAATAATGTCCTACTTTTATCCATCTGTAACTTTTATAGCATAAATGCTTCGTAAATAATTTACATGTAGTTGAAAAGAAGAAATTCCAAAGTTTCGTTTACATACATTGAGACATATTAAGCTTTTGATGAAGTATACCAAGAAATACAAACTTTGACAAGTACTTTTTTTACTTGTGATTGATTTATGTATATCTAAGTTATAACTAATGAAGTAGACTTGCCTGAAAGTAACACATTCTTTTGAACAAACCTGTATTTTGAAAATAGTCCTTAGCGAGTAGGCCTAATCACAATTTTAGTCAACAGAATGGTAAGTTCTTAGTACAACAACTGCCATGATAGCTAAAGTTATTGCAGCATTTACAAAGATAAAACACTTCTTGTTTCGAGGGAATTGATAAAAGATAAAGGAAAATGAACAGCGGAGACAAAGAAACCATTGTTCTTTGTTCTTAAGACAAACTGCGACTTTCACAGATCTCGTGGTTAAAGAACAAAAGAGCAAGGGAAGCCGATACAGAAACTGTGTTTGAAGTTTTGATAAAAGAACAAACCATTTACTGATACCTCTGCAACTTTATTTACGTTTATTGTAATTTTCACATTAAAACGGTTCAGGAACCTTTAAAACTTACATAAAATAAAGAATGGGTTGGTTTTATCACGTTCACGTGGATTACGTTAGTAATTATATAATTTGAAATTGGACAAATAAAGTATTTCAACACATTTAGTAGAACTCCTTATTGGATTTATAATTTTCAACTTGAAATAAACACAAATTATCCAAATAAACACATTATTGGTGTGGTCTGTAGATGAGAACATGGTTCTTGAAAGGCCTTACCAAGTTTAACAGTTTTATTGGAATTTTGTGTTTATTTCAAGTTGAAAAATGCATTTCAACATTTTATTACTTTTCTAATTTATTAGTTTCTTTTTGAAGTCGTATGTCCCTTGTACAGTTTACAGAAGGCATTTTCCAATGCACACTTTAATGTTAAAGACATTTTCAAAGTAAATATGTTAGGCTCTCTTTACTATAACACCGTTTATGTTTGTACTTAATTACTAAAGCACACTTTGATTTACCTATCTAAGAAGCCCAATGTTGTTTACAAACCTGATTTTGTGTCTAAGAAAATAACGCATGTAAAAAAGTTTTTGTGTAATTATGGTGTATAAACTAGGATTTTCGGTAAATAATGTGGATCTTAAAATCTATATTTGTAGAAATAAGTATTTAAGTTGCAGCCAAGAAAGGTAAACATAGCTGTAAGTTGTGTCACTTGAAACCATGACCTAGATCCAGTTTCGTTCTTTCCTTTATAGGTCAACTTGAATCTCTCAAAACATCGCTCTAACATGCTAGATTACTAAACAAGTCCTTTTTTATTCTTCAGGTGCAATAAAATGACCTATTTTAACAAAGCATTTTGATCAGAATCAATTACCTTTTACATAAATATATCTAAGTTTGTATTCAAATACAACTAAATATAACCTTTATTTATCAGATTTCATAGTTATGTGAGTCTAGTTTAGTTTCTTAATTCTACTTAGTTTTAGCTTATTCGTACAACATATTTTAAACCAAGGGCGTTTTCTAGATGAGAAGCGGCCGTAGTCATGACTATCGTTTAGGCCGGCCGCACACAGATATAGCGCCATATGTGACGTGGTTTGTATTGGTATGAATGGAGGTGCCGCACACTGCATCAATCACGGCAAGGCGAAGCAGTGCCTCACGGAGCCTTGTGCTGCCTTGGCAATTTTCGTCTTTCGGGCAAAACGCTTCAGGCAAATCGTTCTGCGCATGCGCGGGCTCACTGCCGAAGTTGAGCGATATCGACAGTCGAAAGAGGGTTCTGTTATTGTTAGTTGCTTGTTTGTGACAAGTGAAAATGACAGGCCAGAAGGATAAAGCCTGGCCCCCAGCTATAAACAAGATTAGATATGTGCATAACTAGAACGCAATTGAGCCATAGAGTGCAGAGACACCTTGAGGTACGTCGGCGTCTATTGGTTGATAGAAGAACCTTAGCCCGATCGGGTTCATTAAGTATGCCTATATCGTAACTACGGGTGGTACACCTGATGCAAGAAGAAAGAAGTTGGCCGCACTGCAACAGAAAGTATATAAAGAAGAGCTACAGTTCTCTAAACCAGTCTCAGCAAGTCCACTGACTATGCTCGAGTGAAACGTTTGGCACAATAGATCGTGTGAATAGTTTATTGACGCGGTCTGTACCGGAACCATTAGATGAAGGTGTTTTCTGCTACTTATTTATTACTTAATACACCCCTTGTATTGTCAAATTATTAAAAATAACATTATAGGAATAAAATTACGAACAAATCATCGAACCAACACTGGGCTTTTAACAACATCCTTTGAGACACTTTAACCAATTGTAGCAAGTTGGTTGTTAGCATTACTGTGTTGCTACGTAAGAACCGTGAATATTGCTACACACATCAACACAACACAACACGGCACTCTGTTGAATGGAACGACCTCATTATAGAGATGCGGTTGGTTCCATTCAATTACTCACTAACGGCAATCCACTCGCCTGTTATTCACTTTTAATGCAGTTCAACCACAGCTGTTATGCTATGGCTAGTTCTATCATTGAACGCTTGTCAGAAATTGTAATTGGTCATTATGTTTTAAATTTTATATACTTAATTAGACCCATCAATCAATCTGTTCGATTTAAACGTGGCCTTCTAAATTAAGCAGGGTGACAACAGCTAAGCGCTAAAGCGCCGCAGACGTCGATAAAACAAATTTTCTTTGAATTTGTTACTTTAATTCTCTATGCGACTTCAGCATTTCGTTCTATGACAGGGGTTCGTTTTGTCACAGCCAAGGTTCTATCTTTGACCTAAGCTTTAGCTTTTCGTGTTTAATACCACAGGCGTTACACAATTTACGTGGATTTTTACCGCAAGTGCTATGTTGTAACGTATACTTAATACACATGTTATAACATGCGTTCAACTAATTTCAGTTATCACTGAAATTGGACTACATAGGCCACTTTCAAACGTTACGACTTTTCGCCGTGCACGAAAAACCGCACGCAACGGACATGGAACGGTGCCGTGAATTCCACGACGGGCGTTGTGGTCTTCACGGCGGGTAATTTACACATTTCAATGACAATTTTAAAATTAAGCAGAAGAAAAATAACAATTTACATTACATAAATGTGTACTAAACAAATCTGAGGAACAGAGAATTTTGAAGTAGACTGTGGGTTTACTTCTTGAGGGTTTACTTATATTATTTATTAAGAACTCTTAGTTTATGCATGTATTAGGTCTCCGTTATATCTAAATATGGAGAGTTTTGTACTTTCTTGATTAAATTCATTTTGTTAAAATAATGTCAATTTTATGAACAACGCTTGGTAATTGCTGAAGTATCTTCTTGAATGTTTTGTTTAAATTAATACATCGAATATTCGTAGTTACTTCTGTCGTTCCATGTTTTGCATCGGATGGTTTTCAGTATTTTGTTTGCATTATTACAAAATAAAATAGTAATGGTTATAGTTGTTGGAAATGTAATAGTTTTTGCTGTAGAGTTTGTGTTGAATAAAACTCCTAAAAATAAACTCTACTATTTATAAACGATATAGGATTACATTATTTGTACATTCACAATAGTAATGAACGTGCCGGGACCGGCACCATAAGAGTATAAAAGCGTACTTTTGGAAATGTGTTAA
Organism: Matsumurasca onukii; assembly: GCA_018831715.1. Classification (NCBI taxonomy): domain Eukaryota; kingdom Metazoa; phylum Arthropoda; class Insecta; order Hemiptera; family Cicadellidae; genus Matsumurasca; species Matsumurasca onukii. The sequence goes on along the minus strand of CM032058.1, from coordinate 36,625,173 downwards.
ATGTAAGCAGGTTTTACGTTATAATTCTCTTTGTACAGGATGTTTTTAAAAACGCAACCCAACTTTCAAACTATGGTACGCCATTTTCTACGAGCGCTATATGGTTATAAATTGTATCATTGGTTTGTTCACTTCAATATCTATCAGATGGTTTGTACTGTTGCAGTTATGTAGTGGTTTTGGTTTCATAATTTGATGTTATTGTAAAATAAACGCAATCATGGTTTTTAGCAAAGCTCATATAGTGTTTATTTACTTAGGAAAATACTTAAGAACAATATTTTGTGTGTGTCAAGAGGTGTTTTTTGGTTAGGTAAAGAGGTATTAGTATTCTAAACAAATATAAAATTCATAGATTTGTTAAAGATTTCAACAATGCTGGTTCTGTGTGTAGGGAAAGAAAACATGACAGAAGCTGGACTGTACTGAATGAAGGCATGATGGAGGATGTTAGGGTTGGTTTAGAAAATTCTCCTAAAAAGGCTTTTAGAATTTTGAAACATCAAAAGCAAATAGCCAACTCAGGCCTGCAAACTTCATCTCAAACGAATCTTGACAAAAAAGTTATCTTGCTATCAAGGGTGGGGAGGGAATGAAAAGAAAACGCATCAAGACGTATAGTCAAAACTATCCATGTCTAATTGACTCGAACAGTTTTATTTATTGAAACTTAAGTGTTTATTTCATAGACATAAAACGTGTGATCGTTACGCCCATGATCATACAGGAGGCAAAACCGAGGCCGAAGGTCGAAGCGAGGCTATGAGCGTAGATAGATCAAGTTATAGCTTGCAAATTAGAGCGAATTAAAACATGTTAAAAGGGTGCTTCTGATTATTTCTTTCTTGTGTCAATACACCAAATTACCCTAGAAATGGAAGAGTAAAACGAGATATTGACAAATAATTTTAATTTGAACTTTCTATCTCAAATGTATTGAACAATTGACCCGGAATCGAACTACATTACCTTTTGACAAATATAAATTAACTGCTAAAATCAGTTAAAAGTGTTATCAGTTTTGACCATGTGTTGGGTAGTGCTCGGATTGAGACAATGATATGCATAATTACCTCCTATAATTGCTGGTATTATCTGCCAATTAACAGCTTATTCGACCGCACTCTACTATCACACTATCTATGGAGAGCACACGTAAATACTTAATTGACCCTGATTGCAACAACGCTAGTTATCGTTTTACAATCAGGTTTTATCAAGATCAATCATTTTATGGAAATATAATGTTTTAGTTTCACTCAATCTGCGTTTTGAGTACTTGGAGTTTAATATAAACGTGGTTTGAAAAGAAACAGGCCGACACGCAGCTAAGCGCATAAGCAACGTTGACGTGAGTGAAGCGAATTTTCTTAGCAATTTGACACTATATCTTAACTTGTTGTAATTCGCTACGCTCACAGTCTTGCTTCGATTTCAGCTGTGTATGACATTTTATACCAAACTTTACAAGGCTCTGGTCTTTAGGCTCAGATTAACAGTTTGATAAATATTTATACATTCCATATCATGTGGGAAAAAGCTAATTTCAAATCAGAATTGTGATTCGACTGAAAAATCAGGTTTTGCTGACATTCTTAAATTAAACAACATATTTTCATTGTTGTTTGACAATTGAAAAATAACACTAAAGTACGTATGTATTTTAAATTGGACATACAGTCCGACTTGTACAGAGGTCATACATTTACACATTGACACATACATATTTTCAAAACAACATTGTATACAATTTTCAAAACAAACGCTAAAAACGTGTTCAGAAGGCTGTAAGGTTGGTGATCTTTCTATGGTCCTGGTTTTGGGTCTAGCCGCAATGACGACAGGAATATTACATTTCGTCCTTAAGAAATTCGCTTATAATACGTGGGCTCAGAACACGAAACTATGTTTTGTCCTTATAGAGTTTTGTGTCTTGACTGTTCTTTAAATCGCTACATAATAAATACAAAAAAGCTCTACGCTGAGCCAAAAGTGAGGTTAATAAATGTGAAAATAGCTGCTACTATATAGCTAAGTAATTAATAAGAAAACTACATAATACTTCTGCTACGGTACTACTAAAATTGAAACCATTGCCAAATACTGCAAAATTCCAGAGATAAATTTACAGAAAATACAGGTTGGGGTGTGGTTTTCTTAAAAGTCTTATTATGAAAACCAACACTTGTTAGGAACTGTTTAACTTGGGCGTAATTAATGTCAATTTGATTAAATTAACAGCCAAGTTTGAACTAATGACAACCAAACTTGGCATTCAATATCTTCTGGTTACTCCATACAGTCTCTGCCAAGTCGTAGAGTCTCCTTGACTGTAATCATACCAGTAAGTATAATATTGTTTAATGACCGCGATGGTTTTGGAAATCAAATTTATGGTGATATTTGTATTTTTAATAGTACTGTTGTGACAGTTGTTAAGGAGTTACTTGGGCGTTAACAATTTGGAAAACGCCCCTTGTTGAATTCAACGTGTAGTAAACCTTTGGTTACCTATATTGTAAATATGAGTCAAGAAATAATTTAAACACGATTCATTTTACAACGAGGATTATGAGAATACTTATTTATTCGTCAACCAGTTTTACAAGTACATACAGAAGGTTTGTAGTATGCAACGTTCAAGATAAACAATTGATTTCGCATACTGGCTACTGTTTGTCTATATTTTTCTTTAAATCTCTCAACGTTATTTCAGGCTGAAAATGAAAGCAATACGAAACTGAAATTAAGTTATACAACTCCAAGAACACCAACAAGTCTCAGAAGACATTTTTGTATGACATTGCACTTAAACTGTCAACCACTTTTCCGTTTTCTGGATAAACCTTTGAGCGAAAACTTACTTAAGCAACTTTTAAACAAATCCTGTTTGTCCCTGACAGGCAACAAAATGTTTAGCCAACTTAGCCTTTCCATGATGATAATACTTGTACTATTTTGCATTTTACTCAGTCTTCGCAAAAGCATACCATCACAGTACATGTTATAATTTTAAAGATGTATATTCGTATTACGAAGGTTATAAAAAAGCTACTTTGGTTATACTGGCTTTGGCTTTGGTAATACTGTCTTATAGTAATTATAAACTAGTTGAAGCCAAGGCACAACAAAATAAATTATGTTCAATCACATGCCGATCGATAAATATTTGATACTGTATATTTGATATAGAACAATTCAAACTTTCAATAAGCTCAATCTCAAATTAAATTCATCAAAATCAAACTTCATTCAATTTTGCCTGCAGGAAAAAGACTCAGTAGGCCTCTAGTCATGTTGGACGAAACTGAGATTGAAGAGGTCTACTCAAAAAAATTCCTTGGAATACACCTTGACCGAGAGTTGACTTGGAACGTACACGTACTGATGACGGCGTATAATGGAGTAATCTACCCACACTTATCTTACGAATTGACGCTGTGGGGTGGTTGCAAAAATGCAAATCTTTCCAAAATATTCATTCTTAAAAAACATGCAGTATAGTTGCTAAGTTACGTATAAGAGAGTCGTGTAGGCAAACATTCAAAGACCTGAAGTGTTGACCCTACCCTGCCTCTACATGTTGGAGACGTCTCTTTTCACTAAAAAGCAACACCATAAGGGGTAGTGACATACACTGTTATGATTCTAGAGGCAGGGAAAACTACGAAACTGGGAAACACAGAACGGTAGCTCATGGACGTTTGCCTTCTCAGGCTGGAGTTCATTTCGTCAACAGATTGCCAAACCCGATAAAAAACGCTGTTGTGCCCAAGGTATTTAAAACACGTTTGAAAACTGTTCTCATCGCTCAACCGTTCTTTAACACAGACGAGTTCATGGCGTAGAATTGGGAGACCGTATAAATTGGCTGGCTAACTAGGGTACTATTCCAATGAATGGGAGAGTGAATGTAAATTTTGTATGACTGAATGATATTTTCATGGAAGTGTGAAAAACATTTTAGCTAATAAAAATGACGATTGCCACGGATTTTATGTAAAGAATGTTCATGCAATAAAATAATTATTAATGTATTTCTTTATGTATTTAGGATTGCCCTTTTTCTAGATGATGACGTGTTTTTAATTCAATTGTACGGACCTTAATAGAAAGTTCCATTAGGATTTATATTCAACCTTTTAGCATTACCTTAAAACTGATTTAGTGATTTAGAATGATATGGATCCTTTATATTGCATAGCCATCTGTTGACATGAATATCGCTCAAGTTCAGTGAATAAATACTGAATAGAGTCCCTCTTTTAAATATATGGATAAGACATCGTACGGCATTTCTTTACAATATTCATAAAGTACTCAATTCAAATTTTTTACTGAATTCAATCAGTTTATTTAGAAAATGTATGTCAACTGTATTGTAAACCCAGATCGTACGTTTTTTAACAGCAGTGATGTACTTTGGTATATGGTTACGCTTTGTGAGATGCAGTCCAACTAAAACAAATTGAGCCAAAAACAATACTTCTAAATATAAGGACAAGACATCGTACGGAGTTTATAAGTATAATTATTTTAACTTTTCACTAGTTTAATAAGTTTATTTGGAAAATTTATGTAAACTAGATTTTAAATACATTTTATTTTAACAGCAGTGATGTTTTTAAAACGCTTAAGTTTTGTGAACTGAAGAACAAAATAGACTAAAAGAAATAATGTTTAGCTAAGCACGCTTATACTCGAAGCTACTTGATGTGACATAGTCTCTATAAGCGAGGAACAAGGTTAGACTTGGGATGACAAAACAATCTAACTTCGCTCCAGACTTGACATTGACAAGACGCTCAAAGTACTCTAAACCCGTGTCAACTTAGTTCAGATATACGGCTCTCAGAATCTATGGCTGAGGGAATTCAGCTCTATTCTCTATTCCGTGTTGGGTATTATCTCTAGTAGAAAACCTACGCTCTAAAACTGATGGAGTTTTAACTCAACTCTTAGGTACTTTTATGGGTAAAACTTTCTCAAACTACTCAAAAATTGATTTGTGTAAAAAAATTTTAAGTTACTGAAACTCATTTGACATTTTCTTAAAAAATGACAATTCTGATTTTCTATTTTGTATTATTGAAATTGTTCCTTTGAAATCGTCTTTGGTCAAGATTCAAAGTGGATTAGTAAAGTAATCGTGGACTGTTTGGACGGAATTGAGGTTAGGCGAGCTTAGGTCAGGCGAGACACTGTTGCGCACCAAGTGAGATCCTATAGTTGAAAGTAGATCTTTCAGTAATCCAATTGGATTAGTGACGTGAATTTAAATACCACCGCAAAGCTTAGTGATACCAAAAGTGGAAAATAAGGTCACCACGATTGGATATTTAACATTCATATTAGAGCGTAGCTTCTCAAAGAAATTTGTTTAAAGTCTGGCCTCAGTATGAATATATTGTTACGTTTAGTTGTAAAGAGACACTATACAGAATTTCCTTATAACTTTTAATTTATTTAGGGATAAATTCGTAGATACAAAATTTAGAATCAATTGAGGGTGTTCATCTTTCATATCCAAATGTATAATAAGTTTGTTGCATAAGTTTGCTGTCATATAACAACTGTTTAACATACTATTTTTTCAATCTTCCCTCCTCGTGCGATTAAGTTCTATCACTGACAACAGAAACTCTCTATACATATTTATTTCTAAATCGCACTTCCACCCGTTCCTTGAGACCCCAACCCTTCACTCCACACCATTATGGCAATGCTTTGTGATGGATGGGAGGTTGACGTCTTTAAGTTAAACTCTTATTTGTCGAGTTGATTTGACAATCTAAAGATACCAACTGTTTTGATGGACCATTCATATAGCCAGTTCATGGATCTAAACTAACGCGAAAATATCTGAAAAGAAATAGATGGATCCCGACCAGTATACTCCTTACCCAAGTTACTCTGTATTTAAATATAGCATACATTGGTTTCAGGCCTACCTCCTAAACTCTAGTTCAAATTTTCATGAATGAACTTTTTGTAGCGTAATAAAAATAAAATTATTGAGAACGAACAATTGAGTTATAAGCATTGTCATTTTCTAAGACTAACTCATTGATATACGGTATACATATGAAATTTTAAAATAAAAACACTGAATTAGCAATCAAAACGTCTATATCCACAACATGTTTCGGCGAGTTGAAAGCCATTATCTTTTGGTACAATTAGAGAACAAAACAAACAAAACTATGAGTTTAGAGTTTAAAAAATAAAATAAAATGAAACATATGAAAATATACACATATAAAAAATAACAAAGATTAAGAATATCTTTGTACAGTTGATTTTAGGTTGCTGATTATATAATTCATTATTTCCTTGATATATTATTCTTTAGATGCACTATACATTTCAAAATCTTCTAAAACATTTAAACTTGATATGTTTTTAAGTGTGTTTCAAAATTTTCATCTTGGTGTGTAAGTCTGTATAATTATGTTTGTGTGACTTAAGTGTTGTGCAAATTTGGACTATTGGATGTTCCTTGGGTTGGGGATGTGTTCTTTGAAGCGTTGATTGAAAGATCTTGAGGTTTGGCCAATATATTGCATAGGCCAGTCATTAAAAGTTATTTTATATATTCCACTACGGTCATAAACGTTATTTTGAGGTATGCTTGTGTGACTAAAAAATTGTTTAAGTGAGCCTTTCGTTTTAAATGCGGCTGTGTAGCCAAATTTATTGTAAATGTTTCTAAAACTATGTTCAGTTCCATGGTGATAATCTACCACAACATATTTACTTTGTTGAATCGGATTCTTGTTTTGGGGATTCTGTTTCTTTTGATTAAATCATCGATTATTTCTGGTTTAAACCCATTTTCTTTGCAATGTGTTGAAGTATTAGGTTTTAAGATTTAAAATCACTAGGTTCCATAGGAGTATTTAGAAGTCTGTGTATGTATGCATTGTAGGCTGATACTTTATGACTGTAAGGATGATAAGATGTAAAGTGGAACATGTTGTGGATATACACTTTTTGATTGCTAATTCAGTGTTTTATTTTAAAATTTCAAATATATATATATATACATATTTTTTTTGCAATCAGTGGTCGTTATGCATAATGTAGAGTTACATAGCTTTAAACTTCAAAAACATTTGTTCTCTCTGTGATATAGTTTTAAGTCAATAAACTGTATTATACTCCATTTGCACATCGGTTTTTAGCACAAGGAAAGCGGAACAATAGTGTGCAAATGATATCTTCATCAAGACTCCTTTATCATTGATATCAACTAAAACTTGGCTGACACGAAACTACAGTACTCCGTTGCCTCTTGCGCTAATGGGTTGAAAGCATAGGTGGGAACAAACTTATAGAATTACTGGGATGAAACAAACTTGTGGCAAACTCAAACTGGATCTAAGAATACAAACTTGAAACCACCAACTCATACTTGTTGTATCACATTCAATCCTATAGTACCTTTCATTTCATCTAAGTTTTACTGATAAAACTATCTTTTTTGTAATATTAGTAAATTTGCGTAAATAGTTATTTTATTTTGGATTCGTCAAATTAAGTTGATTTTATAAGTTGTAGTTGTTTACCCATTAGTAACATATGGGTGAATGAACAACAAACAGTGATCAGTGTTAAGTTAAAAACAACTTAAAATCAAAACATAAAACAGGAATATTGCTTACAAATAATATAAAACTTTTGCGATGGCAACCAATAATTAAGGAAACGAAGAGTTATGAACTTAACATTAAAAGTAATTTAGGAAATCCAAAAGCTGCACGACCATAAAATATAGGTTAAAGCAAAGTGAAATCAAACACCAACTTACTTTGCCGATAATCTACCTCGGATAGAGAAACTTTTCAATTTTATTTTTGACGCCAGTTGTTTGTAAACAACATCATCAATTTCGGAAGGGAGACACATTTGTTCAACTTTGACATTTGTTTGCTCTTCACGCAGACAAATATTATTGTTTGTGAGCTGGATTCAGTAAGTATCAGGAAATGTTCCGTACAGGACCATTTAAATGTTATGTTTTAACGACCATGAGAGCAAATGGTGGGATTATTCCAGAGTTCAACGATGCAACCTGATTTGACGTATTTTAATTCAGAAAATAGTTTTTAATATTGAAAAGTCATCGTGAAAGTTAGACTTCCATCTCTAAATAGTAAACATAAACCTTTAAAACTAAAGATTTTTGTCGATTCTTTCGATCAAAGTTGAAATATTAATTTTAAACGTTAATCGATTAAACTTACATTTTTTAAGAATTAGCTTCCTTCTTGTGTTCAAGGTTTGGAGGAGTGAGTACGGAATTGTGGCGGCCACCTTGGTCACGTGACGAGAACTAAGGTTTATTGTGGTGGGAAACATGTGTACGCCAAGTGTGATCCCATCGTTGAAAGTATTTATCCTAGCAATCTAGGCAAAGCTAAGTCCAATAACATTGTCAATCCAGCCAATGGAAGTTGATATTTTCAATTAGAAGATTATGTGAATTTTGCCCTAAAGAACTTTGCTCTGAAAATTTAACTCGTTTAGATTTTCAATATTTCAAGCATTTAGATTTTAATACGATAGTCTGGCGTTTTTCTACACTATTTAGGTCTATAGCTAATCAAGTTTATTTTTCTTGCCTAGCTACAAAACATATTCGCCTTAAAGCCTTTTGAAGACAATCCCAATTATTCTAGCAGACGAATATTATAACACACATATCCTTTACAACAAAACGTAAGGTTCTAAATCCGACCAGTAATCCAGTAAAAGAAACTGTACCATCACCAAGATATTAAGTTGAAGTCTACTGACATATCTGACCACTAAGCTTAACTGACAGATGTCCGACCTGGACCTGTGATATCAAGGAGTATATAAAACCTGCTGCGACACGGAATGGGCGGTGCTGAACATGACACTACAACTCCTCACTGATCAGCTGATCTCTAAACAGCTGCGTTAATCAATCAGCTGTTTTGTACGTCATGAATGTATAAAAACAGCGGTTTAAACTGAAGGAAAAGTTGGTTTTTAAACAGTAATTACATGTTTTCCGCATTTTCTGCACCGTTAATAGAAAAGTACCGTTCTACTTCGTAATAGAAAAGTACTATGGAAAAGTGTATGAGTTTCTAGTTAATACATTTCTTTTACTAAAACAGCTGGAAAGTAACTTTTCCGGATTGAAATGTGGCACTTCTTTACTTAAAAAAATTATCAAGTATAAATCTTAAAGAAGAATATTTTGATACAATAGACTAATAATTGCATAACATGCTCCTATTAGCACTATCGTGAATAAACCAGCCTTATCGCGAAACAGTCAATGGGAAAGTATTACTATATTTAGTATAATAGACACTTGGTGGGTTCATTAATATCTAAGGCTTCCGGTTTACACCGCGTCACAGTTGAAATACAAATACTGCTAAACGTTTCGACCTCGCTGTGGAGAGTCATCCTCAGTAGCTGGTTGACTGGCTGAGACTGGATTGGCCGGCCGTCTCGTCTTCTTATATTCCCAAGCGGTGGAGGGTGGGGGCTGGTGGACTTGTTGGGTAGACACTTGGTGGGTTGGTATCACACACGACTACGAAGTTTACCAATCTAGTGGATTGTGCGTGGGTTCGATCCCCACAGCCGCCACTGACAGTCTCTCTCAGTGACTTTGTGTTAACGCTAGGTAAAGGTCGAATTTAAGTAGTTAGAAAGTAGTTTGTAGTCCAAACCTTACTTCATTAAACATAGCACAATTGGAAACGTGTGGTTCTAAAGAAGAGGAACGTTAAATACTTTAATACTTATCGTATTTTGTGTTTGAAATAGTTTGAGAACAAGAAATGTAATGTAATGGTTTAATCTATATTGCTAAGTGCCAGTACCAAAACGAGAACGTAAAAATAAGTTAATACAATAAATTATCTCACATTTTCATCGCAATAGCAGTTTTATTAATACTTTAACAGCACTCTTAGAATCTTATTAGATAGGGATTTTGTTTTGAAAACTGTAGTATTGTAAATCACTTAACAGATAAATCATTCATTGATAAGCCTGACAAAGGGTCGGACTCAGCCTGACTTGGGGTCAGTCCAACAAGGCTAATGTTCTGGAAGCGGGTATTGATGATTGATTTAGTCTTGATTCTGGCTTGAATCACATTTCAAACTTCTTGCGACAGGCTTTGTTATAGAATGGAAAACAACAACTTTGTGTTTCATGGGACACCAATGAAGTCGTTAGATGGGTTGTTAAGGACGAATTAAAATAAGTTTATAAAATTATGTTTATTACAACAAGGTTTGCCCTTTCTACAGGTTTCTGTAGATATGTGTAATAGTCTGTAGATTCATGTGTATATTGATTTACACACTATCCATTTCTGATAGTTGACCAACTTCAAATGTGTTTTCTTTATAATTAATCTTTTAGCACTAAATTCAATAGTGTGTTTCAATTTACAATTGTGAGCTATTTTACTTGCATGTCACTTTTCAAAATATATTTTTGCAATAGTTTTGGTATCTTTAAATGTCTTCCTGAAGAAATCTTTGAGACACTGTTTATGAAACAATAGCTATACAAGATTTAAAGAACCTGAAATTTAGTCAAAAGGCAATACAGACTTGAGATCCATTGTTTAACCTCCTGTACGCTGCTTAAATTCTACGTTAAATATGAATACATGATGTTCCAATAACATGTTTTAACGTAGTTGTGCTAGTACAAACAACAAATAACATACCTTTCTTAAACGAATTCACACTGAATAGAACAGTGAAGTTATACACTGCTGTGCAGGACGTGTATGTATGTTAGGTGAATAACCGATATTCCTCAGGGACCGGAGGATGTAATGTAGAGTAACTGATAAGCGGTTATGTGATTATAGCAAAGTGATTCCCCGGAGAGTTGCCCTAACCCTGTGATTGGATACATCGCACTGTAAGGAATATTCAGGTTCAAGTATAATGTATTCGCAGTTTTGGCAGCTTTCAGTGAAACTAAAACAGTGTTGACGCAATGGTGTTTTATTGTAGAAGAAAAACTCTTTAAATTTGCTTAGCAGGTAGTTAAAATGGCTTATCGTTTAAACTCCTAATTAAAAATGGCTTACTTAAAAATAATGGACAATCAGAAAACTCATCCAAACGGTTGGATGACATAAATATACTCTCTCAAAAATCATACATCGGGTTTTTTTGTAAACACGTTGCGTATTGAGTTCGTCCCCGAAACCGATCTGGTTAAAATTTAAACAATCAATTCTCTAACAAATTGATGTAAATAAACCAATCAAATGAATTTAGACATTCCGTGTTTAGCCTTTAATTGGCCTCAAATGTATTTAGACAAAGGAAACTCTTTAATCTGGCAGACTTATTCTTATTTTGTAGAGATCTTGTAGGCTGTTCACTTGTATTAGACTACTAGTGCAAATATTGAAAAAGAATTAGTTTATAGGTGACATAGCACGTAAAAGAGGGTTCGTCAACGGACTTCCAAATTTTAACATCCTTCTTTCTGCTACAAATCGTTGCTGTATAACTATTTCTCGCATTCCTCCAAACACATCGAGAAAAGTTCAGAAAGTTATTAGCAAACAACGCAACATTTGTTTCGAAAATCAGTGATTTGTAGAGAACTTTGCCGGTCACGAACCACAATCCATCAGAACATGTAAACTGGAAAACTTGAAGCTGTCAGACAAATCCAGCTGGTACGTGACGTCACTAGCTACGTGTGAGCCAATCACAGCTCACCGTCTGTTCCCAGACCCAGCTGATGTGCTGATATATTCGTCTCAGTTGTGTTCCTAGACAAGCCAATTAGTTTATATTATATTTGCGGTTAAAAAGAAATAGTAAAAGTTCTTTATTTTGAAGTGCTCGACACGTTTTCCATCACTAAATATGACATATTCCATACATCTTAACATGTTTGTATCCATTCCTAATCATTTATGAAAAGTGTTTAAGGCCACCACCTCAAAGTGTTCAAAATCTGAATTACATCAGATCTAATGGATACCACTCCTCAAGAACGTTCAAGGATGGTTCAAACAAGTTATTACTTATGGAACATGTGATACGCAATGTCGGAAAACATATTTAGCATTTAGTTTGAAGATTAAGTCAGGTTTGTAGAGCTAATAAAAGAAATGCTTATAAACGAAAATACATACCATAAAATAACGAGTAACTTTTTTGGACCTCTTTGTACATACAGCCTGTCAATTTGCAAATTTTTCTCAGATGACTGCCAAAGATACCATAGATGAAATGGCGATTATTCCAGCATCGATTGTGTTATCATTAGCGCTTATAAATCAATTCCAGGCGCTATCAGTTTCTGCAACATTAGTCAAACACTTCCAAGTGGAAATCAACCTAGGAAACCCAAATGAAACCGCAAACTTAACTTGTGGTAGAGCCATTATACAGGGTTAAGCAAAAGTGTGGAAACGCCTTTATAACTTTTTAACCAGTGTTTTCAGCGCAACCGAACTCGGTACACTTTATTAGAAGAAACCAAAGTACCTTTTAGTGCATACTGACACTTTGCCCCAGTTTTCAAAATGGGGGATTGGGGTGGAAGCCCCATAATTTTCATAGAGAAGCCCAATCGAGTGACACCTCATTTTGAAGGTCTTAGAAAATGTTGATGAGTGCTGAAAACTAGACGTCTCTTTTAACCCAAAAAGAAATGGCGTCCATTTTAAGTTACACAGATTTGTATTATGCGAAGTGTGAAACACCTTTATTAATTTATTACTTTTTAATCAGTTTTTCCAGCACAACCTTACTCGGTACATTTTAGTAGAGGAGATAAAAGTACCTTTTAATGCATACTGTCACTTGGCCCCAGTTTTCAAAATGGGGATTAAGGGGTAGCCCCATAATTTTCATAGGGAAACCCCATCGACTGACACCTCATTTTGAAGGTCTTAGAAAATGATGATGAATGCCTGAAGTTTGACGTCTCTATCTTAACTTCAAGAAGAAATGGCGTCCATTTTAAGATACAGACTTTTATCACGCGAAAGTGTGGAAACGCCTTCATACATTTTAGCCAGTTTTTTCAGTGTAACCAAACTTGGTACATATTACTAAAGTTATCAAAAACTATCTTTTAATGCATACCGACACTTTGCCCCAGTTTTCAAAATGGGTGATTTGGGGAGGTAGACTTATAACTTGTAACTTAAACCAACGCCATTTCTTTCTGGGTTAAGATAGAGACGTCTAGTTTCAGCATTCATCATCATTTTCAAGACCTTCAAAATGAGTGTCATCGATGGGCTTCCTATAAAACTATGGGCTACTTCCCCCAATCCCCATTTTGAAAACTGGGGCCATGCCAGTATGCATTAAAAGGTACTTTATTTCTAATAAAATGTACCGAGTTCGGTACGCTGAAAAGACTGGTTAAAAATGTATAGATGTTTCCACACTTTCGCCTAATAAAATGCTGTGTAACTTAAAATCGACGCCATTTATTTCTAGTTTAAGATAGAGACTTAATTTGCAGCATTCATCAACTATATGTAAGTCCTTCAAAATGAGATGTCATAATGGGCTACTAACATTTTGATACTGATAATGAAATATTACAATTTCACAATGTTTGCATTATTTTAAAACCATCCGTAATTAGTTGATTAGTAAACTGGGAAAGAGTAATTCTCAAAACTACAGGTTCCACAGTCTGAAGGTTAAAAACCTGCGATAGATTAATCGAAACCACCTTCTGAAGCCAGTTTAACATTAGTGTTTGTTCATTTAGATGAATTCTTGAGGTGCCTATTAATTTACTTAGGAATATAAAGGATAGAAGGAAGAAAAGGAAAAATAACAATATTTCGTATTTAATACGTTTTCAAGTTAATTAAAGAGTAGAGGAGCAGAGGATAAATTGGGGTGAAAACAATAAACAATAAAAATAAACAGCTTGTAAACATAATTTTGAAAACTATTAGTTTTGCAAATCAACAATATACAAAACTAAAAAATTAATTATCTAAGGTTCAAGCCAAAAGGGTGTTTAGATTTCAAAATAATTGATGGGCAAGTTCAGAATTACGAAGAGTCAAAGCATTATACTCTTTGTTTTGATGTGGTTTAATTTGTTGAACCACCGTCACATTGTAACAATTTTCAAAATTTTGATCATGTTGAGCAGCATGTTGATAAACCGGTTTGGTATTGTCTTTGTGTACCACATCAAAACGGTGGCCAGTCATTTAAAAACGTTTTCTAGTTTACTCATATAGGCCGACTATTGAAAGCAAACAATGCAATCCAATTGATTGAAGAGTAACAAGCAATTTGGTTACATTGATAGACCATATCATTGTGGACAAGTAGGTAGTGGACGTTATGAGGAACGGTGTAATAATTGAGATACCAAACACTAGAAACAACATGTTTTTGAATGTTACGGATCACAAGTTGATATATTGTGCATTGATATGTAATAAAAAAACATCAGGCCGACACTTAGCTAGCACTGAAGTGTCTGTAGCGAGAGTGAACCTAATTTCATGTGCATTTTTTGTTGTAGTTCGATCCACTCACAATTTTTTTTCTACAACAACAAAGAACTCTATGAGAAAGGTTAAACGCTGTAGTCTCAGAAATTTCAAGAACGGAGGAAAGAACAAGTCACATTAGGATAAATATGAAAGATAGAGGTTGTCTAAGTTTGACTTTTCTGAAGTTAAGCGAGTCAAAACTTCGTAGACGGCTCATCTAGTGATGAAATTTCAACACATAGAACAATTCACATAACCACAACTTATAATTGCATAATATTAACTAAGTTCAAAGACCGTTTAGAAAAATAACACGTATTTCGATTTGAATTTAACTCAGGCATGCTGGACAATGTTTTCAATCCACATATAATAACGGACTAATGAAACTAAACTGAATTTCATAAATGTGGGTTCAGCAAATTGCAACTTGGCTGTGAATTTATATGAAATAGTCAAGGCAAGTCATCGGCATGAACGGAGCCTTTCTCAACTTTTGTTTACTGTCAGTCACTGTCTGTACCGAACTCTAACAAACAATGCTTTATGTGGTTGCGCCGACTTTGAAATGCAAACTTTTGTTCCCGAAAAGCTAGAAAACACCTCCGAGTCAAAACTTCAAGCTCTGATATTCTTGATAACAACTTCAAACAACGTCAAGAACTTATCACAACACAAGGACGTGTAGGGGAAGAAACTACAGAAGCCAGTTAGTGCGGGGAAGCTCCTGACATCTCAAGTCGGAAGTCAATTCAAAACGTGCCTCCCTGCGCTCTGCTCACTTCAGTGTCGACGTGTTGTTGAATTCTTTTCAAGTAGTTTTGCTGCTGTAACTTTCAGCTACTCATAATCTGAATCAAGTAGTCGTATACGGTAAATGGGTAAACATACGAGTTGACAACAGACTATACGGTTGATTTTGTCGTGTATACGAAACCTACATCTACTCCTACCATATCATTTAAACTCACATTCGCACGTTTCGGTTCATAAACGGCGGAAAAAGGGGACTAAAAACTATGTTTTGCCACTTTTTGAGTGAGCGGAGCAAAGTTGGAATATCGTTACTACCATTTCTCTTGACTGGCAAGGTCGGCGGCACGCGCGACTATTCAAAGAACTGAGCCAGACAAGACAACCCTACTAGAGCCGTCGTTTTTGAAACCGAAGAAAAACTTAAACTTCCACCTACCCCTCGTCAAACGGAGAGAAATAATCAATACTCCGCTATTTCAGTCGTAAACATGTGTTCTTGCTTGGTTGTCTAATCCTTTTATCAGCTCCCCCAAAAATCTGTAAGCGGCATGTAAGATATTCTATGTTTTGTTTAAAGGAAAAGGTCGTATACTTGTTTAGGTGTGTTTTACTTGTACACTTGTGTTTTATTGTCTTTGAGAGTTTACTCAAATAATACAGAATATACAATATTTTCAATACATATTTACAGTGGTAAAGACATGAATTACATGATTATCGAAATCAACGAGAAAAGATTTGAATAAACAACTTATGTTAAGCTTAGTTCATAATTTTATGATTTTTATCATTTAAAGTTCAACCCGTTTCATTCTTAGTGAAATAATACATAAAAAACACTTTTAAATGATTTGATGTAAACAAAAGCATCCAGAATATTCATATTAGTGAGGAGCTGATCAGAATGGCACAATCTTACAAAGGCATAAGTGGCAGAAGTGGCGAAGGCACATTAGGGTTGAACAGGAAATCAGCCTGAGACCGGAAGTCACGTCTGAAATTGACTATCCCGTTAGCACTTCCGTTCCGTCGTTGTAGGCCGAGTAGTTGAGAACCCAAGGCGTAGAGGTGTTTTACACTTCAGTGAGCTAATTCAGAGTGGTACTTTCAAAGGGTTTGCAGTGTTGGCCCTTTACATTAGCTGTAACTACATTAGTAGCTACGTGGACGCAGACTTAGGCTTTGTGAGAAATATCATGACGCAAAGACACTAAGTTAGGTGAAATGGTAAAAACAGAACTTATGGATGAACACAATATTCTTCAAACTTTATACACGATTTTATCAACACTCTTGATGAAAATGGCTCTAACATCCACAAGTTGTCAAAATAAAGTTGTTCTCTGTAACTGATCGTTGAAAGAAAAGGGAACAAAGTCAACTCACAATTTCAAATGAATGAAATTAGATAATTTTCCTAGTTTGCTTACAAGATAAATAAGCTGAACTATTTGGAATGATTAGGTCACAACATGTTCTGGAAATCCGTTCCCTCATGCTTACTCAAGAATAACATTTGTGTTTCGTTTTAGCTGTTGTTAAAAATGTAAACTATATAAACGTGTAAATAAATGTTAACTTTTCCATCATATTTGAGATACGATAGTAAATTCATACGCCATGACCCTAATCATCAAACCATTAATATGAACAGTCTACTCTGTTGATACCAATTTGTTTTATAATTTGTATGTTAGTCCGTGACTTAGCAAGCTAATCTCTCATCCTTATGTGGCATTTAAGATAAATGTCATCAAATAGCAGCGGTCATCTTAGGTATACGATTCTGCTTTGTTAAAGCACGCATATAAAAGAGTACTTGTGTATTTATAGCTTCAAACTATTTGCATTGTCTCTTTATAAATCAAGTTAATTACTAATGTCCTAACCAATACAAAGTTTATACCAAAGTGTTTGAAACAGAAAATAAATCGCCGTGTTTATTTCGTTAAAACAAACTGAAAGAAAGAAAAGCCCCTGGGATACTGAGTCTAAGGACTCGCAATAAGTGAACACAGATGTTGTTGAACTTTGAATACAAGTTTTAACAAGATTTGTTAAGGCCGATTGGGAATTCAAGCAAAAAACAATTTCGAATGTTGGCAAACTTGTTTGTTTCTCTGAGAATCTGCTAACAGTTTAGAATTTATCTCGATTAAAGATTATTGAAGGCTTAACTCCAGGTTTAGCATATTTACGTTTAACAGCGTTTTGATTTTATGATGTAACATATTGACGATTATTACAATTGAGTCCATTTAAGCTGCGACGACGCTTTATTGCAAGGGTTCTTTCACCGTTTTCACCTTTAAAATAACCTTTAATAAAGATGATTTATATTTAAGCATGTTCAAGCTTTTAATTCAACGTGTTTGTTTCTTTTTAAATTGAATGTTCTATTTTAAATACAAGATGATGATATTTTGTGTAAAATATAATTAAGTTTTTAAACGTTGTATATTAAAGTACTTTATATTTGTAAGTTACATGTAAGTTTTCAAAACGTTTTAATGCAAATAAAGTTGAAAAGCATTTAAACGTGGACAGATTTAAAGTATATTTCTGAAACTATTGTATAACCATTGAGAAACATATCACGTTTATCAATGTTAAAATTATTTAAACGTTGAAAACAGCCCACTGTAAACCCTTCAAGCGCCTTGTTTGACAGTTAGGCCGCATACGTTGAAAGAAGTCCCGATGTTTAGCCAGTTGATACGTGCTTGGTGTCCTTTGTTCATTGGGGAGACGACTTCAGTCATTCTCACTGGTGTCCACTAATGCGGACCCCTAAGAGTGCGCAGTAGTGACCTTGAATATTGTTCCTTAAGAACCAAGTAAAAACCTGAGTTTTCTTGAAACATTCCACACCTACAGTTTTCATCTGACTTTTATTAAGTAAAGTTTGTTTTAAAGTGCAATACATGTTTTAGTGACTTGGTTGAGCCAAAATTCCACTTTGCTATTTAAAAGAACGTGAAAAAAAACCAAAAATTGAAGAAACTTCGTATTTCCTTTTTTTTTTTGCTAGAAATTTATTTTAAAAATGTGACTAGGGAAGCCACTGCCATTCATTGTCATCTTTTATATAACACCGGCGATTTCAAACCTATTTCAAACAGATATGGTAAAATTGTAGGTGTGAGGTGCCTCAAGAACATTTTGATTTTAAATTGTTATTACGGGACAGAAATCAAAATGGCCTACAGGTACTGTGCAGGTAAAGCAGCTATGCTGGCCAACTTTTGACCGATCGTTCAATAAAAACTACCTAAATCAGACGAATTCATAAGATGAGATGCACTAGGTTATTGGCCGGTGAAGTTTACAAGTGGTTTGAAGTGAAGCAACTTCATCATTCTTCATTATCAATGTCTCAGAGGAGTTTTCTTCAACTTTCACTTAGAAGAAAATTAATGTTCATTTCTTAGCCTCACTTACAAAGCTTTTTTACTTTCTCGTTCTAAACTCCATGTAAATATGCCTATGCATTTCATTTGTGATACCATGTCGCGTTCTTGCTTTTATACTAACATTGGTTTTAGAGCCCAAGCCCAAAAGTTCGGTTTACAAATGAGTCGGTCAAAAATATGTCTATCACAATTAGGTGGGTATGTATGCGTAGGTAGCCTTTTATTTTTTCAATATCAATTATATGGCTGAACTAGAGCACTAAGAGACACCTAAGTAAATAAATATTACATAGGAAACATAATATATTAAATCATCCAACACAACACCTTAATAGTAAGAAGGTTACTTCAAAAGCCAGATTAAGATGGTCAGGGATAAGGCCACAATGACCCAGATCCTCGGTGTACGTGAAACAAGTTTTCTATAGCACACTTAGAAGAACAAGTTTTTATGGTAGCTTAGTTATAATCTTTATCTGAACTTAGTTACATAGATCTCATCTA
Source organism: Matsumurasca onukii (assembly GCA_018831715.1). Taxonomy (NCBI): domain Eukaryota; kingdom Metazoa; phylum Arthropoda; class Insecta; order Hemiptera; family Cicadellidae; genus Matsumurasca; species Matsumurasca onukii. The sequence goes on along the minus strand of CM032058.1, from coordinate 36,605,979 downwards.
TGTCATGTAAGAAGACACATTAAAATCGGTTTAAGAGAGTCAAAAATGAACATGATTAGTATTGTTTCCACCCTTTAGCGAGTTGTTAAGAATCAAAAGCAAATATAGACAAAATTCCCAGCCCACTCTTTCATATTCTCTAAATCTACCGGAAGACCTGCCTGACAGTGTTCGTGATTGAAAAGGGCTTGGGCAGGAAACACATTATTCTACAATGGCTTTTGTATCAACAAGTCTTAAAGATATTCCTGGCTTAAACCTCTCAAGACTCGAATGAATACATATTTACCGAACCTGTATTAGGAATCAGAAATTTTTCGTTTCTGTGTTAGTTTCACCTTTTTTCTATTTTCAAGTAAGTTTATTGTAGTTCACTGTTTCCATATACGATTTTACAGTTTTAATTAATAGTTTAGTTTAAACTTATGAATGGAAACTTATTAACTAATCTGAAGTTTGTATTGAAGGCTCAGTTATAAAGTGGGCGATGGAGCAGTCTAAGTGGATTACCTTGTAGTCTCGAGTGCGCATCCATTTAACTGATTACTTATTCATACATCTTCACAGAACAATCAAACTATGCCTTAGTATTTGCTATCAGTTCTTGTCAAGTGTTAGTTATAGCCTCCTGGAGTTTTGACTTAATAGGAGGCATAGCGGCGTTAAATGGGATAAGGAATTTAACATGGGAAAACTTTCAATCGGTCTTTTAGATGGGTGCGAGTACATTTTGTTAACTTGAACAGCTTTTCTCTTGAAGCATAAAGCCGATAGGGCTGCTGTATATTAAAACATAAACGTTGAGCTTCGTTATAAAACATAATTTCAATTTCGAAATTTCAAGTACTAAGTTCTTATAAAAATTGAGTTTTATATTTAAATTAAAAATTCATCGGATGCTGAAAGTGAAAGTTTTAGCGCTCCTATGCAACATTAGTCGATCTATGCTTCAAGTGAAAGAATTTCATAATAGCAAATTTTACTTGTTTAAAATATTGTTTGCAGTTATTTACTCAGTTTTATAAACGGTACTCAAAGTTGGGACTGCAGCCGTTTATATGACCCCCTTAAAAAGGGTTTGCAAAAAACGCCAACTGATTAGCTGACCGTTAGGGCATATATTTTAAGGGCCTAACTTTTAGGGTCAGTATCTTTCAACGGAATTAAATATACTCTACTAAGAACATAGCTGTTTCTAAGTATATACTCGTAGTTGGATTGCAAAAATGTGACTAAAGTTATCTTTCTACAATTTGTATGTAGACTATACGATCTGGTAGAAACAATACAACATGAGACTTTTGCAATGCAAAGTGTGTTTAGCTCACCTTAGTTGCATAAGACGCATATTACGAAGACCTCTACATCCATAATTTGTAAGCTGCTAGTTTTCCGTGATCTTTCACTAGGGTACTATAAAATAAGGGAGAGTCTAATTGGATTTGGAATTTAAGCATATTAAAACACAATAAGTTAAATAGAATTTGTATAGAATTGGTCCAGTTCTATTAAACACGATGGTCTCAACTACAATTATATATATACAAAGTGAGTGTTCAAAGTCGAATTATGTTTTTCACTTTAAATTGTAGCTTCTGGTTTTACTTTTTTAATTTCACATTAATAGTCCATATCTACAATATTGTACACTGAGCATTTCCTCTCTGCTTCTATAAGGACTTCATGCTCAGGTCTAACAAAAGACTGAATCGACGACTGAATGGCTCGATGCTTTGATAGATAACCTCAAGCATGCTGCAGACTTTGACTAAGCAGTTCGAAGGTATATACCTATTATACTCCATACAAAACAGCAGTTATAGTGGTTATTTGTTTGAAAGTAAGTTTTACTAACATACCTACTTCAAAACGATTGCTAACTACAAGGTTATTAAAAATGCCCTACTTTCATTATTCCGTAACTTTTATTGTTTTAGCGCTTCATGAATAATTTACATGCGGTTGAAAAGAAGACGTTTCAAAGTTTTGTTTACATATACTGAAAATTAATGTCCGCTTTTAATTACTAACAAGATGGCTACCCATTTAACACAAGATACTTCGCGTTCTTGAATTTCCAAAATGCCTGTTGGTTCAGTTCAGCGAGAGTTTTGTCGTAGATTTTTTATTTCCTCGTGATTTTCTTTTATGGGGCTATGCAAGGGGAAGTTTTACGTATCAACTCTAACAAAAATCTAGTTGACCTGTGGAACCGTATCAGAGCTGCAGCCAATTCAATAAATCAATATTTACCTCGTGGTCTACGGGAAAAGAATTTGACTATCAGCCTGAAAAGAGTTTGATTTTGGCAGAGCAGTCAGGGGAGTACATGGTGAGTATTATAGAAGTGTACCAAGGAAGACAAACCTTGGAAAGTTCTTTTTTACTATAATTTAATTTATGTACATCTAAGTAATAGTTAACGAGGGAGAGTGGTTTGAAAGTAGGACATTCCTTTTGACTAACCCTGTACATTGATAACAAAACATAGTTTTTCTTGGTACTTGGTACAGCTGATTTAGCCACTTAAAAGTTAGAGGGTTGAAAGAAAGCACGTACTGCATTAGATGTAAAAGTCACATTAGAAGTCTTAACAACCTTGGAACTCAACTCTGGTTTACTTTATCCTTTTTATGTCCTCCTTAATACTAAAAGCTTAGTAAAGATCTTACCTTTGGATTCATTTGTAGCATAATAACCAGCTTGCTGAGTTTATTGTTAAAGGTTCATGTTACTTGAAACGATTCAGGCTAATGCTTTCCAAACCGATATTCGTTATTTTTGATTTAACAAATGACAATATTATGGTAGGTTGATAGTGCAAAGAGGCCACATGACTGAAGTGAGAAAATCATTATAGTTGCGGCAGGCCAAGCACAGATAGCGCTGCTATCTCTCACCGTCTTTCTCCCCCTCGACTCCACAGGCTCAAATGCTTAAATGTATCAAGTTCTTTTCCGAAATTTACGCTCCTCTAAATTGCGACGTTACACTTTTTAAAAACGTCGCCGCCACGCAATCATATGAGTCATACGGCTAACGTCGCAAGCCATGTAGCTTGGTGGCAGTAGCGATAGAAGTATCACCGCATCAAAAGTAATCTAACCGACGATTAATGGTAATATTTTATCCTTGTAGTGCATCTGAATATTTACACCTATAAAACTAGTTTAGAAATCAGCTGATTACGGTTAGTTTGTTCTATATTGTAAGGATAGTGAACACAATAATTTAACACGAAGGCGGAATAAACTTTCATTATTGGTATTACGATGTTTAGGGTTTCGCCACTGCAAGAACTAATGTTTTGTACATTTCATGAGCAAATCATGAACAAAATTACTCTTCTAACAAATGAATTTACTTGAAAAGTTTGATTATTCGAAAAGTTTGAAAAGTCTATTTGATTATTCGCTCCTTAAACCATTAATAACAAAAATTATCTAATGTAGAGTGCATCAGCTTTAACTTGTGAAAAAAAGTTTTGTTTAGTTAAACTTGGAACACTAAATCAATAGCGCAATTCAAAAACTTATAATTGGATTAGTTTTGTAGTTTTTTCAGATTTGCCTCGCACTTAGAACTGATATTTTGGTTATGGTCGTGGTCATATTTCTGTCATGGAACTTTTGTTATCGTTTTGTCGTGGGAAAGGGCTACTTAAGTACGAGTACTTGTAATTGATTACACTATTGTGTTGCCTTCCTAAGGTTAAACTGCGTATTAATTACTTTTCGAGACATTTAACTAAAAAAGATAGCACACAGTTTCTATGCCAAGAACAATAGACTATTAAAGCTGTATTTTTCTTTCATTAACACATATATTACAAATACAGTTCTCCACAGTATGAAATGGAGTTTCTGGACATCTAAAATTTGAAAAGGCAAAGAGGTGCCAAAATTGTCATGGGTATACTTTTTTTGTAAAATTCAAAGAAATATAAGTTTTATCGATATTCAAGATTAAAACACTTCTCGTCTTGTTCTTATTCTTGAAGATTTGTTTCCCATCTGACTAGGGAAAGTCACGTTCGGAATTGACTTCTCACTCTGAGGTTTATCTTAGAAGTTTTCTAGTTCCAAGAAACACTTTACACAGAGTTTAACTGCTTTCTTGAAATTTGCCTAAGATAAATAATCTTAAGTTACTATACGTACTTAAAGACAACATATGTTTGTAAATAAATGAACATACACACTCTAATTTCAACACGACTGTTAAGTTTTAACTTCAAGAGAAACTGTTAATGACATGTATCTGTTTGTGTATAACTCGAAGGTAGACAAAGATAATGCAGAGCAGTGAGATTAATGAGATGTTTAAATCCTAAAATTGTACGTACTTTTAAATACTTTGAACGTCTTTTCTAACGTTGGAAGAAGACCTCACGTACTGTTTGGATATAAAAGTCACATTAGAGGGCTTAACTACCTGAGAACTTCATCCTCTTTATGTCCAATAAAACATTGTACTCTTACTGAAGAGCCTGTCCCCAAATATCTTTGTAATATAATATCCACGTAGTAGGTAGCTAGTGAAACACATAACTAAAATGTATCAATGAAGAACTAATGTGGATTTGAACTCTTATTGACAACCTGTTCAAAGCCTCCTACAACCAGTTTTGTTTAGTAGAACATATTTTTTCAGGCTAAGAATGGAAACTACACTGTGAGGTAGCTTGATAGTATTTAACAGATGCTTGTATCTAACAGTATCATTGAGTAGAACATAATTTCTCAGGTTTAAGCTAGAATGGTGACTACATTGTAAGGTAGTTTTGAAGGTATTTGACAGATAGATTAAGAGCTATACGCAGTAACAAGAAACAATATATTTCAATCTGAAGTCTTGCACCGGAAACTCGCAGACGAAAACCTCTTAAAACGTTGTTAAAAAAATCAACGTACCTAATGTTTTGCACTGTTAAGTCTTTACAATCAACTGATCGAGTAATTGTTTTAAATAGAACACTCAAAACCCTTTGTCGTCGACTCTGTTTCTACACTTACGTTAAGGAACAAAAACTTTGTCTCTAGACTCTAGGAAGTTTGCCGAAGTTTCAAGTGCGAGAGCTAATATATTTTTCAAGTTTCGGGTTTGTGGCCTAAATGTGTATTGTCGAGAGAGCTTGTACAAATTGTGTTGTAGGTGTTGTGAACTGGTAGCACTTTTATCATTGTAACTATCCAAATTAAAGACATTGGGCTACGCGTCCGGTCAACGATTATAATTAATAGAAGCAGAACATTATTTATTTTCTTACAATTTTTAAACTTGGTGTTAAGTTTAAAGTATACGATGAAACATTACTTTTAACAAGAGGACGAGCAAAATACAAGGTCTTTTATGTCTGGTAGGTTTATTGAAACAAAAAGTTTATCTGTTGATTATTATGATTATAATTTATGCTTCTTTTCTAAACAATCCAGAAAATAGCTCATGGAGAAAATGTTGAAAAAATCATATAATGTAACGCAAAGCTTTGTTACCGTTCAAACTCAGTTTTCAATAATCAAGCCGATTCCCATGAGACTATAAGACTATGATTTGTTGACAAGTAAACAAATTAAATGTTAACCCTGTGAAGATGTAGCTATTCTAAAGAAAAACTTTAAATTTTACATTGATATGGTTATTTTTTCTTCTAATTATAATACGTACGCTGGGGAAAGTCATGAATTTTGTGAATGTACAAAAATAAGAGAAACCTAACGTTGTATTGAATAGATTCTGTCGTGGAAATATGGGTTTCCTAGCGCTTTTATTTTCATTGGCCTGTATTTTATCCTTGTACGTGATGTGCAACTGTGCTCGTATTGTAGTTTTTATTAATTTGAGTTCTTGTGTAGTCTAGTATATATTTAAATTGTTTGTATGTATGAAATCGTTAGATTTGCACTGTGATTAAGTGGAAGAGAGGTCTTAAAGTCCTAACCTCGTCACAAATAAAGACTTTTTCATTTAATTTTATCCTAAAAATAAATTGTAAACTAAAATGTGTAAGTATACAAGTATTATGTTTAAAGTGTTAAAGTTTAATTTCGACATAATATATTTGGCACAGGATACATTTAAAACAAATAAGCGATGAACTACGGGAAATCTAGCCGGTTAACTCTCCAACAGTTTTGTATTCCCCGAAGGTTAATCAGCAAGAGCACCTACATGGAGTTAACGTTTACATATCAGATTCAATACCGTTACCAGGAATCAACCCGTGAAGAGCGTCCCTTTGTTTACAACAGGATGTTCAGTAATGCAGAGGCAATTTAGTTACAGGAGTTTCACAAGTATAATAATGCAATAAAGTCAGCGCTTCGGTTACAGTGAAGTTAACGGGAAACTCTTGAGTAAAAGCAAAGTTCCACTAAAGACACGCTAATGTCGAAACTTGGATTACATTAAGAACAACAAGCTAACGTAATTATATACCTGTGAAACTAGAACTATAGCAACGAGCTGTTTAATTTGGAGGAGTGGTTTGATGAACTTCTAAGGTTGTCTCGGTTACGTGAGACAGTCTAGGTACGAGTACGATATGGTTTAAAGATATATTTTATACCTAGTTTCATAATTTATTAATTTATTTTTATAATTTATTATTTGCCATCAAATAAGATCATTTTTGAACAATTCACAAAACTGTAATCAACATCGACAGAATTTTCCGTTCACGAAATAGCGAACTCAAATTTACATTTAATGGTTTAATAACTTAGTTATATTCAATATACTCGTATTACGCAAACTAAAATTTACATTTTTACATATTACACATTAAATTATCTAACAAATAAAAACTTATAAATTATAAAAGATTATTTGAAGGTTAGCGAACTACTAATAGTTTGCCGTTTTTCTGTCCTACCCTTTACTTTGACTTAAGAAAAAAACAATCAACGGAATAATAAATAGATAAGTACAAACAAATTGGTTACATTAATATTGCTATTGATTTATGCCAATTGATAAGGAATTATTGAGAAATTGGGGCGGTGAAATTGTCAACTTATTCTGACATTAAAATCGCTTTCAAACGTATAATATTTCCGTTCTCGTTCCAATATATTGAAATAACTCTACTAATATTCAACTGTTGGTCCTCGAGTAGGCTTTCTCCCAGTTTTGTGTCATGAAGTAGTATGTGCTATACAAATCTAGAACGTCGATGCCAATTATGGTAACAAAGAGATGATGCAGTCAGATTATAGATGTTCAAATTTTGACCAAAAGTTTCGTTTTCCTTAGAAGACAAAAATACAAACGACAAAACATTATGATTAATTATCAACGAGTATACCATTACTCTTGTAATTTTTAGTGTTTGCGGATTCATTAAATAAGTATGGGTGGAGTAAAGCTCAGAGAGAAATTTTAAACACAGTTGCTGCACCTCCTTTTAGGGCTTTTGAGACTCTCAAAGGAACCTACTATCAAGTGAAGAATGTTGACATCTTAGTCTGTGCTATCTACATGAGACATTAAAACCATTAAACGCAGAGTCTCATCTCGTCTTGTTTGTGTCCTAGTCGGCTCGTTTTCCATCTCACTTTAGACAAAGTCACGTTCGGAATTAACTTGCTTCCCTGAATTTGATTCCCGTGGTTTTCTAGCTTTTTTACAGTAGTGTAGTATTTCACAATCAATATCTTGTATTCGATAATTTTTTACTCAAATAATTTCTTTTATTTGCCCACATTATTTGTTTTATTTTTAAATAATTGTCATTTTTATTTTATACCTTAAGTTAAAATTTTAGAACAAACTCTTAGAGATATTATACTATACTTTGACCCAAATCAAGCTAACCGCTTATATTTAGTCTTGATTTGACCCAATATAACCCTGTTGGCGGGGAAGAGGGGGGTTTTCTCGTGATTGAGCCATTACCTGTCAGCTGATAGCCCTGATCCATCAGGGTTGCCAACCACACGCCTCGCAACACGAACTTTCCCACTACTCATCACGCTAATTTATCCTCTATAAACGTTATCCTGGTTGTAAATAACAGTGTTTATTGAACCGTTGGACTTTTATAACTTACAAGCTTCTCTAGACACCGCCTTTCAGCATGAACTATATAAACTAGAACAATTTCAGAACGTAAAAATCTAACAGAAAGTCTATTTTCTGTCTCTATTCAATGTCTATTGACCGTCTTAAATAGTCACGATAAGAAACGGGTTTTGAAGAAAATTGTACAAAATTCCTTATTTATTTGCATATGCAAACATAGAATAGCACAGCTGACTCCAGACTTAATTGACACACTGTTTATAAAGTTACTTACTTACTTGCATACTTGAAGATATCCCACTAGAAGCGTTTCCGCCGTGGTCGTCAGAATATTTTATTACATCACTGTTCTTCTAGAAATTCTTGTGTTGAATAGTAGGCCTTGTTCACTAAATGTTTTTTAAGAGATCTTCTAAATTTCAGGTCATCTTCAATACTTTTGATTTCATTTGGAACTTTGTTGTAGATGTGAAGGCATGTTGTAGTAGGTCCTGTTTGTGCCAGTGAGCTATTGTGACGGATGTGATGAATGTTTTGTGCTTGTCTGGTGTTGTAATTATGTATTTCACAGTTTCTTTTAAATTTATCAGGGTGTTTTAAGACCATACAAGCAGATTCTAGTATGTGTGTGGAATGTAGGGTTAACACTTGAAAATTTTGAAAAAGAGGTTTGCAATGTTCCAGAAAATGGGTATTTCCAATCATCCTTAGTATCCTCTTTTGTAATAAAAACACTCTATTTGCTTCTTTGCTGTTGCCCCAGAACACAATTCCATAATTTAACAGGCTGTGGAAGCACCCATAGTAAACATTCCACAGAACGCCAACATCTACTATATTTTTTAATCTTCTAATCAGGGCACATACAACTGTGAGTCTTCCAACTAAATAATCCACATGGGTACTCCATCTCAGGTCTTCACCAATGTGTATGCCCAGGTACTTTATACAATCATTGCATCTCAAGTTCTGGCCTTTCATTCTTAGAAGGGGGGTGTAGTCTGGAGGTTTTCTGTTTTTGAATTGGATCACATTAGTTTTTTCTTGGTTGAGCACAAGGTTGTTAATACTGCACCATTCTTCTATTTTCCTTATCCCTTGTTGAGTCCTGTTTAGTGCACTGTCCTTACTTTTATCTGAGATTAAATGACAGACATCATCTGCAAACAGCCACAGGTCACCATCTTCTACAGTATCGGCCAGGTCATTTATGAATAATAGAAACAATATAGGTCCTATTGTGGAACCTTGTGGGACGCCCACATTAATTTTCTCTTTCAGTTTTGATTTGTATGTTCTGATGATGTTATCGCCTCCCATGTGTCGGACGGAGACTAGTTGTGATCTGTCTTTGAGGTATGACATGATCCAGTCCAAAGGTTTATTTCTGATACCCAAACTTATTAATTTATCTTTTAGTATCAGATGGTTTATACAATCGAATGCCTTTGTCATGTCATAGAACAGGCCCATTACTTCTTCGGAGTCATCAACTTTATTATGTACGGTTGAGAGAAGGGAAGAGTGCATCAATTGTAGAGCGATTTCTTCTAAATCCATATTGATTTTTATAGAACTTGTTCCCGTCCTCTAAAAAGGACATCAGCCGTTTCAAGAATATTACCTCAAATACCTTTGATAGAGCGGACTGTACAGCCACTGGTCGATAATTCTTCATATGTTTTTGTCAGCTTTCTTATGAATTTGAATTATTTTTGAGGTTTTTATTTTATTCGGGAATTTTCCCTCATCAAAAGATTTATTTATTATTAAAGCTAAGGCTCTAGCAATTAGTGGTTCGCATTCTTTAAGTATGTTGCAGGGAATTTCATCCACGCCAGAGCTAGGCTTTTTACAAGTGTTGTTAATAACCCCTAATACTTCTTCCTCTGTGGTAGGTCTCAGTGTAAACTGTTCAGGTTGCTGCTCACCAACTGGAGGGTTAAATCTTGCAGGTCTGGGTCTGTTGACCGGATCATTTTGAGTGTTGGTGATATTCATTACTTCATCAAAAAAGAATTCATCAAAACTGTTGGCCACTTGGGTTGGATTACTTATTTGGTTATCATTATGATTCAATGTCAAATTTTCATTTACAATAACATCTTTTGTTAGGCTATGCACCAACCTCCAGGATTCCCTGCTGATATTCTTTGAGTTACTGATTTTATTACTGTAGCGAGTTTTTTTACCATCGTTCACTAGTTTTCCATGCTGCTTTTTGGCCAAATGATATAGTCGTCTATTATTCGGATCATCTGAATGTCAGGTTTCCCAGTAAATAGTTTTCAAGTTTTCTCTAGATTCTGTGACACTTTTTGTTATCCACTTGGTGTTAAGGTCATTTTTTAATTTAATTAAAGTCTTTGGGAAGCATAATTCGAAGTTGAACTGAAGAGCAGTATGGAGGTTGTTGAAAAGTTCATCACATGACAGTGTCTCCATATCTACTGGGAGTAGATCCTATTTATTCAGGCGAATAAGAAATTCTTCCGTTGCATATCTGCTTATTTTTCCTCTTTTTTTTACAATTTAAATTCGTTTCCCCTGTAATTTCCATATTAGTATTAATCCACTTGTGGTCCGAAAGGGGAGTATCCTTTGTTGATTGTCCAAAACATTTAAGGGAATCACTTGAAATAATAGTAGTTTGATTAGCTATTCTGGTGGGCTCATGTAATACATTGACTAAATTGTTTGATTTACAAATGTCCATTAAACATCTTTTTTGGTAAGAGTACTCTAGGTTATTGATATTTAAATCTGCCAGAATAATTAGAGGAAGTTCCATTTCACTGATCTTGTTGACTGTATTTTCCAGTATTTCAAGAAAAGGTTCAACGTTGTCATTATGAGGTGGTCTGTACAAAACCAGCAGGACAAAAATAAAGTTTTGAGAGGAAATCTTACTTGCACAACCCTCAAATACTCTCTCAGTCATAATTTCTTTAAGTTCAATAGGATATGTCTTTATGTTCAAATTTGATCTTTTGTACAAAGCAAATCCACCTCCAATGGCAGTTGTGCGGTAGTTTTCAGTTACTCTGGTGTAGTTAGTTATCTTTATTGAATTAGACTTTTCTTTGTCAAGCCATGCTTCACCCAAACACAGTAGGTCCGGTGATGAGTCGACCAATTGAACTTCCAGTTGCTCTATTTTAATAAAAAGGGATCTTACATTAAGAAAACTTATGCTTAGACTCTTAATTTTTGACTTGGACTCCATCGCCACACTTAAGACAGAGTCTCTTCTGTGTTTTTGTAACTCATAGTCCGTAGTCCTTGGTTGGATTTCATTGTTCTCAGTTTGAATCCGCCCAAACTTGTTTTGTGTATAGGGCCTATTTTCCCTTCTATGGCTGATTTTCTTGATTTAGGAGGAACATATTTACAGACTAGAATTCCCTCAGGCCATAGGTCTCCATTCATGACCAATTCTAAGCATTCAGTGGGACATCTTACCTTGAAAGAGCAATAGCTCTGGTACTTAGTTTCAAGTTTTTCACAATACACTTCTGCTCCATTTCATAGGAATGGAGTTAGAACATTCCATGGAAGTTAGTTTTGCAACTTCCATATAATTTAAAGTGTGTGTGAAAATCTCGTGTATTAAAAGACAATAGTAAATTAAGCATGAACGCTATGAAATAATTTCATTTTTAATTGAAAGTGCCAGGAGATTGTTAAGCTTACCTTTCTTTGCATTGGGATTTGAACCAGAACATTTTAGTTTATGAAGTGAAATTCAAATGTTTTTCCTACCCCTCGGCTGGGCCTTGGACGTTAAAGCTTAGTTCGTAACAAAAATGTTTACTTTAGTTCCTAGTGATAAAATATACTATCATTTTTAAAAATGCCTTCTGGATTGACTTAGACCTACTTGACTTATTTCCTTTCACTCCTGGACGGAGCACAGGGCTTCTACGAAACAGCACCAGTTGGCAGCCAAGGCCTTTACTTCTCTCCAGCTATTCCTTTCTCTCTTGCCTTCTTCCTCGACTGTCCTTCGCCAGGTCTTCTTTGGTCTTCCTCTCCTACTCTGACCTTGGGGGTTCCAACTGAGAGCCTGTCTTTCCACGGCGTTTTCATCTTTTCCAAGGGTATGTCCTATCCACTTTCATTTCCGTGTTTTGATTTGGTTGTCTATGGGCTCTTCCTTTGCAGCAGTCCACAAGTCTTTATTAGAGATTACATTCGACCAGTAAATATTTAAAATATTTCTTAAACACCGATTTACAAAAACTTGAAGTCTGTTGGTAATACCTTCCAAGTTTCACAACCTTCTGGATTAACTAAAGATAATTGTATTGTTTTCTAATTCAGAGAATATTTCTAAGTATCCAATAATACTTTTTTCACGAGGCTGAAACGTAGGTTTTTACCACTTCCGGTTTAACGATTGGTAGGACTGGAGTTAGTTGTGGTTTAGGGCTTGGCACTGAAGTGAGCACGGTTCGTACATTCTACATTACCCAAGGGAACCTGGTCTAAATCTCGCCGCTCTGTAGTTTACCATCGATTACAACGATATCAGTTGTTCCAGCTAACCATCATAATCATCCGGTTCAAACCATAAACTCGAGTACTATCATGCTGTAATCAATAATATTGACAAGTACTCTGATTCGTAGAGCACAATTCAAATTAATACAATACTTTATTAAGGTTGTAAAAAAAAGTTAGTTGCTTTTTACCCTAGGTTACTAACCTTGATTTTAATTAACGTAGCACAGTAGAAAAAACTCATTTTTAATGGTTGAAGAGTAAAACAAAATCGTTCTGCTATGAGAAGTTTTTAGTTATTTTTCTCACTTACCTAAAAGATATTTCAATTCTTATTAATATTCGTATTATTATTCAATTCTGAAATAATACTCACGATACATCCAAACACAGTGGTTATTTCTATTTAAACGTAAAACTTAAACTAAAACTCACTGTTGTGTTAATGAATTGCCTTTTTTTAAAGCTTAAAATTGAATTGAAACACATTGACCGATGCGGTGTTGATGAACAATGATTAACAACAAAAGTGAGTATTTATTTTCAATTTGGGTAAATGCGGGGTTGGTTAATCCGTTGCACTCTATACAGTGCAGTGCGGTTAGAGAGCGCGGCTAAGTGAGTACACGCGCAGAGGCAATCACTTCAAGCAGCCGACACTGTAGAGTCAGAATACAGGTGGCGCGGCCCTGGCGGAATAGTTTGGCGTGACCGGCGATCACACCACGTTAAACCTTGAAATAAAATCAGTCTTAACTGTGGCGAAGTTAGGACTATAAAGTCGTCTCTTCCACTTGGTCTTGATTGCTGGAAGAGTTTAAAAGCTTAATTTACACAAAATCTTGTTTTGTATATATAGAATTTTAGGTTTTGATGAAAATATATTTATACATATTCCTGATTTCCATGAGTTTAGGGAATACTTATTTTCTTCTTCATATACCTACGACATTTACTGGGTTGGTGGACTGACCATGGTGGTTGTTTTTAAATCCTGGAAAAGGCTACACATGAAAGGTGGATTCTAAACCCCGGTTCTTAGATTTTAGCATATCTACTTTGACGGGCGTACTGATACTAAAAGCTATGATATAGAATCATACATACTAATTTCAGAAATTTCTAAGCCAATGAAGTTTACTTCCCCATTTAAGCTATCATTACTGTAGCCTACTACCGTACGAACTGTAAGCCAACCAATTTCTGATATTGAGTTATCAGTAGGCTTAAGGATCCAAACCTACAGGAAAGTTCCCCGAAATGCTCAGGTTGTCGAATGAGTCTACTTTGCTTTGACCACATAAAAGGCCAAAGTAAATCTCAGTTCTAAGGTAGTTTAGTCTGCTAATGTGGCTTTTACTCTAATGTTGTTCGTGTCTTCTCACACCTGACTCTACAACACTCCTCCTGTCCTGGAATTCACTCTAAACACGACATCGGATGAGACCCATCCCAGTTTCCCATAGGGGGTTTCATATATTTATTTGAATATATATTTAAGTAAAAATCGAACGGTAAAATACGTGATATAGTAATTATAAAAATCTGACTCTCCTTCCCTTTGGATTAAAATGGTATCCAAATTTGTGACATCGTACCTTACATAAGTATCAAAATTCGACGAAATCCGTTCAACCAAACCAAGATGGTTGAAAAGCGATTTTCCCTCCCATATAGGTCTGGCTGAACAGATTCTGTTGATCTTTGATACATATATTAGAAACGGTGCACTAGTCTTTACACTAAGTTCAATTGAAATTGGATCAGGAAAGAAAGCTTCCCCCAAAGGGAACTTCAAGTATAAATTAATTCCCGTTGTAGGAAATTCACCAGGACTCACGGTAACTCTTATGGCCACATCTCGGCTATATTTATAATTTACCTTCAAAACTAAAAGTAGAAGCTGTAGCATTGTACACTGTCGCTAAGCTCTTGCTATATGCAGGGTTGGCTATGATATTATGTATGAGACGGTATTACAAATCAGTACCTTAATTCAGGTAATAACTTGAATAATACATTGATAAATAATTAATGTACCAATTAATTCAGTTAGGCAAAGTTTATACTTAACTTTGATAATTTCATTTGAGACTCCGACTCTCAGAGGGTATTTTAAAGTGAGTCTGGGATGATGAGGGTGATTGTGATGAGCGTTTTGATGGATGATGAGATGTAGTCTTGTTTCAAACTTGGGCCGACTGTTCCCCAGATTAGGTTATAACTAATAGCCCAACGATCAATGAAATGAACCAACGGCTTTACGTGACTTTCAAACCTCGGGAAGATTTAAAACATCTGAGAGAATTTCCTATTAGCTGCTACCTCTTATCAAGTTTTCCCCTGACTTCTCAAGGATACATATGTACCAATCCTAAGTTTGAATCACGTACCAATACAGTGAACTGCACGGATACAGGATATCGGAGACGTTGTAGACAAAGACTCTCGTCTCATGCATTTCACATTACCTCTGGACTTTGATGTGAAATCTCCTCTATCCCCGAGTGTATAGAGGTAAACTCAAGTGGGATCGAACACACTATTCAGCACAACAGTCTGGGGAAATCAATGCAGTAAGCATTGTAAATCAACGATTCAAGGAATCGTAAAGTAATTGAAAGTTTTTAAAATTAATTCAAACCATATACATTATAATGTTTTAGTGTATCAACAACAGACAATTACAATGGAAATAATTGTAAGTTGGTTGATTTAAAACTTGGAATCAGCCATCAGTAATAGGAAACAGCAGAATACCGCTACCTAATGATTGATCAGTGATAAAACGTTATGCAGTAAAAGTATTGGACGTTTTATTAAGTTATAAACAGTTAATTAAAATAATTATCCATCTTATTAAACTAGTTTGTAGTATAGAAATTTGCGATAAATAAGCTAGTTAAAATAGTTTCTTTGTTTTAGATTAAACCTATACTCTAGTAGTTAGAGCTACCAAGGATATACAACAGCTAAAGCCATAATTATACTTTTCCACGTTGTACCTAATGCTGAATCCGTTATTGAGCGGATCCGTGGCGGATTGGTAACGCACGCGACTCAGGAGCTCATCCCTCCGGTGGCGCGGGTACGATCCCAGCAGTCACCGCTTACAATTTGTAATGTGACTATACGGTGACGCTAGGTAAAGGTCGAGGTTGAGTGGTAGAGAGGACTTTGTAGTCCTAACTTCGCCTCGTTAAGCAAGACAAACTTTACCTTTTATCTCTTTCTTTATTTTAATAGGTACTGGATATTGCTTATTCGAATATATATTAATGATGATGATTTACTAAAGAAATACTGTCTCTATGGTTTTGCATAGGAACTCGCAATTGCGAGTTAACTACTGGAAAAGTTAAGCAGTAAAATAAAATTGCCAGTTGACTATTTGCAGTGATTTAAATAGTTAATTAGACTTTTTACTGAATTTTTGTGCTTCAGTACCAGAAAAAAAAGTTGGCTACAACTGAATACAATTTTAGAATTAAAGGCCATAGATTGATAGAGCCCTTACAAGAAGATAAAAGTCGACTAGAAGAATTGCAGAATCCGTTAACAGAATGGTGAAATATACCACAACCATTGATACAGACCAGCAAAGAGACTTTTGGTCTCAGATCCAGTACTTTTCTTACAATTGCCAAAAATTCATAGAACAACTTTCCTCTAAGACCTATTGTAGTTCATTAACACAACCTACAATGTGTCAAAGTTCTTATCAAAATGACAGTTACCATTCATTAGGGAAAACCAGTTCTTGTATTAAAGGATTTATAATTTTATTCACAACTGAAGATCTGAAAATATTGATACATATTTAGTAAGTTTTGATGTAGATCTTTATTCACTATGGTACCCTATTCGGAGACTGTCGACATTATAAAGAACTTTTAGACCCTGACATGGCTGATCTAGCTTGTCTGAATCGACTTATTTCTGTTTTGATGGAGAATTTTTCGAACAAACTAACGGAGCTGCTATGGGATCACCATTGTCTCCTGTTGCTGCTAATTTGTATATGGAACAATTTGAAACGTTTGCACTAGAATCAGCCGTATTGAAACCTAAGTTTGGTACAGATATAGTGATGATGTGTATGCGATCTGAAAGCCACATGGTGAAACCAATCTGGAGAACTTTCTTAGTCACCTGAACTCAATACATGGGAATATCAATTCACAATGGAGAAAAAATCACCAACTTCTTCTTAAGATGTCATGACCATAAAGAAACGGGCATTTTGCCGGAACTCGGTGTAAGAAACCCACACATACTAATAGATATTTGCAGTGATTTTAAATAGTTAAGATAAAATAACGACAATCTACTTTGCTGGTGTGTTGGCTGGTCGGTAGCTCACGAGAGTGAGTATCTGACGCTCGTAGGATCGAGCCTGTCCCCAGCTAAGGATTGATAGATAAGTTTCGAATTTACTTTAGCAAAATGAGCTATCAATGCTGTCAGCTACCTAATGAGCACTGATCTTGATCTTCAAAACACGATCCAAGCATTCTTTCAACAGTTTACATACATACAAAAACTTATACATATACTCTTTTCAGGTACCGTTTTTGTCCTTTTGATTTTTTTTACACATCTTGGTCATGTTTGTCAGCCATATTATGACTACCAAAAGTGTCCTTGGGAGGTTAGGGAGTTTTATATGAAACAAGTTGGTTTAAAAATAATAAAAACACATTAAATTTCATCAATATTCATTGCAATATGAATTAGATATGTTTTTATTGCTATCCACCATATAAAATTCCACGAATAAATTTTATTGTACATTCCATACGAAATTTCATCAACGTGTTCGAAAAAAGACGAAATATACACTATAAAATTTGAAGCGTTTTCCTTTTATTTTATGTACGAGTAGTAAAACTCGCAGAAACAGATCAGTACGAGTAAGTCTGAGCCCAAGGGCCGAAGCGAACCCCAGTGATAATAAGGCTGGGCACGTGTGAGGCTGTGATTTGTGATCAGCCTCGTAGCAATAGGATGCAGCGGCGAAGGATATGTAACTCTGTGGTAATGCCCGCGGAGTGGGGAGCGTAAGCGGAGCGAACTAAAATACAATAAGCGGATTAGATTAAAAATTGCAAGGGAATTCGCTCTTCTCATGCCAGAGATGGTTGAGATGGTTACCCGGGTGTTGGCTTGGTTTGTCATTAAGATCACCGAGAATTTACTTTAAACAAGACACGTTTAGTCCAAGCTAATGTTCTAAACTGAGAGGTAACGTTAGAAAACTTCCAAGCAGAAGGGAACGCTGTTTGCAAAGTCAACACTTGTTCCGTTGTTTCCTGTTTACACGCTCCGTTCCATTTACTACAGGAGTTTGGATAAATTTGAACAAAACTGTGCACAATTTTGCTGAACTGATTAAAATAAATATCACTTATATTAGTTACTTAATAAATGTGCTTACATTTTCATACTAAGCTAATTATTTTAAGAAACTACCGTAAACAAATCGATGATTTAATAAAACGGCCTTTACACTCAATATGAAAGAGTGAAACAACTCAGAAAGAGTGAAATTTCGCTCTATTAAATTGTTAGCCACTTCCGTACATTTCATCAGAGTGGCTCAATTTACTCATTACGGAGTGGTTTTCACTCATTCATATTTATAGTGTAATTTTAGTCACACACGCAGTTAAAGATATTAAGTTTAGGATATACAAAAATCGAGAAATTCAGTGTCTGGGACGATCTAAATAGGTTTGACCTTTTTGAGTAAAATAAAAAAGTTTTGAAATAACTAAGAGAATACGGGATGGTTACTTATAAACCTGTCATTTGAGTATAAAAATATGTTAAGCTACTTAACACTTAAACAAATGGCGAACAGATTGTGAACATCACATATGTGAACATTGTGACTTGTAGTTGGAAAGCTTGTTTTGGTTCAAACACCAATCTTGGATTATATTTGAATTTCTCGTAATCATAGAGAAGTTAGAAGAAACCCATAAAATATATATAGTTTTTACTTTAGGCCGTTATTTTAGTCTAAATATTTTCAATGCCTTTAACTGATATCATCTGAACTATAAGGGCTCTTAACTATTTACATGGCACCAAATTAAATATGACAATTTTGTGATTAGAACCTATGATCTTCCTTCAGATCCCTGTATACTTGAAAATCTCAAATACAGAAACACTTTGCATTCGTCTCTCAGTTATGTCTAAAGGGACTTTTAATTTTTCTCCAGTTGGTCAATTTCTTTAAATATCCATACGTTACGAATGGCCTATGACATGCTTAAGAGCTTGAATAGGGGTCTTAAGCCTTTATCAGCTGTTCATCATAGATAAGTACAATTTGTAGGCTGTTCTATACATTAATGCTGTTTTAAACATTATTTTTATGATAAATAAAAACCCAATCAGACTAAATTTTGTTTTAAAATGTTTTTAGAAAGACATAAATGATTTCCAAACCAAAAAATATCTGTAGAGGAAATACGTTTGAGATAAGGTGCGTATTTGCTTAGTAAACAACATTTCCTTTTGAGCTTGACACGCCTTGCCGATTGTTTCACTTTTCCATCTCAAATGTTTGCAAACTGTTGTTTTTATAAAATTGAAATTTTGTTTGATGGATGGATTTTGTACATAATTTCAGTGTCACTGCATACATTATCTGATCTAAAATACTTCTATCATCCACCTTAGCTAGAGAGATTTTTCTTTAGTTAAATACTGTGAAAACCTTAAGTTTAAGGACAGTTTGGGTTGAATGAATGGCGGTGATTAGGTGTGGGAAATTTCGTGCTTTGAAACGTGTGGTTGGCATTCCTGATGGATTAGGGCTATCAACTGACAACTAATGGCTCAATCACATGAACATCACCTGGGTAAAATGCAAAACCCGTGCTAGGAGCGGTTCTGTTGAAAATCTTTCTTAATTGTCTTCTTCTAGAAATAACAAGTGTCTATAATGTTTATTAGTAAGTATTTTGAAATAATTTTTCCTGAGCTAAAGTCAACGAAGTTTATTTAGCAAAATTGACAAAAAGACATTTGCATTAGCTGAATTCAAACAAATTCTTTTTTGTTTACAATATAATTACATAATAAAATTAAAATGAGAACGTTAATATAAGCTTGTTTATTCTCTATTTTAACTGGCTGTATGCAGTTATAGAAAACGACAATAGCAGTTTTATGTAGACTAGTTGTTAGTATTGTAGTTTTCAGTAGAATTTACCTCGATGCTAAGGCAACATAGACATCCTAACGCTTTTAAGGATACATTTAATATACCATAACCAAAGGCGGCTTTGTTCGTGTTGAAATGAAGTAAGGTTTTGGCGATAATGGTGTCTTAGTTCATTCGACAGTGGTTGCGGTTTCAAAGTCCAGAGAATGTTAAATGCATGAGCCCTTCTATCTGTATTGTCTTCTATACGAGTATACAGGTATCGTAGCTTTTTTATCAATACTGAATATTTATTGTTCCTGTGTTTTAATAGGTAGTAAAACATTAAAACTAGTATTATTTTGAATGACATTAAATGAAAATTGTAATGAAATCTCTTAGAGTATTTGTTTTTAGGGGCGGGGAGTTTTTCCTGAGTTAAAGAAGAAAATATAAATTAATGCATATGAGTAAAAGAAAGAAAATATTGAACTGTTAGAACACATTTTTTATCTTCTAGAATCATCAGGGAAAGCTTACGTTAAAAAGAGTGAATTCACTCAAGGGAAATTAAAGCTTTTTATACAATATTTCTTTACTGTCACGTTTTATAACCCTTAATTTATTATTCCTGCAAACATTTAAATGCGATTTCGCATTTAAGTTCCATTAGACAAATATACATGTTATATAGACATAAAATTATATTTTAAAGTGATACTAAACTAAGATTTAACGTGTTAACTTAGGCTAAATAAAACTAAATCACGAGGTACACTTTAAGTTAGAGTTTCGAAAAAGTAGACTTCGGTGCATTGTGAACGATCTTAACGATTATTTTTGCGGGTCGTCAACAATTTGAGCCTAATACAGAGGTTTTGTTATTTTTGTCAGACCTGCATTTTGCAATGTGTTCAGTAACGCTAGAACTTTCATGTCGAGAGTTTAGTTCAATAATCTAGATAAATAATTCACAAGTTACCTTCATCGTAAAAGAGGAAATTAAAACTTAGGCCTATTCTGAAAATAACTCTTGATAAATATCTCATTACATACAGAGTGATGAAACTAGGACAACATGTGGCTCATATGCTGGTTGAAGGTTCGTGGATGAGTTGGATGAAGCCATCACGAAGTGAGAAGTTTTGAGTGTTAGAAACTGCTTGCATGATGTATTAAAGCACACGTGTACAGTAATGGTGATTGACTAAGTTATTTTCAAGTTTACCCGTTTGTTCTCAAGTATTTATTTACTTTCAAAGCGAGGTGTGGGATTATAGTAGTTTTTTGCTACTGTACTTACTACTAAACCAAACAATAACTGCTGCCCTTACTTTCAAGATATTATACACTAAACAGAAATTACATTACTCTTTCACAGTTGGAAACAAAACCTTTTTTGACATAAACCTGTTTTTGTTGAGGGTTGTTACATCCCCGAGACGTTTCGATGTAAAGCCATCATCGCCAGGCGTGCAGTTTAGTTGATGAATTTTATATAATCTTTTTTGTCATTCTGCTCTGAAGACAGCTGCTTTAGACACAAGTACTGACGTGCTAAAGTGTCACTTTTACACCCAGGTTAATAAAGTATTGTTTTGATTAAGGTTTTTTTATACCTTAGGGAGTAAAGATCATTGCAATGATCTTTTGGCATGGACATCAGCTGGTTCACTGAGTTTGTTTTGCATTTTAACACTGATTTATAGTAAATAAGTGCAACAGCTGTTTTTTTAACATTATAATTCAGACTGCTGAGGTAAAAACAATATTTGTTTAACTGTTCCTTTATAATATAAACACAATTATATAACATTATTACAACAAGTAGTATCGTTCATAACTCGTCCCAAAAGTGCATTTTTGACCCTCGGTCATTTAACGTCCTCGGCTGGGCTCGGGGGCTTAAGGTAACTTGATCTCGTGTCAAAATGCCCTTTAGGACCTAGTGATGAAGTATAGTACAGTGAGGCCTTTAATGGCATATTTTATACTGTAAAGTAATTTGATAATGCGAAACATGTTAATAATAATAGATTTCACTTTGTTTAAATGCCATTGCTCAATTCAAATATTCAAAAATATAGTGCTTAAATTCAACCAACGTAGCTGTTCAGCAACATTCTGAGCGTATTGTGCTGAGATGTAAAATAAAGGACGTGTCTTTGCAGTTACAGCTCCTCCGGCGACAATTTCATCACCATCTCCTTCCATACTTTCCACAATACCGATATATACATAAACGTATTCTAGCTTAGCTGCAATAGTATCGAAATTGATGCATTACTACAAATTTACTCCGGTATTAGTCAGATATTATTATACAAACAACTGGTTTCCAAACACCTAGAGATTGAAAACAAACAGAGAACTTGCCCTATTATTTTCTTCTTGAATTTTGATGTTCTGTATTTACGAGTATAAAAGGAGTACATTTAAAATAAGCTGCAAATAAAACTAAGGATACCTTTTGTGTGTTCCAGAGTATCGATGCCAAACTAATTTTGTGAGTCACCATCGGATTTTTTTATTGGTTCGATTCAAATCCAATGAAAACGTCTTTACAACAAGCAGAGGAGGGAATCCTTTCCATCGAGAAAACATACACTGCTTAAGCCTATTTTGTGAATTTACAATTATTTAGTGACAAAATAAATTTTTTACTGAAATTAATGTAAAAAGCCAATTTTCAGACATCTAGAAATTCGTAAACTATAATTATGATGTTTAATCATATTTTTGAACCATGTTATTTGGAACAAAGGTATAGTCATATTTCAAAACCAAACGTTTTATACTTTTATTTATTTCAATGATTTGAGAGTTCCAATCTGGTCTGTCAAATATTATGTAAAACAAGTTCTTTTTTCCACTCAAGCAAGAAGTCTACTTATTGTTGGCCTCATAAGCGTCTTTTTTTAGCGTAAAGTATCATAAGGTTTGTTCAGCGTTCCTTTGTTAAACGTTGCGATACTTAGCGTTGAAGCATTGTCACTTCCAAAACATCAAATAAAAATAATAAAAAGTTTAAAACGCAATTATTTAACAAATACAAAGTTAGTAAGTAGTTTTCAAAGTATGGACATTCAAATAAGTCAGTTAGAAAAAGGTGGTTTTAAGGAAACTTTGAATATTATCTGGTTTCTAAGCTTAACTCAAGTTGGGTAGCTAAAGGTTACTCTAAAATCAGCACTTAAACGAGACATAGCTAGCTCAATAGACGTCTTAAAAGTTAAGATTTATCTGTTATATTCTTCTTCATACATCTGATACAAAACTCAGAGCTTCGCAAATTCACATGACAGCCAAATGATAAACAAATCCACATACTACTGGGTAAAGTTCAAATATTATTTTACTCTCTTTAAGATGTTTTGTATATTTATTGAATAGATGGATATTATAATTTTAGATAACACATTTACAAGCGTAACCAAATTCATTAATATATGAAACATTGATAAACAAAGCAACAAAGATTAGGAAATTATTTCAATTATTCCTTATTTCAATAAAGATTAAGAAATCTTCTTCCTTATAACATTAGGAACATTGGTAGCAACGTAATCCTATATAAATACCTCATCACGGGGGAATGATTTCCCGTGGGAAAGCACTTGCTTTTGAGTCTCTTGTTTCAAGCTTTACGTACGGAATTTCATCTTTACACACAGAATATCGATAATCCATTTCTTATCTATGGTTTCTTTACGTATTTTTTCCTACAGTGGTCCAGGCATCGATAAGGAGGCCAATGTTTGGAACGTATTTTTTGACTTCAGAACTTTGTTTGGACTAGTTAGGAGGTGACCATATCAAAAGTCCCCACCCGTAGCCTTTGAGCCGGTGGAGGAGAAGGTGTCTAAAGGTACCATTTTTCTGTTTTTTTTTGCTCATATCCCCAAAACTATGCGATGTAACGAGGTAAACATAATATACACAATGAAAGTTGATGAAGGTTTGCTACAATCCCTATATTTAAAGCTTTTCAATATCTTGTATAGATTTCGAGATATCAACACTCAAAAGTTTGAAATTTGAAACAATTGAAATTGAAAAAAGTGCTAGGAGATGGTAAAAATCTGAACGATTCATTACTTGAAAATTCAAGCAAAACTGCACAATTCACGCTCAATATTGGAAATTCTCGACATTTAAAGGAAATAGGTACAAAAGAGAAAAGCAGTACATAGTATTGGTGGACATTTAGTTTTCTACAACCTTATTTTGATCGAAATTTATTCTCTATATGAAGCGTTTAAGAGCTACCTTTTCGAAAAGAGCAAAATATTCATACTGTATGTGAGGCAAGAAGGTTTTCTTTTCAAAATTACAGTTCGTATATTTTTAATAACAGTTATTAATTAAAAAATTAGAGTTTATTTATCATAAATAGTTTAGTCGCACTTTGAACACGATACGATTGTAACGTAGATTTTTAACCTTAAACAGGCTGTATCTTGAATTCAAAATGCTGTTGCACTTTTTATTAGTATCGTACCAATCAGTAGTATATTTCATTACTAGTTTCTAAAAGACAGCTAATTACACAAACTTAAGTTTAACGTCCGAAGCGTGGCCAAGTGTGGTAGGGTGATATTAAATTATACAGGCCTCTGAGATTTCAGTTTTTGCCTCAATCCTTGAGGGTAATGTAAAATGCAAGGGTTCTGCCGTCTTAAAAGCTTAGACCACAACCGATACTATCTTCGTTACATTTTCCTTCCTAACCTAATTTGAACACAGCTATTCTTGTTAATGCCATAAATTAAATAAACAACTTATGTACTACTTCATGTTTTGACTGTTAAATGTTAATATTTTAGCTTAAAGCGAAGACAGACAAACGAGTACATTTAACACAAAAATAAATAACACAAAACAACATTACGTTGGAGTTTTCACCGGGTTGGAATATTATTTTCTATAAAATACTGTATACTTTAAAGGTTTATTTTTATTTTCAAACTACTCTGTATGTTCAATAAACCGTTACCAATACCGAACTTCGGCACCGTTTTAAACAATTTAAACGCAGCTTTGTTTCGATTTGTTTGGTAACATTTTTATTTTTAGTGGGTTTAAAATGAAGTTTATTGGTTTGTAGGTTCCATTATAGTACCGTTAAAAGTGTACCCTGCCCAGAACACGTAAACATTTCAAGTGTTTTGGTTACAACACCTGATAACTGTTCAAACACTTCCACATTATCGTGTCAGGATAACCAGTTAGAACCAAGTGCGCAAAGGATAATCACGCAAAGTAATAGTGAACTTTGTGTTGAAAGCAAAGTTTTGCTCAAGGCGTTGTTGTTTCCTTAGTAACACTTTACTGAAACTCTATTTTGTATACAATTTATTTCTTTACTACGTTAGTCACAGAGTAAGAGTGTGTACAAGTTGTGATTTGTGCTTCTCCACGTAATCCGCTTATTTTCTTGATTGTACTCAATTTTCTTTCGGATACAAAAGATTGTTTTAATTTACTTATGTAGGCCGTTGCAATCTTTAAAACGAAAGCTTCTTTATAACTCCTTTACATTTTAATAAAGACTCCCATGAAAAACTGAAACCTACATTTATTTTTTTAACTAACAGGTCGCCAAAATATTTACAACACATTTTTACTCGACATTCACAATGGTTTATGACGTGTTCTGGAGAATCATAATAATATCGTATAATATATACTAGTATATAAATATAATCGTAAAATCATAATACTGACACTAAAACTAAAATACATCAGCGGAGTCATGGTGCGAAGTTATCGCGCGCGACATTAGAGCTCATCATTCCAGTGGCGTGGGTTCGATCCCCGCAGTCACCACTATTTACTATGAGATCTTGCTTTAACGTTAAGTAAAGGTCAAGGTTGAGTGGTAGAGATAACTTTATAGTCCTAACTCTGCTTCATTAACGAACTATACCTTTTTTACATTCCTTCTAACCGTTGTCCGTTACCGTCCATTTCAATATAATGTATAAAGGAATCGATGTTTTTTGGCGCCCAATTTCCAATTTGATTTGTACTGGACAATTTGACTGAGAACCTTAGAGTTAAGTGTACTTGAAGTAATCAGCTTGAAGCTTGTACTCTGACCTTATACGTTCAAGGGCATTTAAATGACGCTTTTAGCTATTCAAGAGATACAAATCGTCTAATGAGAACCGATATAACAACATCTTAAGACTTTCCAAATCGGATTGAAGAATGATTTATTTTAATGATGATACTTAGTACATCTAATTTGATCCTTAAGAGTTATTTTCTCACAAAGGTTTTGCTATCTACTATTAATGTGCTTTCGGAACTTTACTATTACGTCACATTTTACACTTATAACTTTACGTCAACTTCAGCGTTGTTCCTTGTGTATTTTTTAGTCCTCAAGTTAAAAAACGCTTTTCAAAAAAGCACAGAACTCTACAAAGGTATTGTATTTTGTTGTTGTTTAGAATATACTATTAAAACTAAAGCGCGAACTAATAAAAATTACGAAATAAAAATACAGATGAATGTAACACAAAACAATCCTATTTCGTTACAAATTAACAGTTCTACCTTTGAGCAATAATACCGTTAATAGTTCATTGAGTATTGAAACTCTCCTTTTGGGGGGAAGGTCAGTTTCAGCTTAACGCTTTGTTTATTGGCAAATGTTGAAATGTAATTTATACCTACACCAATTGAAATGCCAAAATATGACAGTGTAATTCAAAATAGCTTTTTGTTTAAACCTTTGGAAATATTTAGAATAATCTCCAAGAGAATAACAACGACGCGTTTTAAATTTTAAACCGGCGATCTGATACACAAATACGGATCAATAAGGAATACTCAACGCCGAGACACTATATGAAAAACATTATCTAGAAGAAAAATATTACAGACAAACTTTAAAACTTTTAAATATAAATAGGAAACACAATTTTACAACACCTTGAAAATGAAAGCAGATAATATGCCAAGCGAAAATAAACAAAAAGGTTGTCTGTGTTTACGGACACGTTGGTTAAATTAACAGGTTAAATAGACATGTTTGAACAGCAGATAATTTAAATTTAAAGAAAAAAAACAATACTGGATAAATTTAACCTGCGAGGCCTTTCACTAGCAAGGTTAGCATCTTCGGGCAACACAAATGCTAGCCGACGAAAGAAATATGCTAACCTTGCTGGTCTCAGGCCTCGCAGGTTAAATTCATGCTTTTATTTTCTTTTCAAATTTACATTATACTATTCTATACTATGGCTCAAGTTTTCAACATAGGATGTTGGTCAATAGTTTCAGCATTAGTTGCAGTAAGGAGCTGCACATACAAGGACTATTCAATTCATGAAGACCATTTTGTTGGTATTGAATTCGAAATGATTCTAACAGAGAATTATAACCTAATTGGCAGTTTTTTCCAGGCTAAGCTTACGTATTAACATTAAACCTGTTAGAACCGATGGAAAATCACATAAGAGAGCTTTGTTGTTCGATATAGCAACCAAACTTTAGACCAGTTGCGTTTGATTAGTTAAAACGCACGCAAGATATTTAATATATCGCACTTGACTGGGACTCGTGGCGTGGTCCTGTAATCCACCTTAATGGAGGTCAGGTTTTGAGGATGATATAGTTCCAAAGCGGCTCAGATAGCCTCATTGATCATCTGATGATACCCGCATCAACTCCTACCATCGTTTAGACCTATCAGACCATCACCTGCGTGGTTCGGAAGTCACGTTAAGCCGTTGGTCCTTGTATTTCCATTGGGCTATTAATCAATGACCCATTCTAAGGAAGAGTCGGCCTTAGTTTGTAACAAGACTACACCTCATAACTCATTACTACCACTCATCACACTCACCCTTCACCACATATTTGCCTTAAAATACCCTCATGAGAGTGGTCGGCATCTCAATTAGTGATTTAGTGATATATACGCTTGTAAATGTGTGGTCTACAATATATAGCAATATTCAATAAATATGCAAGACCTCTTAGTGAGTAAAAATAAAATTTGAACTTTATGCAGTAGTACGTAGATCGGTTTAATAGTCGGGTGTGATGAAAAATTGCTAAGCTCCCGTTTTGAATCACTACACTTTATTAATTATAGGTGAAAACAACATTTTTCCCTTTCAGTAGAGATCAAACTCTTCTTCCTAGAAATACATATTGGATACATAAGGAAACTTTGGAACATTGGTGGCACTTGAATCCTATAAATACCTCATCACGGGGACTGATTTCTCGCAAGTGAGCCCTCGCTTTTGTTTCCCGCTTTATGTACCGAATTTCATCTGAACTTCCAAGTATCGGTCTGTCCCCTGTCTGATGTTGCTTTACGTACTTTTTCCTTTCAAACACTAATTTTTCCTTATACAACATCATTGATATAAGTTTTTTCCAAATTTCCTTTGGAAAATGAGACATTCAGGCCATCAGTATGGTTTGACCAAGCCCGGGACCATGAAATGAGCACCGATCAAAGATGATTTCCGCGTTTCTGCACCAAAATTTGTGGAACTACGGCATTTTGGATTTACACAAATATCGATACGAACCTTCGAACGTCTGCCTCGTCAGTGGTAACGATTGACAGTCACCTAGAGGTAAAGAACATTTGACATATTACTGATTTACATTAAAATAATCTCGTAAGTCTTGATAATGTCAAAACCACGAACAAGAATGTGTAGGGGTTTCTCATACTTCTCTAAGCAAATGTACCAAATATTTCATTGCCATAGTTATAAAAGTTACAAAAATATTCAACAACTATTCGTTTTAATGAACAATTAAATCTATATAGAAAACGTTAAAATAAAAATACTGAGTTAACAATAAAAAGTTGTGTACTCACTACATGTTTCGGCTAATTTAAAGCCATTATCTAGTGGAAAAGTATAGAACAAAATAATAACACTCTACTTTTCCACTAGATAAGGGCTTTAAATTAACTAGTATGTTGTGGATATTTAACTTTAATTATGTTTTTTTTTAATTTGTATATATTTATAACTTTTTATGTACAATATATATATTTTACAATCAGTGGTCGTTATGAATAATTACAAGTCTAACATAATAAGCATATTTCAAATTTACATAATTTTGTTTTAAGTAGAGCTCGAAGACTTTTATTTGACAAAATTATTGTTTAGTGTAGTGCACAAACACTTATAAGCGTTGGGTTTAAAACAAGGTAAATTTGAGGTTGAATACAAGTTTAGGATAAATTAATTTTATTATCTCCAAATAGATTAAACAAGTTCAAATTACCCTTTTATGTACATGTTTTCTTTGGCATGTTTCTTAATTTTTCAACACTTGTTTCCAGGATATAGGCCACTAAAGAAAGTCACACATTTTAAAGGCAAGTGTTATACATTAAATACTATGTGAAACATGTTTTTGAACACCTTTACTGGAATGTATTTCTAAAGCTATAAATGTGTACAATACAGTTCAAAAAGTACTTGCAGTTGTACAAGCCAATCAAGGCGTCACGTTGGTCACGTTTAAGAAAGTTTAATTAAGAAGGTGTTTGACTTGAATCACGTTGTACCAAGCACGTGACAATTGTACGGTTCAGTTGTTCATTTGAACTTTGTAGTACAATGCAGAATCGCCAATGACTTACAATACTTATTGTTCAAGAAATGACGAGTCAAATGTTGTTTTAGTTCAACTTCAGTAGTTAGAAGTTTGATAGTTTTTCATTGTTTCTTTTCCAAAAAGTTGATTCAATAAAAAGGGGCTTTGTATTCATTTTGCATAATGCCCAACAACAATCGACCTATTGTAAAATTGGAACCAATTTTTAAAATTATCTTAGTTTAACTACACTGAACATTACGTAGTTATTACGTTGTAATGATAAATAACAAATATTTGAAGCTTATATTTACATCTTTTTACCATTCCACTAGGTTAATTGTTCCGGGTTTAGGATCATAGAATGGATTTAATCAAGAACTAAACAAAGAAATTAAAATTAAATAAATACTCAGTATATCTCTCAAAACTGTAGACTCAATAGTCTGATAAATTTGTTCAATTACATTATGTGAAGTTTCATATGATGAAGTTATTTGGGTTTGAGCTGAACTGCCTGCAAACACACGGAATAATTTTGATTTGATGAATTTCATTCACTCATCTCTTTTAAATTCACTCGCTTTTATCGAATTTCCTTGGTAAAATAAGATATTTAGGCCGTCAGCATGGTAAGACCCGGACCGTAAAATGAGCACCAATCCAGACCCCAGAACACGTTTTGAACATTTTTACTAGACATTTTATGAATACTTATATATAATTGGGCCGGATGGTGTAGTGGTTTAGCATAACCGCCAACAAGCGGGAGACCGGTTCAAGTCCTGGTTCGATCCAAACATTTTGTGCTTCAAATTTCTTTAGTAATAAATTAGCTTTTAGCGTTTATACAATTTGAATTCATATAAGTCATTTGACATAGTATTTAAATATGTTTGTAAATATTTCCAGATTGTTGATTTAAAGTCTTTATTTGACAGTCACATGTTTTGGATAAAACATTCAGATTTAGGAGTACTCTAAATTTGAAAACAGAAAATAGTTGGGCCGGATGGTGTAGTGGTTTAGCATAACCGCCGGCAAGCGGGAAAACCGGGTTCAAGTCCCGGTTCAGTCAAAAATTTTGTCTTCAAATTTTTTGGTAATATGTCTTAATATATTCTTCTATTACACAACGAAAACAAGAAAGAGAACAAGTTACATTTTTTAGAAAGTTCTTATATTTCGCCATATTATTGGCTTAGTAACTAACAATTTTCTGAGAAAATTTTTATGTTATACATAATTATATATATATATATATATTAAAAACATAAAACTGTCGTTCGACTTTTTAGATAAATTACAAACACGTTTAAAAACGTTATATATATATATATATATATATATATATATATATATGTACTCTTTCAGATCGCATTTTTGTCCCATTTTCATGAAATTCGGTACACATGTTGCTTTTGTAGTATCTCGGTCACGTTTGTAAACCAGTATAATTAGGCTACCGAAACCCCTCTTTTAATGGATGGGAAGGGAGTCCTGGTCAACAAAGTGGTTTTAATGATCTTAAAACAGTAAAATTTCATCTATTTTGATAAATTTATTTTTTATGGTATCCACCAATGTACCAAATTTTTTGAAATATCTTAGAGTCGTTTCAAAATGGCGGGCAAAAAGTAAAGAACACGTAAGCCTGAGGCCAAAGGCCAATGCGAGGCTGTGAGCGTATCGAACATCCTCGTAACGCCGTTGGCAATAGAACGGCCGAATGCAAAACGAGACTGAACGGAGCGAATAAAGTATCGGCCTGTTGTTTTTTAGCGCCTTTTTATATAATGCACAGAAATGAGTTTAACGATATAAACTAGTAATGTTAATTTAATTTCAGCAATAACATACAGAATTGAAAACTTGTAAATAATGTTCGTGTTCAGAAAGATATAAAGAAGGAGAACACTTTGTTTGACGAGTCAAATGTTGTTTTAGTTCAACTTCAGTAGTTAGAGTTTGATAGTTTTCATTGTTTCTTTTCCAAAAGTTGATTCAATAAAAGGCTTTGTATTCATTTTGACATAATGCCCAACAACAATCGACCTATTGTAAAATGGAACCAATTTTTAAAATTATCTTAGTTTAACTACACTGAACATTACGTAGTTATTACGTTGTAATGATAAATAACAAATATTTGAAGCTTATATTTACATCTTTTTACCATTCCACTAGGTTAATAGTTCCGGGTTTAGGATCATAGAATGGATTTAATCAAGAACTAAACAAAAGAAATTAAAATTAAATAAATACTCAGCGTATATCTCTCAAAACTGTAGACTCAATAGTCTGATAAATTTGTTCAATTACATTATGTTGAAGTTTCATATGATGAAGTTATTTGGGTTTTGAGCTGAACTGCCTGCAAACACACGAAGGGAATAATTTTTGATTTGATGAATTTCATTCACTCATCTCTTTTTTAAATTCACTCGCTTTTATCGAATTTCCTTGGTAAAATAAGATATTTAGGCCGTCAGCATGGTAAGACCGGGACCGTAAAATGAGCACCAATCAGACCCCAGAACACGTTTTGAACATTTTACTAGACATTTTATGAATACTTATATACATATATATATATATATAGTTGGGCCGGATGATTGTAGTGGTTTAGCATAACCGCCGTTTTAAAGGTGTGAAACGGATTTTATGTTAATCGTTTAACAAAATATTTATTTACAGAACTTTTGAAAATTTAATTTCGAGAGAAAGATATAAAGAAGGAGAACACTTTGTTTGCCCAGTCAACACTCTCTGTGTTCTGTGTTTTGTTTACATTTTCTCTTCTATTCAGGGAGACACGCGTTTTGTTGTCACAACTGCTTTCACGCCAGCGAATGTTTCTTCTCTCCTTAATCTGAAAACATAATGTTTTATTTGCAAATATAAAATATGTTTTTAAAAAGGAACTTTGTTGTCGTTTTTACTTCATTTAATAGTATTTCATGACTAGGTCCTACAGTGACTTTGACGAGGTCAAGTTAAAAGTCCGAGTGCAGCCAAGGACGTTAAATGACCGAGGGTCAAAAGACACTTTCAGGCCGAGTGATGGACGATATGTTTTGCCATGATGCAAATGGTAATGAGAAATAAGTGTCAATAAATGTTTTAATATTGTAAACAATCAATTAAGTAAACATTTTTTGAGTTCAACAGTTTGAATTATAATGTTTTGAAGAAACAGCTGCTGTTGCACTGATTTACTTTACGGTGTTACATTCAAAACAATCAAAACAAACTCGTTGAACCAGGTGATGTCCATGCCACAAAAAGATCATTAAATGGATCTTTTTCTCCCTAGGAAGAAAAAAACCATTAAAACAATACTTTATTTACCTGGGTGTAAAAGTGACAGTTTAGCACTGTCAATACATGTGTTTTCAGAGCAGAATGACAAAAGGTTTATTATTATTGATTGACAAACTGTTCCTATAAATTTTGCTAATGTACTGTACAATTATCATAAACGAGGTTTAAATTTAGTTTTAAACGCCATTCTCTGTGTGTCTTGTGTTCATGAACGCATTTGAGCATAGTCATAGTGTTCATATAGTCAAAAATAATCTTGACTTTGATTATAGTACGCCCAACTCCATGCAGACAAAACTGCGGAAAAATAATATCAAATAATGTCCTTCACGCGTTCTTAGTTTTATTTTAAAATTGAAAATTTTAAAACGAAGAATATCTTATCGATTTTGGAGTAATTTAACTCTATAATAATAAATTCAACCCAAAAGTTCACATATTTTATAATTAGAGTAAATATATGATCATGCAACATATTTTATTTGAATGACAAAGTAATTATAGTTAAAAAACTGTTTTCAACATATACAATATTTTATTATTTGAAAAGGAACTATTTGTGATCTATTTACATTTAAATGTAAAATATATAAGAGTTATTAACCTAGATGTATTAGAAGATTTCTTATTAATATGTATACAAGTGCTAATGGGTACAGCCCTAAATTAGTCGTGTAGTAATATAATATTTAATTCACTGCACTTAATATTTTTTCTTTTTTATTAGTATTAAAGTAAAGTAATTTATATTTTTAACACTTGAAGAAAACAGTTTCTTATACCATACACTTAATAATGGGCTCAGCCCTGAAACAATTCAAGTACTTTCACGTGTATATTTTCTTTAATATTATGCCTAAGTATTGCTAACTTACCCTTTACATATACATATGTATTTACTTTGATCGAAAGTCAAAAGTTACCAAGTGTTTATTTTTACACAGTTTCCAACTTCAAAGGTTTGCCGGATCAAATGTATTGACTTAGAAACCTAAAGTTAAGGGTACTTGAAGTAATCAGCTTAAAGCATAGGCCGACCTAATACTCTGAAGAGCATTGTTAGTGCCTCTCATAGCTTCTCAGGTGATCTAGCTTGTCTTAGAGCCTAAGTTTGAATAGATTCAAGATTTAAATATTTACGCATTTATTTATTAAGACACTTCAAAACCTTTCCTTATTATGAGATGTTTACCCTGTATGTAATTATTGCTACACATTATATAACTGAAAAATTCAAATTTAGACTTACAAAACGTTTTTACTTTTAATACATTAACAAACTTCGTATTTTAGCGATTTATGGCTACAAATTCTTTAATAACTTTTATAATATTGTCATTATTAAATGAACATTTATAACAAAAATACGTAAATTCACTATATTAATCCAATTAAATATAAAGATAACACTTAGACATAAACTTCGTTCGGTTCAATGCCGTTGACGTATTTCGAAATATAGTAATCTATCATCGGCGAAATTTACTTTTAGTAAAACATTTCTATTTCATGTGCCCTATAAATTATATTCAGGTCTTCAGGCTGTAACCTGTGACACTGTAATATAGTTATGTACTATACAATTGACTAAAATTCTAGTCAAGCACACGTAATAAATGATATATAGTTTGAAAAGGAACGATAATGTGAACGACTTCTACGATGAAAGCAGATTGAGACTATACTGCTGGGCATTTTAGTTCTACTAGCCAAACCCTTTTACTTTACATTACATCTTAAGTTATGGATTTTGATTTTTTAAAGAACTCCTAGGAGATTAAAACATTCGTTGGAAATGGTTAAATTAGTTAAACGCCAAGATAACAACTTTACCTGGTAAAAACAAAATACAGCTATTTCTTCGTCAATGTACTCACTTTTTTTCTCAAAATGACAGCCTTAGGGGTTGAGCAACTATTCATTCAACAAGTCAACCTTTAAAACCACTGATATTATATGTTTTTAAAATTGGACGTATTATTCAACATAGATTTATAAAATATGACCTCAACTTTAACATTCCGTAACTAGGAAACATTAACAAACAAGCATACTAATAACGTAAACATTATAACTGCAATATTTACTTTTAATGTTTCTGGTGAGTTTATAGTATATTTCATCACTAGGTCTAAAGTGAACTTTTTGACACGAGGTCAAGTTAACGTCAGAAACGTGACGGTACAACCTTTTGCCGATGCAAATAGTAATGAAAATACATGTCAATAAATGTTTAATAATATAAACAATTAATTAAATAAACATTGTTTTTAGCTCAACAGTTTGGTTATTATGTTTTGAAGAAACAACTGATTTACTATACGTCAGTGTTAAATTTCAAAACAATCAAAACAAACAGCTGTTTCTTCAAAACATTATAATTCAAACTTCTGAGCTCAAAACAATGTTTACAATTAATTGTTTATAATATTAAACATTTATTGACATTCTCATTATTTTTGCATCATGACAAAATATCGTTCATCACTCGGTCTAAAAGTGTCACTTTAGGACCTAGTGATGACTATTTTTCTTTTCCGTTTTTTTCAGCACCTACGGTCAATATAGAGTACACCACTTAAAAATGAAAACTATTGAACAAATTTGTACTTTTAGTACTATTATTATGGTAGGTTAAAATTATCAGGCGCCTTTCTTAGCAAAGTCTTGTGAAGTGAATCAGCACGAAGCTAGATCATAAATAGACAATTGCCAATTGCTTGATTTAAACTTGGATGATATGCGATTCTATATAATAATAATAATAAATTTCTTTATTTTTCTTTGCACAAAAAATCAGGTATTACAATAATTACAGTGTACACATAACAGAAACAGCACTTCTTAGTACAGTACAAAACAAAATAATTACTGTCCTCCTCATGAAAACTCACTCACTTTACCACAGGCTGACCTAGTGCAAAGAAAAAATAGGGCCCCTAGGACTTTATTGTCCGTTTAGGGGTTCCATCCTTATCCTAAAAACAACTAAACGAGATCTGGAGCAATTGATAAAATTTAATGTCGTCCTAAGTAAACAATAAATAAAAATATAAACTTACTGTGCTCCTCAGACTTTCTAAACATTAACATTATTAGGACAATACATGTAAAACAAAAACTAATTTCCTCATAGAAATGAAACATGATTACAATTATTTAACAAATACTTATTTTTCTTAAATTACCTTTTGGCACATAAACAGCATACCAAGTTTGAATGCAATCGGTCAAACCGTTCTGGAGATATAAATTTTTTTAAGCAAAAATACAAATGGCGGCTACCGGGGTAACGAAGAACTTTAGGACCCATGTTTAGGAACTTTTCATTGTTTTTTATAGGAACCCACCCTGACATTTGGCGCCTATTTTGAATCACCCTGTATATAGTTGGGCCGGATGGTAGTGGTTTAGCATAACCGCTCGGCAAGCGGGAGACCCGGTTCAAGTCCTGGTTCGATCAAACATTTTGTCTTCAAATTTCTTAGTAATAAATTAGCTTTTTAGCGTTTATACAAATTAAGATTCATATAAGTCATTTGACATAGTATTTAAATTCTGTTTGTAATATTTCCAGATTGTTGATTTAAAGTCTTTATTTGACAGTCACATGTTTCGGATAAAACATTCAGATTTAAGTACTGCTCTAAATTTGAAAACAGAAATAGTTGGGCCGGATGGTGTAGTGGTTTAGCATAACCGCCCGGCAAGCGGGAGACCCGGGTTCAAGTCCCGGTTCGGTCAAAACATTTTGTCTTCAAATTTCTTTAGTAATATATAAATATATATATATTAAAACACATAAAACTGTCGTTCGACTTTTAGATAAATACAAAAACGTTTAAAAACGTTTTTTTATATATATATATATATGTACTTTCTTTTCGAAATCGCATGTTGCTTTTGTAGTTCTTTATAATATAATTATACCAACCCTCTTTTAATGGATGGGAAAGGGGTCCTGGTCAACAAAGTGGTTTTAATGATCTTAAAACAGTAAATTTCATCCTATTTTGATAAATTTGTATTTTTATGGTATCCACCAATGTACCAAATTTTTTGAAATATCTTAGAGTCGTTTCAAAATGGCGGGCAAAAAAGTAAAAGAACACGTAAGCCTGAGGCCAAAGGCCAATGCGAGGCTGTGAGCGTATCGAACATCCTCGTAACGCCCGTTGGCAATAGAACGGCCGAATGCAAAAACGAGACTGAACGGAGCGAATAAAAGTAACCGATTCACTCATGCAAGTGGCGCTTTAGTGCTTGGCTGTGTATCGGCCTGTTTTTTTAGCGCCTTTTTATATAATGCACAGAAATGAGTTTAACGATATAAACTAGTAATGTTAATTTAATTTCAGCAATAACATACTGAAGAATTGAAAACTTGTAAATAATGTTCGTGTTCAGAAAGATATAAAGAAGGAGAACACTTTGTTTGCCCAGTCAACACTCTCTGTGTTCTGTGTTTTGTTTACATTTTCTCTTCTATTCAGGGAGACACGCGTTTTGTTGTCACAACTGCTTTCACGCCAGCGAATGTTTCTTCTCTCCTTAATCTGAAAACATAATGTTTTATTTGCAAATATTAAAATATGTTTTTAAAAAGGAACTTTGTTGTCGTTTTTACTTCATTTAATAGTATTTCATGACTAGGTCCTACAGTGACTTTTTTGACACGAGGTCAAGTTAAAGTCCGAGGTGCAGCCAAGGACGTTAAATGACCGAGGGTCAAAAAGACACTTTCAGGCCGAGTGATGGACGATATGTTTTGCCATGATGCAAATGGTAATGAGAAATAAGTGTCAATAAATGTTTTAATATTGTAAACAATCAATTAAGTAAACATTTTTTGAGTTCAACAGTTTGAATTATAATGTTTTGAAGAAACAGCTGCTGTTGCACTGATTTACTTTACGTCAGTGTTAAATTTCAAAACAATCAAAACAAACTCGTTGAACCAGGTGATGTCCATGCCACAAAAGATCATTAAATGGATCTTTTTCTCCCTAGGAAGAAAAAAAAAAAAACAATACTTTATTTACCTGGGTGTAAAAGTGACAGTTTAGCACTGTCAATACATGTGTTTTCAGAGCAGAATGACAAAAGGTTTATTATTATTGATTGACAAACTGTTCCTATAAATTTTGCTAATGTACTGTACAATTATCATAAACGAGGTTTAAATTTAGTTTTAAACGCCATTCTCTGTGTGTCTTGTGTTCATGAACGCATTTGAGCATAGTCATAGTGTTCATGAGCATAGTCAAAAAATAATCTTGACTTTGATTATAGTACGCCCAACTCCATGCAGACAAAACTGCGGAAAAATAATATCAAATAATGTCCTTCACGCGTTCTTAGTTTTATTTTAAAATTGAAAATTTTAAAACGAAGAATATCTTATCGATTTTGGAGTAATTTAACTCTATAATAATAAATTCAACCCAAAAGTTCACATATTTTATAATTAGAGTAAATATATGATCATGCAACATATTTTATTTGAATGACAAAGTAATTATAGTTAAAAAACTGTTTTCAACATATACAATATTTTATTATTTGAAAAAGGAACTATTTGTGATCTATTTTACATTTAAATGTAAAAATATAAATGAGTTATTAACCTAGATGTATTAGAAGATTTCTTATTAATATGTATACAAGTGCTAATGGGTACAGCCCTGAAATTAGTCGTGTAGTAATATAATATTTAATTCACTGCACTTAATATTTTTCTTTTTTTATTAGTATTAAAGTAAAGTAATTTATATTTTTAACACTTCATTGAAAACAGTTTTCTTATACCATACACTTAATAATGGGCTCAGCCCTGAAACAATTCAAAGTACTTTCACGTGTATATTTTCTTTAATATTATGCCTAAAGTAGCCCCTTTAACTTACCCTTTACATACATATATGTATTTACTTTGATCGAAAGTCAAAAGTTACCAAGTGTTTATTTTACACAGTTTCCAACTTCAAAGGTTTTGCCGGATCAAATGTATTGACTTAGAAACCTAAAGTTAAGGGTACTTGAAGTAATCAGCTTAAAGCATAGGCCGACCTAATACTCTGAAGAGCATTGTTAGTGCCTCTCATAGCTTCTCAGGTGATCTAGCTTGTCTTAGAGCCTAAGTTTGAATAGATTCAAGATTTAAATATTTACGCATTTATTTATTAAGACACTTCAAAAACCTTTCCTTATTATGAGATGTTTACCCTGTATGTAATTATTGCTACACATTATTATAACTGAAAAATTCAAATTTAGACTTACCAAAACGTTTTTACTTTTAATACATTAACAAACTTCTTATTTTAGCGATTTATGGCTACAAATTCTTTAATAACTTTTATAATATTGTCATTATTAAATGAAACATTTATAACAAAAAATACGTAAATTCACTATATTAATCCAATTAAATATAAAGATAACACTCAGACATATACTTCGTTCGGTTCAATGCCGTTGACGTATTTCGAAATATAAAAACTAATCTATCATCGGCGAAATTTACTTTTAGTAAAACATTTCTATTTTCGTGTGCCCTATAAATTATATTCAGGTCTTCAGGCTGTAACCTGTGACACTGTAATATAGTTATGTACTATACAATTGACTAAAATTCTAGTCAAGCACACGTAATAAATTGATATAGTTTGAAAAGGTCACTTGATAATGTGAACGTGCTTCTACGATAGAAAAGCGATTGAGACGATACTAGCAGGGCATTTAGTTCTACTAGCCAAGCCCTTTTACTTACGTACATCTTAAGTTATGGATTTTGGATTTTTTAAAGGAAAGACTCCTAGGAGAGTTAAAACAATTCGTTGGAAATGGTTAAATTGAGTTAAACGCCAAGATAACAAACTTACCTGGTAAAACAAAATACAGCTATTTCTTCGTCAATGTACTCACTTTTTCTCAAATGACAGCCTTAGGGGTTGAGCAACTATTCATTCAACAAGAGTCAACCTTTAAAACACTGATATTATATGTTTTTAAAAAAGGACGTATCATTCAACATAGAATTTATAAAATATGACCTCCTTTTAACATTCCGTAACTAGGAAACATTAACAAACAAGCATACTAATAACGTAAACATAACTGCAATATTTTACTATTATTTTCTTAATGTTTGTGGTGAAATTTATAGTATATTTCATCACTAGGTCCTAAAGTGACACTTTTTGACACGAGGTCAAGTTAACGTCCGAGGCGCAGCCGAGCGATGAACGATATTTTTTGCCATGATGCAAATAGTAATAAGAAATACATGTCAATAAATGTTTTAATAATATAAACACTAATTAAGTCAAAACCCTTCCTTATTATGAGATGTTTACCCTGTATGTAATTATTGCTACACATTATAAACTGAAAATTCAAATTTAGACTTACCAAAACGTTTTACTTTTAATACATTAACAAACTCTTATTTTAGCGATTTATGGCTACAAATTCTTTAATAACTTATATATTGTCATTATTAAATGAAACATTTATAACAAAAAAATACGTAAATTCATTATTTAACCAATTAAACATAAAGATAACACTCAGACATATACTTCGTTCGGTTCAATGCCGTTGACGTATTTCGAAATATAAAACTAATCTATCATCGGCGAAATTTACTTTTAGTAAAACATTTCTATTTTCGTGTGCCCTATAAATTATATTCAGGTCTTCAGGCTGTAACCTGTGACACTGTAATATAGTTATGTACTATACAATTGACTAAAATTCTAGTCAAGCACACGTAATAAATTGATATAGTTTGAAAAGTTCACTTGATAATGTGAACGTGCTTCTACGATAGAAAAGCGATTGAGACGATACTAGCAGGCATTTAGTTCTACTAGCCAAGCCCTTTTACTCTACGTGCATCATAAGTTATGGATTTCCAAGATGTAACAAACTTACCTGGTAAAAAAACAAAATACAGCTATTTCTTCGTCAATGTACTACACTTTTTTCTCAAATGACAGCCTTAGGGGTTGAGCAACTATTCATTCAACAAGAGTCAACCTTAAAAAACCACTGATATTATATATTTAAAAAAGGACGTATTATTCAACATAGAATTTATAAAATATGACCTCCTTAACATTCCGTAACTAGGAACATTAACAAACAAGCATACTAATAACGTAAACATAACTGCAATATTTTACTATTATTTTCTTAATGTTTGTAGAAACTTATAGTATATATTCATCAAGTCCTAAAGTGACACTTTTGACACGAGGTCAAGTTAACGTCCGAGGCGCAGCTGAGCGATGAACGATATTTTTGCCATGATGCAAATAGTACAAGAAATACATGTCAATAAATGTTTTAATAATATAAACAATTAATTGGTAAACACATGACAATTGATGCTGAAAACAACAAAAAACAAACAGCTGTTTCTTCAAAACATTATAATTCAAACTGCTGAGCTCAAAACAATGTTTACTTAATTAATTGTTTATATATTAAACATTTATTGAAATTTATTTCTCATTATTATTTGCATCATGACAAAAAATATCGTTCATCACTCGGTCTAAAAGTGTCACTTTAGGACCTAGTGATGAAATATACTATTTTCTCTAACTATGTATTCAGCACCTACGGTCAATATAGAGTACAAAACTTAAAAATGAAAACTATTGAACAAATTTGTACTTTTAGTACTATTATAGTAGGTTAAAATTATCAGGCGCCTGTCTTAACTTGTATGAAGTCTTGTGAAGTCAATTCAGCACGAGCTAGATCATAAATAGACAAGTTACTTAATTGTTGATTTAAACTTGGATGATATGCGATTCTCTCATCATATTCAGTCTACAAGCTATTTAGTAGTACCCTTATTTTCTTATTCAATTTCTTCTTGTATCTGTTGTTTGAATTAGAGTGGGCTTTTTAATAAACACTTTAACTGACAGATCTTAAAACACATTGAATTGCCTGTGTGTGAAAGCTAATATATAGAAGTTCGGTGCGTTACAATATATACAGGTTCGCAAGAACTATAAATGTTAACGAATTTGAATATAACCCTGGACTGAATTAGAATAAAACCGACAATCTATGTGTTTTCTAAATATCTACATGTTCTTCAACATAAAACAGATATCATTCGACAAACTAATGACCTCTGTGAAGAACTTGGACCAAGTGTGTGCTTGTTGAACATTTATGTAACAAATTGTATGAATATTTTCAAAATGTTATCTTTCTCATCGGTATTGAGAATTGGGAAAATATGGAAGAAGATGGTGATGAAATTGTCGCCGGAGGAGCTGTAACTGCAAAGACACGTCCTTTATTTTACATCTCAGCACAATACGCTCGGAATGTTTCTGAACAGCTACGTTGGTTGAGTTTAAGCACTTTGAGATGTGAATATTAAACACGGATATATTCACCCGTACATTATTTTGTTTTGTCTACAACGTTTTACATAGGTATCTAAATTGACTACTGAAGATTTAAACATAAGATCAATGATAAAATGATAATACTATTCACGAAATAATATTACTCGACACTTTGAATCGTTGACTATTACTCCGTACACGACTACTTGATGGAAGAAATATGTGAAGAACAGCGTTGTTTTCCTGGAGCTTTTGGTTGTTTTTTGTTCTTTGTATATGTGTTTGTTTGTATTCCTATGCATCTTGTATGCCATGGATTAAACCTTTCTTTCTTTCTTACTTTTTTGAATAAGCGATTAGTTGGTCAGGTGTTTGTTCTGAAAATAGTAAACCTTCAATGATCTGCCAGTTTTGAACAATCATTGCCGCCCTCTATCGTGTTAAAGAATAAGAAGTACAAGAACATAACAACAAACACATTGTCGCGTTTTAAAGTTCCGCAAAAATTAGTGCTGAACTAATTGATACTGTACTTATCGACGAACTGAAAATAATTATGCGTAGACATTTACTTAGAATTCCATCCCCTGAATAATGAATGCAAAGAACTTATCGTGGTTATTGAATGAGTGAATTTATTGAGTGAATACTTTACTTGGGATGAAACAGTTTTTATTCACACGTGCACATGTGTTGACATAACTCCCAGGGCTATAACTTGAGTAATACTAAACCGAATCTATTCAATATTTGGATCCATTTTGGGTAGTACTTGTTGACTGTCCGGTATTGATGACAATAAGAGAGTCGCTTAAGTGACTTCTATAATTATAAACTTGTAATTGGGAGCTAAATGAATAAATAATTCGGTGCCTCTAAATAATTATGTTTTCTTATTCACCTGATGCCCACAAAAAGGTCGTTTGACAACGAAATGCGTACTTTTAGACTAATTTTGAAAGTGCCGACGATTGAGGTATGTCATTAGGCTTAACCTTGTGTCGAACAAATAGTTCATAGGCCACAAGTAAGTAGGCTACAAGTAAGTAAAGAAGTAACCCGTAGTAATGATTACTTAACGACCAGGCTCTAGAGGACAAAGCTTGTAGGTAAGTTGGTGAAGCCACCAAGCCCGGGCTTAAGCCGACCACTGGCTGAGTACCAGGGCTTAACCAATGGAACTCAGGTGTGTGCTGCGGGCCTTTATATACATTTAACTGTCTAGAGAGTATAAGGGATGTGGGTATAAAAGAAATGAATAATTTATGTATTAAATTGCCTTGTAAATATGAGACTTAAACCATAGTTTTACACCTTACAACCAAGATTTTCATTTGGTCGAAAGATGTAACACAGAAATTAGTCCCAATTAAGGAATAATTGTGAAAACTGATTAATACCAAGAAAATAGTATTTTGGGTAGATCGCGCTGATGTTTCAATTCTTTACTTCTAGATAACAAGTTTTTATAGTAAAAATCAAATGTAAATTCAATATTTCAAATTGAAACTGAAGTTACACAGGGTGTTGGCATTTCTATAATGTTGGTTAACTGTGTTTAAGAAGAAAAAAACTCAGGATTGGCGCAAAGAAAATAAATAGAACATTTGGATCAATCCATCAAGTTAGTCAAAACCAGTATCGAAATGAGTGCTTAGACTTTGCATGACCTTGAGGTTTTAGCTCAAACACAGCTACCATCCAAAAACGAACTCTTAAAAATTATAAAAAAGACTGACAGATTTTTTTGAGAAAACAGAATTTATGATCAATCTTTTAATACATAAACACCAAATATGGTAAAATTCAAATTGTACATACGTTTAAGTATCACATTGAGAAAGTTACCCAAGAACCTGGACTTCTGGAACTCCAGGAAAGTTCTGCAGTCTGGAGTCTAGCAGGGCATAGAACAACTTGATTGAAATTCAGAACAGAATAATAGACATTAACGCACGGTCTAGATGAAAACGGAAGTACTAGAAGAATTGACATTATTTGTCTTAAAAACACTATTGGAACAATTTTAGATCCCACAATTAGATTCGAAAC
Organism: Matsumurasca onukii; assembly: GCA_018831715.1. NCBI lineage: Eukaryota > Metazoa > Arthropoda > Insecta > Hemiptera > Cicadellidae > Matsumurasca > Matsumurasca onukii. The sequence continues at coordinate 36,561,948 of CM032058.1, read as the reverse complement.
TTATCAAAAGCAACCATTCAAAATTGACGAAGAAACGTCAACATTTATGAAAGCACATCTAAATTCTACCAAACAAAATACGACCTCAAACAAATTAAAACTTTTGGTCAAATTATTGGCGCAAGAGGAACAATACCTAAATTTACAAACAAAATCTTTTCCAAATTCAAAGTTCTAAAGTCTACAACAGAAGAAATTGTTAGAACTGCCTTAAAATATTTTATATATATTCTTAAAAACCATTTATACAACACTAATCAAATCAAAATGTATATAGTTATTTATGAATAAAAATAAATATCAAACAGAAAAAACCTTTGGTAAATTAATTGTAATTGAAAGTTTAAGTAACATGTTTCGGTTCTGAGGCCATGATCGCACTCTACTTTATGGCCTTGAGTGTGAGCCGAAACATTTAACTTAAGTTTTCAAACACAAAATATTTTACCAAGGGTTTTTCTGTTGATATTCATTTTTATTCAAAATTACAACATCCCTTCAACTTCAAATCATTCAGTTATTTTTATTATTTTTGTAGCTTTATTTATGCAAGCCCTAGTTGGGTAGGTTGTTATTCATTTGAATAAAGTTATATAACATTCCTCCATTCAATTTTATTCGTTATGTTACCATTTAATTGGATCCCAACATCAATTATTAATGAGTCAAATCACTATTAATAGTATTGTACTACTTAAAAGTTAAATGATAAAAGATATAATGTATCTATAAGTATACAATTATACCAGTGAATTTAAAGCAACTTTGGAATCTCCGGTCTACCACGAATCATGATTAATCTGTGTTATCCACTTTAAGATTGTAAAAGCTTCACTTCGTTGACTTAATTTCTTCCAGTTAGTTTCCATGTGCATTTTACATTGCATTGTGTCTATAAATTCAATAAAAGGACGCCTTTCAGTGAACTTGTTGCAGTGAAGGGTACATTTAAAAGCAGCTTGGTGTGAAATGGGTTACTCCAAAGTGTCTGCAAAGAGTTTCAACTCAATATTACGAACATCCAGTTCAAGTTCTCTCTACTTTACACCCTTCATAATGTTAGTCTACGTGGAAGAAAGATTGCACTTAATGTTGTTTTGAGTAAGAAACTTGCAAGACATTTTGTGAATATGATTTATTTTTACAAATTGTTTATTTTTTTAAATTAGTCATGACAGCTGTCCTGATGGTGAAAAGTTAGTATTCTAAGTAAGTAGGAAGGTGGAGTTTGTCTGGTCTATTCTGTTTAAAGTTGTTTTTCAATTAATCCGCCAGTCACCATGGGACCTATGCAGCCTGTGTGGTGACCTTAGCGATGAATTAACTACCGACTGTTGACTGAGGCGGGAATCGAACCTGCGAACTTCGAATCCACAGTCTCGCACTCTACCGACTCAGGCACCACACCGGAAAACATTTGGAAAGTTTAACGGCTTAATATTTTCAGACAATTATTAATTGAATGTAGCTTTTCAAGTACCATTGTGTCCGTTCATTTAGCCACATTTTCTCTAATTGTTACTTAGCTGTGAAATGTAAAGTTCAAATTCTCACACATTTAGCTATGATGTAACATATAACACTGATAACAATAACAGTTACTTTGTTAGTACTCTACGTTAAATGACGTGGTGCAAAACAAAACACTAAAAATAGTATAATAAACATTCACATTAGGAATGCATACATATAATTCATATATAAAATATCCTTGGGAAAAGGTAAGTAATTCACATTGAAAATTGAAATGGTAATAATTTGTCTATTGGTTGGACATATTTAGAACTCAAGACACATGGAAGAGCATAGAAATAGATGTCTTTGATGAACCACAATAAAAATATAGTTTTAATTTGTACAAAACGTTTCGGCATTAAAACTACAAAATTATTATTTGTTTAAAATCATTTTATTTTGTGTATATAATTATTTTATTTTCTCATCTGTACAACTGATGATGGCTATCACAGCATAGTCGAAACGTTTTGTACAAATTAAACTATATTTATTGTGGTTCATCCAAAGTTTATTTCACTACATGTCAAGCCACATAAATTTAAAATCTAAAATAGAATACTAGATATCACTTAAATCAAGCTTTGAAAGATTGTACTGAGTAATTTTGTTTCATATTGCTGCTTTAAACAATGTAAACATACCAAGATAGCTAACTACAGTATAGAAGAGTCGTTAAATAAAACATATATGATAGAGTACCAGAAACATTTCTTTTACAAACCTGAAAACCAAAACCACTACGGGTTCAATGTAAAATAACTTTAGTCAACTTAAAACCAGAACAAACAGTTGTCCCACAACGTACTTAGTAAGACGACAAACAATGAAATGATTTAAGATTGCCAGAGTGCTTAGCATTCTGCTGTTTGACAGCAGAAATAAGCATCTTTACAGGTGTCGCAGAAGCACGTGGCTCAAACCTAACTCTCTGTTTATTGCTCTTTTATGTTTATGACAAGACGTGAATTCTCGATTGAATGTAATAGGGTTTGATTCTTCAAATTATGTAGTTCATACAAAATAGAAATACTGTAATTATTTAACAACAACATCTAAATCAGGAATGGTCAACTATAGTAAATGTTACTAATGCTACGCAAATTAATTTGTTCCCGTTTCCAGTATGAAATAACTTGTCTTAATAATGATAAGTTTATTATTACTATTTGCAACTTAATGTTGTGGATGTTTTTTTATTTCTTGTCTTAATGTTGACTTCAAAATGCTTTTTCAACGGAAGGAATAGTTTTAACCTTTCAAATAATAGGTAATACAAAGGTTCACGTAAACCTTTGACAAAAAATCGTATTTTATTTTTAAACACAATTATTCTACTTGTACACTATCTTATAGTCGCGAATGAAAATAAGTTCTGATTACGTGATAGTACACGTGAAACTGTGGGTTTTCATGAGAATCGTGTAAAATAACAAAATCCTGCGTAAGCATTGAGGAAAACAAGGAACGAGAATTCTATAATTAGGAATCGACGTTATTTATTGTTAACATGAGTGAACGGTATTTTACGTGATTAGGTGTGACCTTGAAAAGTTCAGCTTGGGCATTCCTCGCTTGTCTGTTGGTTCAACAACGTGGAGTGTAGGTACTGCAAGGTAAGGTACTTTCTCTGTTTTATATACGTTACATGTCTAGTTATTTTGCAAATACAATACAAACAATATTTAGGTTGCATGAAAATATAGGCAAAACAGTATTTAAATTGTGTGTCTAGTACTTCCAGCTTGTTGATTTAAAGTCAATATTGTTTCAGATAAACATTCGGGTTAAGTAATTCTCTAAATTTGAAGGCATAAAAAGGTGACCCGGATGAAACCCCGAGTTCAAATCCTGTCAGATTTTAGTCTTTAATTTTCTTTAGTTATAAACAAATTTTAATCACACTGAACTTAACAAAGTAAACAATAACAACAGTACAATTTTCACAAAACATAATATAACAGTTATTTGGTAAGAAACGGCTTCTTCTAATAACATAAAATGTAATATAATTTAATAGAGTGATATGATATTTAAAATATTACTGAGATAGTAAACAAAAACATAGATACAATTATAAAATAATTTTACTTATTCTTTTTACTTATAATGTTCTACAGTATTACTCCTAAATAGATTTCTTTTGACAAATCTGTTTATAAAATAGCGAACTCTGAATGTTTAATTACTCGTACTTCAACCATTATCAAAACATCTCCTGGTTCATTTTAAGCGTATTTTAGCACATTACTTTAATAAATATACTTTAACCATACCTTGATTATTTGGACTTCATTACTTTAAAATAGTTTAAAAAATAAATGTAAGCTACTCAAATTTAAGTTACAAAGATGAATAAACCGATGATTAATAAAAAAAAAAAGGTGTTGTTTAAAAAATACATAGAAGAAGTTCTCAAATTTCAATGTGGCTTTTGATAATAGGCTAATTGCGTGATATTTTAAATAAACTTAAAAAAGTAATCTACCAAACGTTATTAAAAATTGAGGCTTTAATTATTATTATAATGCATCTTTATTATATAAAGGTAAAAAAAGGCGAGAACTGTGCACCCTTTGATTCACATTATTTTATTTACACTACCGGTTTCTGAGACGACGCCATTTTCGGGCGCGTGTCTACAAATAATGATCCTTTAAAATGTGTCAATATAAAATAGATCAAATTATAAGTACAATTAATAAACCATATGTTATATGTAAAAGATTATTTTGAAAAAATTCCTAGGTGTTTATTATAATATATACACCAAGATTAGGTGGTACCATAGATTATGTCCATTATATAGACAAGGCTCTTAGGTCCTATGTGTGCCTTTTGAAATACTTATTTAATTTATATATTAGGATGTTTTGTATTCTTTAACTGTATAATAATAATGTTTTAATGTCGAAACAAACAAAAGCTTGTACATAAAACAAATACTTATAATCGTTTACAACTAAAAATCTTTACATTTAAAGTCCGATGTAGATGCTATATCTTATTCGAAACAGTCTTCAATAGAATAAAATGCTTTTTGTAGTAGCTTATTTTTTAAATTTGTCTTGAATTTGTTCATGTTGTTTTCGTGTTTCATTTAACTCAGTAATTAATTATAAAATTTGGCCATATTTTATAAGGGAAATCTTTTGAAGAAACTTGTTTCGTGATCAGGAATTTTGAATAAGTTGTAAGTTTTCAACTTAGATATAATACGAGGGCTACCCAGAAAGTAAATTACGTTTTGGTATAAAAATTCTACGGAGAATAGGAAAAGATTTTATTATATACATTTGAAAGCCACACTAAAATACTACTTTTCTACATAATCGCCATACAAATTTAGTAAATTATCATACCGATGAACGAGCTTTAAAGTTTCTTCGTCATAAAATTCTGCCGCTTGTTCCTTCAACCATTTTGTTACTTCTTCCTGCAGCCGTTCATCATCGTCAAAACGCTGTGCGTTGCCAGCCTCTTTTTCATCGTTGGGAACAAGTGGTAGTCGCTTGGTGCAAGATCCGGACTGTTCGGTGGATGAGGAAACAACTCCCACTCGTATGGTCACCATAATCTTCCTTATCGACATCGTTTGCATGCATTGTTTTGTTTCTGAGGGAAATTTGAGTGTCCCCACTGCATTGACTGCAATTTTGTCTGACAGTTAACATGTTTCACCCACGTTTCATCACCAGTAACAATTCGATTAAGTAGTGAATCATCACATTTTTGGTAATGTTCCAAAAAGGTTAACTGCACCCATTTGCTGATTTTTTTATTTCATTAACTTTTCCGCAAGTTCGGCATTCGCCAAGCTGGACTTCCGCTTTTCGTCGTGCACATTTGTTCGGCCATTTTTAAAGCGAATGCTCCATTGACGCACTCCACCTTCAGTGATGGTATTGTGTCCATACACTTCACAAAACTGCCGATAGATTTCAATCGGTTTACAGTTTTTTGCAGCCAAAACCTCATTACTGCACGCACTTTACAGCTCACGGGATTTTCAATTGACAAAGACATTTCCAAGCGACACTGTAACGTAAAAAAGTACGACACATACCTGAGACTAGATCGGCTAGATGCAGACTGAACTGGGGAACAACCACATATCAAGATGGCCGCGCTAGCTTCGCCCTCTAGCGGAGGTAACCGAAAACGTAACTTACTTTCTGGATAACCCTCGTATGTTCGTCCAAAATTGATTGCATGTTGGTTTTGAAAAAATACTAAACATTCATAAATATATAAGGAATAAAAGTTAAAATTCTGTTTTGTGTTCGAAAAATCGTGCGAGGTGCAGTTTTTGTAGAATAAAATATTTTTTACCATGGTAGATCTTCTCCAGATTATTCTTTCGTGGGATAAATGAGGAACAATCATTCCATGATATATTGTTGAAATTTTAAAAATAAAAACAAATGTTAAAAGAATAAAATATACAACAAATTATATGATTTTAAATTTGTTATTTTACAGATGCACGTGGAGATGACAGTGGTTGTGGTTTTTCTCGTCGTAGTATCTTCTCCCACCTTCTCCCAAACTGTTGATAACACTTCTGCGTCACCTGATGATCTAGCTAAGACATTATTAGGCAACGATCAACACTTGATAGATGGTCCCTTACGCTCCTGCCCCAAGAACCAGAGAAGAGACTACTGGGGCAAATGTAGACCCAAAAGCTACTTTTGAAACATGTTGAATATGTAAATAAATTATTATTTTTATAATAATTTATTTTATTAGCAAAATATACCTTCTTAATGAAAATTTTATAGTTGGATGTTTTCTTGTTTAATAATGGTATTGTTTTTTATTTATACTGTACAGTTTGCCTGAGGATGTGTTTGTAATCTGTAGTGATAAGCTTAGTCAGCTTTGTAATTCACCGGACTCAAAAGTCAAGGAAAGTGACTCTGCAGAAAATAATTGTCAGTAAACTTGATTTTGACAATAAGTATACAAAATTGTAAATTTTAATTTCTACCAGTCTCACTACATCGAAAAGTGGGCAGTTAGTTCCAAGCTACTCCTGTACAATGATTGGCGGAATAAATTTTATATACTTTTATTAATAGTGCACAGAACATGTAGGCAATTTTGTTTATGTCCCTTAGAGCAACGTAAAAACGAATGTTTCCTTGAGAAACCTCACGCGTACAATTTTCATTAGATTAAAAAATTAAGTTTCAAGCAAAGTTCATTGAATTTTTAAAATTAAATAAACGTACGAAAGAAGATGTACGAAAGACTTAGAAAGATGACGATGTACTGCAGCAGTTACTTCGCTGAGCACCTTTTCGATAGTTTTACAGTAAAAACAATAAATTCAAAAATGTCAAATAAACAATAAACTTACTTCCTTACTTAAACAGGCATTTTCTTGAGAAACCTCACGCGTCCAATTTTTGTTAGATAAAAAAGTGACAAGCAAAGTTCGTCGGATCTTTTTAAAATTGAAAAACGTACGAAAGAAGATGAATGAAAGACTTAGAAAGATGACGATGTATTGCAGCAGTGACTTTGCTGACCAGCTTTTCGAAAGTTATTAGTTTCACAGTAAAACAGTAAATTCAAAAATGTCTTCAACTTTTGCATTAATGTAACGGTTTTATAAATGAACAAATTGAATAGTTGGCTCAGTGGAGCCACTTAACCGTTAAACTTTAAAACAAAGTGGACATGGTATACATTTAAACTGAAGGAAATCAAATATTGTTTGACGAAGGATATTGATTCTAAGATATATATACTGTATATTGAGGGAAATGTGAGAATTTGAAATGTTTGGAAAATTTCTTGTAGTCTATGTAGATTGAAGATTATCCTGACCGCCCGCCTTTGTAGCCTAAACAAGAACGCAGTTCTTTGGTTTTCTTTGCCACAGACAGTTACTGCATAGCTTAGGTAGGGGTATATCAGGCCGTAGTAAGCTGACATCAGAACTTCGTGGTTCGTGTTAGTCTTAGTTTTGAGATTGCGGATCATAAAAATGCCTGTACTTAATTTTCTAGCTATGTGTCCCATGTGGCGTTTGAAATTCAAATTTTGATCTAGAATCGGTCCCAAAAACTTGACTTCCTCTGATGGGTAAATGACTGTACTCGTATTGTCCAGAATGTGGCTAAATTTGTCCTCCTTAGCTCTCGAAGGCCCTTCTGAGATATTAAAATGGAGAAGTTGAGTTTTCCGGATTTATGATTAGAGAGTTGCCATTGAACCACTAAAGAAGGTTGTGAGACTCAATAAATGAGGTTTGTTCGATCGTTTCAGTAATGGAATCGGACACTGATAGTGATGTGTCGTCAGCAAACAGACAGATGTCGGCTCTAGATACTGGTGTAGGAAGATTATTGATGATTATTAAAAAAAGGACAGGCCCAAGAATGGAACCCTGAGGCACTCCTCTAGCCACTAAGGCTGTAGACGAAGAGACCTGGCGAAGACATCCTGAGCTGTCCACCGCGGAAATCTCCACAAATTGTCTTCTTTCTATAAGGTACGAGTTGACCCAGTCTAGAGCAGTTCCTCTGATACCAATGTCGTACAATTTATCTTTCAACAATGAGTGGTCAACCATGTGGAATGCCTTGCTCAAGTAGAAAAATAAACCCGTTGCATATTTGTTGTTGTCCAAGTGGTTTACAACACTATTTATCAATGAAAACATTGCACTTAAAGTTGATTTGGATTTTATAAACCCCTACTTACGATCCGTGATAATATTGCGTTTGTCCATAATCTGTCTAAAACTGCTTTCTCAAACACTTTAGCGATGGCGGAAACAATAGATATTGGACGATAATTGCTGGCTATCTTGTCGTCTCCTTTCTTTTTAAATATTGGCCTACTACAATCAGTTTTAGTTGATCGGGAAATTTTCCCCCTGCGAAGGAAGAGTTGATTAGGTGGCAGAGCGGTTCAGCTATTAAATGAGATATACTCTTCAACCAAGGTGATATTTCGTCAAACCCCGCGGATCTTTTATTTTTCAGTTTATTTATGAGTGTTGATACTTCTTCAACTGTAGCAGGGTAGGAAAAGGCTTTATTAGAGAGTTTTCCATTGCTTCTCTTGCTCCCACCATTCTCAGGTCCTGCTAACGTGTTAGCTCCTACCTCAACGAAGAATTTATTGAACGTGTTCGCAATATGGTAGCTAAGTTCATTTTATAGCTAAAAAACTCATCATTAAACTACAATGGTATTATAGTTTGATACTGTTAATTGTTAAGAAGAGCCAATGCACCGTACAGTTTAAAACCGGTTTATGGACCAGTTAATTTTTAACCAATCAGGAGTCAAGTAGTTTAGATGAGCATGAGAGGTTGAAAAGCAGACTGAAACGTTGGTTGAAAATGAGCGGTCAAAATGGGTCACCCAATCATAACAGTCACATTACTACGTTCAACCAATGAGTAGACAAAACATATGTGAATATCTTGTTTGGTCAAGTAAAAGACAGGCCAAGGCTCGTGGATAAGTTTTAGCATTGGCAAATGATAGCTACCGTTTGCTTAACGAATAGGGAGACATACAGTTTGAACATTATTGGCGTTCAACCAGTGCCGTGGTTAAAGTCTCTGAACTCACCTACGATGATAGCAGTTTTACCTTTTTCAGTTGGATCAGAGTTTCCTACGGCCAGGAAACTTGAAACTTATTCTCGTATATTTTGTTGCCAGAGGAGTTGGACTTTTCATTAAAATTATGTTATTTTTTTATAGAGGCGATGTAAATTTCTCGTACAAGACAACTATTAATCAACCAGTTCCTTGTTAGCTCTAGAAAGGTGCTGCCATGTGTTATTGCATTCATTGTACTTACATGTTTAGCTGCCACATTTTGAGTGGGAAAACCTGGGTAAAATTGTATTAACCTAACTTCTAAAAGCGGACCCGAGGCAGGTCGGAATCGTGCGCGACTCCGGAGATCATTACTACGCTAGCTCGAGTTCGATTCCCGCAGTCACCAAATACATCTTGTCAAGGTACTGTGCGGTAGCACTAGGTACAGGTTGAGAAGTAGAGATGAATTGGTCATCCTACCGTCGCCTTATTAAACAAAACAGTTCATGTTTTAGCTTTTTGCGTAAAGAGGGTGGGTAATTATTGTCATATTTAAACTGCAATTAAATTAAGTCGTGATAGTAAGTGACATAAAGCAAGTTGCACACGATCTAAGTTAACTAGCCCAATAAGTTAAGGTTAACGTAAAAAATGTTATTTATATCAAAGTTTATTACATAACGTCGTGTAAACTAGTGCGAGTCTCAAAATAAGTATCAAGATATTAACTTAAAATACTTAACTAGTTACAATCTGAAGCAGGTTCCTATTTTTTAATAAACACTCATGCTATAATTATATCTTCTCCAAAACATCTCAAGTAGTCCGATTCTTAAACATTTATCTACGTTGTCCAATAAAGTTTTATCATAATTCTATAAAGCTCTTATTTTTAAACACAATTATTTTACTTGTTACACGATAAGAGTAAGGGTATTTCATGAATGAAAATAAGTTCTAACCACATGAAAATACACGTGACACTGTGGCTTTTCATAACGATAGTGTAAATTAACAAAATCCTACAAAAGCGTTGAGGAAAAACAATGACCGAGAATTCTATAATTAGAATGTGACGTTACATGTTAAAATAAGTTAACGGTATTTTACATGATAAGGCCTGAGTATAGGCATTACTCGCTTGTGTGTTGTACAGTGCACAAGGTAGGTACTTTCTCTGTTTACGTACGTTACATGCCTGTTTATAGTTTAAGAGTGCACAGTACCTGTCGGCCATTTTGTAGAACAATATAAAAACAAAGACCTCTTGAGACACTTCACTCCTAAATTTTTCTGTAGATCTTTGAAAGTTAACTAAGTACTGCAGTGGCTCCGCTGACCACTTTTTTGAAAATTGTATTGGTTGACTCGTAAAAAAAATTAACAAGTTTGTTCACATTTCGGATTTATTTTACGGTCTTATAATTAGAAAATGGAAATTTGACTCAGCGGAGGCACTAAAACATTCAAGGCTACAACAATTATTGCGGACCCTTCATACAATACGAACAATATTTCATTAAAGAGTGGCTTGATTTTCACTCTTTTGGGAATGGTTTTCACTATTTCATATTTAGCATAGAAAATCCAGTATTTTAATTTTTTTTTTATACAACACAGATTATTATTTTACAGATGCATGTGAGAATGACAGTGGTTGTGGCTTTCCTTGTCGTATCTGGCACGACTTCTCCCACCTTCTCCCGAATTGTTGATCAACACTCTTTGTCACCTGATGATCTAGCTAAGAAACCACCCGACACCATTGTAAACTTCATAGATGCCCCCTTCCGGCACTGCCCCAAGAACCAGAGAAGAGACCCCTGGGGCATATGTAGACCCAAAAGCTACTTTTGAAACATGTTATATATGTTAATAAATTATTATTTGTAAACCCACGCTGTCATCAAAATATACCTTTTTACTATTTATTGGTTATGTAAGTGAAGTGTTGAATTTGGGAAAATTATGTTATGGTTTTAAGTAAGGATAAAATCAAGAATATAACTTTTCCAAAGAACGCTTTTAGTATGCAAGAAAATTTACAATTCACAAGAAGGCCAGTTACTAAAATAGTATATTTCATCACTAGGTTCTAAAGTGACTTTTGAACAGAGATAAAGTTAACGTCCGAAGCGTAGCCGAGGACGTTGTATGACCAAGGGCCAGAAAGACACTTTCAGACCGAGTGATGAACGATACTTTTTGCCATGATGCAAATAATAATGAGAAATAAACGTCAATATATGTTTTACTATTGTAAAGAACTTTCATCGTATTGAGCTCAACAGTCTGAATTACATTGTTTTGAAGATACAGCTGTTACACTGTTTTACTATAAGTTAGTGCTAAAATTCAAAACAAACTCGTTGAACCAGCTGATGCCCATGCTACAAAAAGATAATTAAGATGATTTTTTATCCTCGAGGGAAAAAATATCATCAAAACAATACTTTATTTACCTGGATAAAAAGGTGACACGTTAGTGACTTTCATACATGTGTTTAAAGCAGCTTTTTTCATAAAAGTTTTTTTTATTCCACACGTGCTTTAAACGTCATCGTCAATACGCTTGCTACATGTAGCAAGCCTGACTTACTCTGCCAATATCGCCTTTTGAAGATTACGCTTTGAATACAATAAATAAAAATAACACAATGAAAGGAGATTTAGTAGTTAAACAAGTTCATCGTCCGCTAAAACTTACTTTGAACACTAATTTTGTAGTTGGGAGTGTTCTGCTTTAGTGCTTATTCCCTTTTCTTTATATTGTACAGTTTGCCTGAGGCTGTGTTTGTAATCTGCAGTGATAAGCTTTGCCAGTTTTGTATTCCACTGCACTCAAATGCCAAGAAAATTGTATCTGCAGAAAACACCGATACTGACAATAAAACTACAAAATTGTAAATTTAATTCCTACTAGCCTCACTACATCGAAAAGTGGGCAGTTAGTTCCAAGCTACTCCTGTACAATGATTGGCGGAATATATGTTACTCGTATTATCTTTTGTTATCAGTAGACAGTACTGGAGTCCATATTGTTTTTGTCCCATTAGAACAACGTAAAAACAAGCATTTTATTGAGAAACCTCACACGTCCAATTTTCGTTAAATAAAAAGAAAAGTGACAAGCAAAGTTCACAGGATTTTTTAAATTGAAAAACGTACGAAAGAAGATGTACAAAAGACTTAGAAAGATGACGATGTATTGCAGCAGTGACTTTGCTGACCAGCTTTTCGAAAGTTACTAGTTTCACAGTAAAAACAGTAAATTCAAAAACAAAACGTCTCGGTTTTATGAGTGAGAAACTGGAAGGTTTAGCTCAGTGGAGCCACTAAAACATTATACTATAAAACAAAGTTAATTTCATAATAAACCCCGATAGAAACTGTAGGCGTGAGTTGTCCCAGAAAACGCACTTTTCTAGATTGCATTTACGGGACGAAATACAAGGTCACAGTTACTATAATGCGTCCTCTTAATTCCTGTTGAGCCTTACAACAGGGTTGTAACGCTTCTTCAACCCTATTTGTATGTGAATAGCAATATTATTTGAAATAATCGTTTCCACTTCATGATGCTGATATCGGTTTCGTTAACGTATGGAAGAAGAGGGTGATGAAATCGGCGCCCGAGGAGCTGTTACATACAAGACACGTCCTTTATTGTACATATCAGCACAATATGGATCTTTACACGGAAACTCTGCACGTATTGAGAAATATCGTGTGAGTGGATCGACTCAAACTGTTATGTTTGAGTAATTTAGAGTAATAGTTTCTAGAATGTAAAACTAAAAGTAAGCGTTACATTAGCTCTGGATTTACATTACAGCAATAATGTCGTGCCCTTATACTTTTGCGAAATCCATTGTGATGTGTGTATAATATTTGCTTTTTGAGGTTGATCCCATGGTAGCTAAGTTTATTTTATAGCTTGCAAACGAAGTTGTTTTTATCTTCTAACTCGTCATTAAATTAAAACGAATAAATGTTTGATACCGTTATTGATTAAAAAAGTTAGAAGATTTTATCACATTGTACATAGTAATTATGTAGATTTTTTGGACTAATTTCGTATTGTTAATGCTGTACCTGTTGTGAAATAATACTAATAATTTGTTTTTACCTAATCCAAATTGGGGGTTGTTAAACTTTTACTACACGTCTTTGACCTTCTCCAAATTATTTAAAAAATACGTAAGTATCCACAACTCAACTGATTTAAGTATTCCAACACAGTGTTCTACTGGTAAACGTCGTTTATGAAAGAATTCTGAAGTCAGATCTTCAGCTGTTTACGATGTTGTTTGGATTTACGACGATGATTGGCAGATTTGGCAGTGTTTACGCTGAATCAAAGTTTCTCTTGAACCATGACTTAAGATATTTTCTCCACTTATTCGTTGATACCATCGCAGTGAGATCATTTTCAGCCTAGCTGTTTAAAAGACAACATCATGAACAGGTAAGCTTTGATTAAACGTATTTCTAATAGGTAAAATTATTTTTAAATTTAACATTTCGTTAACGTATTTAGATATGTTTATTTATAACAGTTAGGTCTTACCAAAGATAATGTTATTTTAGGTATTTAGCGGTGAGTTTAAAAAAAGGGTTATTCAATCTTTGACTGTAAGGGTACAAGTTCATAGGTCGTAAAATTTCAATTTATTAAAGACCACCTGTCACTCACTTTTTATACGAGCATATACGGTAATCGTACGGTCCGTCTTGGATAAGGACTTTTTCACCAATGATTAGGTGAACCCTACAACGCCGCAGAAATGTGTCCAACAAGTCCGTTCCACCTTTAACCTTTTAACGAATAACAATTTTGAACGTGCTTTGGTATGAGTATTAAGGGTCACCTGAAGTACTTTTGGCATATTTTGTGGTTCGCTCCTACCCCAAAATAGAGATTGTAAGAGGATGACCCTTTGAAATATTTATTTCATCCAAACATGTGCCTCCTCATTTGAAATAGTATTAAAACACAAATTCACTGATATGAACAACTCACCATATTGATAAGAACGGCTAAGTCAATATATACAATACAAAATAGAAATCCAAGCCATGCATACATATTGTAAAACCAAATTTGAACCAAGCAAAAGTTAAGTTGATAATTAAAATATGTACAACAGTTTAAAGGTAAGCCTAAGCTACAGAATAACGCAGCGTGCAACATGCCCATGCTTAGTCAACAAGTACTCAATCTTAATCTGGACATTTGGTAGCATGGTGCAATGGTTGGCAAATCTGACTTGGAATAGCAGGGAGTTTTGAGGAGCCACATTTTTACGGTGGTGGAAAATCTTGCTGGAGGGAGGTTGCGGACAGGATATGGCAGAAGGATTAAATACCTGATACCTGTAACAGGAAAAGAATTATTAGTCCTTACAGTTATTAGTCCTTATTATCTTAACAAATCATGGATTAGGATTTTGAGTAGTTAGAGCTTTAAAACAATATGCTACAACACAGATTTTCAAAATTTGAAAACTGCCTTTTTAAAGATTACCAATTTTCAAGTTTGTAAATTGTGTCTTGTAGCATATAACTTTAAATATTTGATTACTCAAAAACTAAATCAGCACTTTTTGTTCCATAATTTGGAAAACGATAGTGACTTCGTCTACTTATCTGCTCAAGCAATTTATACCAATTGAGCCGCCATTCTGAATAGGGTCTTTATACAACTTTTTAATTAGTATCAATGATGTTGTATTGGTCATCCCTTCTACGCCTATTTTGGGAAGGGGAGCAACTCCCTAAAGTATGCCAAAAACTCCTTCAGACGACTTTTAATACATACGCCAAAGCACGTTGCAAAGTTTTCATTCCTCTAGAAGTTAAAGGGGGTTCAGACCTTTTGGACACCTCACACAGCACAAAAAATACACTCAAGCATCAAAGAAATTCAAGTTTGACTACTTTTCAGGGTGATCTTAGTTTGTTTCCTGGCTGGCCTGGCGTGTTTGTTAACAATGCCTTGTGTGATGTGTGCACCGGATCCATTTCCTGCCACTCGAAGTCCAAGTTCGGGAAAACCTGCAACGGTGTTCGGTGCCCCAGTAACAGCAGCTACCACCTGTGCTCCCGGGCAGAGGAGAGATAGCAGTGGAGTTTGTAGAAATGTGGTGTAGTTCAAGTTAAATAAAATATTTGTCCCTGATTTCTCTTGAGTGTATTGATTTTATTATTCTTTCTAACGGTACACAATTATAAACTTCAAGTGAAAATCTGTTGATTTTCAAGTGAAAATCAGGTGAACCAATTTTGTACTTACTTAAATACTTGTAGCTTACGTCCCTGACTAATAGTTGATGGATAGACTGCTTCAAAATAACGTATACACTTAATACAACTATTTACAAGACAGTAAATACAGTTTGTAATTATAAATATGTAGATTGTTGCTTGAACAAAGAATACTTATGGAAACAGAAGTTAACAAAACCTAATGTTTAATATGTCAAACCCCGCATTTACAGTACGTAAAATAAGAAAGATATTGTTTTAGATAAAATTATAATTTAATCAATAATCTAGTTTAGTTGGTTGAACAATGTTTATATTTTTAAACAAACAAAAATGGTTAATATTGTTTGTTAAATTGTTGCATTGTTAACACTGCAGCGCAGATGTTTTGAGTGGTTTATTTTGGCCATATTATATGGTATATTTTTTCGGGGGAACTGCGGGGACACAAAAATTTCTAGACTGTTGATTCTTCAAAAATTGGCTGTAGAATAATCCAAAACTAAAACCTAGAGAATCCTGTCGAAATGCTTTCAAATCAACTGGAATACTGACAATTACGTCACTTTACGTATTAGAAACTTTAATATTCTTTTTCCAAATTTTAATTGGTAAGTCTACTCACTCTTATAATACCCGCAGTGCAAACATTTTAAATTTGAATAGCCGCCGTTTGGAAATGTTCAATAAATTGCCGATAAATTCTGGTAAAAAGATGTTAACAAATTACCAAAACATCAGACAAATTCAAAATTTTAAAACTTTTAAGTGTGAACTAAAAACTTTTATTGTCAAATTCGTTTTATACAATGGGAGAATTCATGGAAAATGGCTTTACATTTTAATTTGCATACTAATATTTTTTACCATATAGCTGAAGATGTTTTAGCTATCTTTTCTTACCAGTGGTAGTAGATTGTGTGTTTTTTGTTATACTATATAGTTAATTTGTTGTAACCAATTGTTAAAATATTGTATATTGACAAATAAACTCAACAAACCCAATCAACATAAATAAAAAGCATGTGTTATTAAAACAATACTAACACAACAGATATCTTGGATTTTCTAATGATTAAAGTGTTTTCCTGTTTTGCAGTTTCAGAAATCTACTCGCTTTCATATATTTTACAAACTGTATATGCATTAAAAATTAAAGTTTCTAGTTGACTCGTGCCGACAAGTGGTTTTATCTGAAGCAGTCAGTAATCAGAGCTCTTGAGTTATAAACGTTACTTTAATACAAGTAATAAAGACATATTCCTTTATTTTTTTGTTACCACTTATCTATTTCTCGGAAGTTATAACTGCTGTAGATGACGTTACTGACTAATACAAGAAGCTATGACGAATCACTAATTAAGGGTTTTATGAGACAGTCAATCAATTTTACCTGAAGTGATTAACGTTCACAACATGACAGTCAATTTACGATACGGGAAGTCCGCTATTACACGAGGACAAACCTGTGTGGAAATAGACCTAACACCGTAGTCAGAACACTGTGGTGCTAGCTCACGTACAACACTGCCTTCATACTCAGGTAACTAGCTACGTTTGTTTGTATTACCAGTATTCAGCCAGCTTCTTGCCAGTATTTGCCTCTAGATCTCTACAGAGATTGCCAGCTTTACTTTTGGTGATGGGTTTTTTTAAACTGCCGGCCAGTATGCTTACATGACGAGATTTAAGGAGTGACCGCTTGAGGTGGACATAGCCCCTAAAAATTACAAATCGGGGTTAACGTTAGCTTTTATATGATTAGTTAAACCAAATATTCGACTGAAGGCTCGGTTCTTCTCAAATAAAGTTTTAAAATCCACCAGAATCAAAGCTCTTAAATTATAAAAGTAACTTTAATCCAAGGATTAAAGACATATTCCTTTACTTTTTTTTACTACCACTTATCTATTTCTCAGAAGTTATAACTGCTGTAGATGACGTTACTGACTAATACAAGAAGCTATGACGAATCACTAATTAAGGGTTTTATGAGACAGTTAATCAATTTTTACCTGAAGTGATTGACGTTTACAACATGACAATCAATTTACAATACGGAAAGTCCGCTATTACACGAGGACAACACTGTGGAAATAACACATTAGTCAGAACACAGTGGTGCTAGCTCACGTACAACACTGCCTTCATACTCAGGTAACTAGCTACGTTTGTTTGTGTTATGCATTATTCAGCCAGCTAGGGGTTTTATGTCCAAACTATTGGCTCGTTTGCTTTACTTTTGGTAAACGCTCGAGCATTGAAAATAACGGGTATAGGACGGTTTTTCTGTGAAAACTATGGGCCATTACGCTAAAATGACTGTAAGGGATGAAATAAAGTAACTGTGAGCACGTTTCTTTTTAAATTTTATTTTAGAACACAATATTTGGCCAAAGGCTCGGTTCTTCATGTAGATACTTTTAAAATTGTATCAATGACTGTATTTGTTTAGCCATTGAAAACGCAAGTTCCGCCCAACCACCTGCTGCGTTCACCGTCCAAAACGGAGTATAATACTTAATTGTTTTGCCACGTATCAGGATAAGTGAACGGTTAATATACACCTGTTTATTAACATTTCTTACCTCGACTAGTCCTCATGGCACAGGTTTGGTTACGGTTTCTATCTCGGCCTTCAACTTCAGCTGTTTGTCAAATATTTTAACAGGGTTTCCTTCGGCTAACGGCCTCGGATATTAGTCAAAGCGTATGTCTTATTACCAATTGTCCTTTAGGCCTACGGCCTTTGTTCATGGCATGGTAACCATTTATTTCTCTTCCTCTGCATGCCTTATCAGTGGTTTGCTACATTTTTACGAGTACATTTTTTATAGTATTACTCGGTTTTTCTGTGAATATCTTCTATCTATAAGGGGTTTAGAAAGTAGCACTCATATAACATTTTTAGGTTAAGTATAAATAACGATTGCATGCTTTATCATATTCTAGTTTATGTGATGTTTAAAGTTAGCGATATATTGCTTTGATTTGTTACAGAATGTTGAAGCTGGGATCGGTGATTATAGTTATTTTCTGTTTTACTGTTTATTGTTCGGCTGAGCCCACATCTGTCACTCCCACGACTCAACGGATGGAGATTTCCACCCTCATAGGAGGCCCTAAGATCCCTTGCCCTTCAGGTCAAAAAAGAGACTGCGATGGCATTTGTCGAAAGATTATGTTAAATTAAAGGTGAAAATCAGTGTATTTCAGTGCCTTGAGCCCTATATTTTCAAATGTTAGTAGTTTATGTGCCTGATATCAACAGTTATGACTTTAGTAATATACCTTCCCGTCGAAAATCTTTAGAATCTTATTGAGTCTATATGTTTTTAAAATAGTATTGTAGAGTCACTAATTAGTATTTGAAAGTCATTCAGGTTCCAGTTCAGATGCATTGTATGCTTCAAACGTGAACTAGTATTTCATGTGCATAGTTACATAGTGCACTATACTGAAACAATCAAATCAACAAACAATTATGTGTAAACATTGTTTTGTATTTATAAGTCAGTTCAACTATACATTTTAAGTATTTCACTACTATCAGGGAGTGCAATAAACAAAACAGGATTTATATTCAGGTTATTGTAGGGTTACGGACATAATTTTCCAGGACTGACTTGTAGTACTCATTATCTGTATATTTTATAACGAAACGTACATTCATCACCAGAATTTAGGTTAAGCCCAATATTTGGAGAGTACTCGTATTTAGGTACAAACGTTCTTAGCTTACGTGTCCTAAGTACGTTTTCGTAAACAGCCGTTTCTATGTCCTAACCGTAAGTTTAAGTAAAACCCGTGTTAAATAAATTAGTAAATCTTTTGACGAAGGCTATCTCTATCTCAATGTATAGACGGCGAGTTTCTTTTAAAATATCTAGTCGGTATCAACTACCGAACTGAATTACTCAATACAGTACTGTACTACAATAACTGATATCTCTGAATACTGATGAGAAAATAAAGCACATCAGATACAGAATTAGTTTACTGTCACAAGGTATTCTATATTGCCAGTGCTTGAAAGAATCCAATACTTGGGCCCACGGGAGCCGTGAGAGCAGATTAATAACGACAGTTTACTTTAAACATTATGATTATCCTGAGTACCCGATTGTGCCAGTGTTTGTGCTGACCTTGACAGAGGTGTCTACCGCCCAGTCTTCTTTTTGCTACCATGATAACCAGGTGAGTTGAATTTCATCTAAAACTTCATTCTATTTTTAAATCTTTGATTGAGAACATCATATATTTTATCTAGGTTATGTAAGAATAGCGCAAACAAATCATTTAATTGATACTCACAAACTTGCTTTGGCCTTAGCATTCCTGCTATGTTATTATGGGCGTTACGGTTTTGTTAGTTTGTCTCACACCCTCGCTTCTGCCTTTGGACTCTGATTTACATGCTCCTTTACTGGAAGTTTTGATATGTACCGTCAAAGGTAATTCTACTTTTAATTTCATTGTATTTAGACTACTCATTCATGTTGAATCAAACACCAGTTTTTTACCGTATTTTTAACGGCTCGGCGGCTTTTTTATTGTTTTAGATATAAAAGGGGAATGTAAAAACATTTTTTAGTTATTCAAGCTCGGACGAAATCAACTAATTTAGCTAATTTAGTTCAAACAGCTGTTTGTTCAAACAACACCCTTCTCCAAAATGGTCCCTTCAATTTTGTTGCCTTATGAATTTAAATTGAATAACCAAAACATTTACAAAAGAAAAATGTGCATCAGTGCTATGAAAGGTCTTAGAGAGCACACACGTTGTATAAGGAAGTTGTGAAAATCATACTAACTTGCTCAATAAGGAAAGTAGCGACATTTCTAACAGGAAGTGCGGTCCTTTTGATCACTAACTGTTACATTTATTAGCAAGCACAAGCATACAAAACACGTTCATTAATGAAAGGTCAAAGTGGTGTATGCTAAATTTTGCATCCATTGAACTATTTTTGTTGAAGTGAATTCGTTATTTAATCTGGCTTTATTGGAATTCACGGTTGTTAAATAATAGACGCCAACACTGAATAAATATCAAAATTATAGGAACAATCAAACTGTTCTACATCATATTTTGAACTGTGTTTACATATGTTGCTCTCCAAAGGTTTAATTTTTATTATCGAATTTCCTCAGGAAAAGTAAGATATTCATCCCGTCAGCATGGTAAGCAGCCATGGGACCACGACATGAGCACCAATCCTATGTCCTCAACACCTCATATACACCTCTAAAACAGTATTATTAGTTGAATTCGAATTTTTACGGATTTCTTTTGTCAAGGACAAAACACGATTGTGTGGACATAAACGCCTAACTAAAGTGTTGTAAGCCAAACGCACGTATCAAGTCTAACACCAACAAACCTAATTTTGTTCAAACTGTTATGCAGTGAAAACATACATTTGGTGGGCAACACCAACTTATCAACATTGTAATAAGCATGTCTTGTTTGAAATGTCCTGAGATGTGCTCTAATCAGTTTAATGAATTGAATAAACTTACAGGCAATACATAACAAAATGGTAAAACACCATTTTTTACTTCGTTTCCGTCATAACGAAGCATTTTGAATAGGGCGATTTTAATAGATCACAAATCATAATAACCTTCATTTTCTGTTAGTACCCTATACCACAAGTTTATTACAAAACAAATTTATTTTACATTTTTAATCCATCAACCCCAAATTTCTAACACTTTTAATTCCGTGTTATTTTTGAAAAATGACATTTTCTGTACATAGTACTAACCCAGTCATTTGATTTCCAGGAATCCATTTTTATACATCAAGCTATCCCTGCTTTTACTGTTTGTCTCAACTGTTTTGAGCCAAGGTGGACCGGAAGTGACTGAACTTATCACCCATACAGGAACTGAACCGTCTCGTCAAATCAGAACCACGGTCTTCGGTGCTCCTCAGTTTTCATGTCCTGAAGGCCAGAGAAGAGATCATCAAGGAAAATGCAGAGATATTCACTGAACGTTAAATCCATTCTTACAATCTCTAATTATTAAAGTGTTTTTAAATTTCATTTGTATTTTTTCACTCACTGAGAGCTTTAAGAGTTAGCCTTTTTTATGCGAAGCTCTCTCCTAGAATGGTGGTTTATGTTGAGTTTCTCATGGTTTACAAATCAGTGAGCTTTAAATGTTAAGGTGTTAAGAGGAGTAAATACTTAAACAAGTGGTTTGCTGGGGTCAACACGAGTATGTAAATTTGCAAGTAGGATTACATCCTCTAATACGCGTTACATTGTCCTTTAGAGATAAATTAGAGTGAAGTGTGCATACTCCTTTTTTTCAGTGATTACAAGAAGTATGGAAACAAATATTTAATGTTCAAATAGCATTTATAAGTTTAAACATATGTGTTATCAAATCAAATGCATTAAACAACGTACGTATTTTTGAAGAAGGTGACAACAAAATTAAAAGCTTAATAAACCATAACTGTTTACCTATTTCAAAAGTGTAAAGGGCTGTTAACTCGGTTATAGGTAACATATTTAAAAAGCAAGTGTCAATGCATTCTATCTAGGAGTTATACAGTATACACGGTGGCAAATAAGGGTGCCAGTAAGAGTACGCATTAGATTTTGCCATCAAGTCCCCAATGAAGTCTGACAATTGCCAACTGGCGCTCTGACGTGTTATGGCCCAAAGATCCTGGCACGACCACGATCTACCAGTTTTGTTTGTTTTGGATTTACTCAAACAAATTTAACACTCAATATTTATGGGCCTGGAGGAGCACAGTAAAAAGTGGTATTAAAATATAATTCGGATAAATGTTTGTCCTTAAAAAATTTGCTTTGTGCTTTTTAATGAAGTTTCTACATAATATTCACAAACTTGAAAACAGGAAAGAAAAAAAACTCACTATGTACGGTATTTAACTACACAACTATAATGTTGAAAATTTGACGTCTATGACTTCTAAAATGTTCATTTTGAACCATATTTGCTTGAGCTATCAAATTTTACCAATCGCCAAAAGTAATCTAATGAATATTCGATGTCATAATCACATTACAAATGGTTAACTGATGGAAAGCAATATATACGGTACATAACAGTATAGCCAAGAGTAATATTTTGTTGCTTAACCAGAAGAAATATCTTTATAGAGAGTCAGTGTAAACAAGGAAAGTTGGGGACATAATTATCGTCTACAATGATACATAATCTGAGTGAATCCCACTGCATCCTCGCTGACCTTGGTTAACTCAGGAGGCACGAGTCCAGTCTGTACTGCTCGCTCATTTATATTTCTTCAACTTCGCATCTGCATCTTCAGAACTTTTTATAGGTAAGTACAGAATCAAGCTTTATACTTGAAGACTATTACTCTTTATAAGTGTTTCTTAAGTGAAAACAACTAAATTACTGTTTTTACTTATGTAACGTACGTTAAAAAATATACTCGTATGAAACAAATTGAGATGTTTTACAAATATATAGGTAGCCTTTGCACATAACCTAAGTATTTACGGTAAAATGGTCGTAATTATTTTATTAACTAATTTACGATACACCCAGATGTCAGCTGGAGGGTGAGAAAAATATTGCACTTTTAGATTCAGGTCGAACTGTTTGTTTAATTGGAGTAAGTATGTAATATGTATACTTTCTTTCTACTATTTTATACTACTATGTTTTATTTTGAATGTCTTTACCTTGTTGTCTTTATATTACTATTGTATTTTATTAAAAGAAAAATGGTTTTAAAATTGTAATATGTATAGTAGGTATAGTATAGTAAAGACGCAAAGAAAATTATTTTATATTTATTCGTTTTTTGTAATACCTATGTTAAGATTGTAAGAAATCAGCTTTAAAATGCCACATTTCACATAAAGTTTGTTTAAAATGATAATTATTATAATGGGTATTACAAAAGAAAAGGTTTTGCGTCGTTGAATTTGTAACAAAATGCCCTTTCTATTAAGGGTGGGCCTTCCCCCCCAGGGTATTGGGTGGGCGGTGGTTGACGCAAAGTACGTTAAAAACTTCAGAATACTATAAACACATTCCCTAAAGGTCTTCAAACAATGTTTTCTTTTCAAAAGTTAAGGTGGGGGACATTTAAAACTCGCTCTGTATAAATGTTTTTTTACAGTATGTGGCTGGTTATAGTGATAACAATAACACACTCTTTTAAAATTGTAGATTCATTTTAACTATATTTAGCACACGTACCATACAATGTGATTGCCACTCCCTCAGACCTATAAAATAACCTATAATACGATTAAGTAATCTTACAAATTTCTTACAATTATTGGTTTACACATTAAAACCATACAGTTATTTTGTGTCATCACACAAGTTTTTATTAATTTTAAGGGTTAAATAAACGATCTTTTGGTGTCCCACTTGTATTTTCAAATATTACTAGAAATTATAAACTTATCATTTTTAGTGTTTATTGGATAAGGCCGTCTTTCAGTTCTGCTTTGAACAGGTGGACAGTTAACTTCTAGTTAAGTTGTTTACAGTGAGCAAAATTTACATTTTTAAACAACTTTCATAATATTTAAATAAGTTATTAAAGATTATTTAGGAGTATAAAGGATAGAAGGAAGAAAAGGAAAAGAAAAAAGTAACAATATTTCGTATTTAATACGTTATCAAGTTAATTAAAGAGGAGAGGAACAGAGGGATAAATTGGGGTGAAAACAATAAACTATAATAAATATGGATTATTATAAATAAACTAAAATAAATAATGATTATTTATAAATAGAAGGTATTATTTTCATTCCTTATTACATATAACGTATAAACATTATGCAAAAATAGTCAACTGCAAACTTAGAATCAAAACATGCAAAGTAAAATCTAATCCCGAAGAAAATCCAGCCTTTCTATTGGCTGGCTGTTGGTTAAATTTTAACCACCGATAAAAACATTAAATTGGAAAAACAGCCCTTTGTGTTTGTCATTTTGATATTTGAAATATACATAGATGACATAATAAACCATTTTCAGACAAAATGTTTTGTTGAATTTCCCAATTTGTTCAGGTAACCCAGGATGTTCCTGCTAGCGTTCATCGCTCTCTTGACCACTCTGAGTGTCCTGGGTCAGGACCTGGCTGACACTTCCATGGACAACACTTCGTAACTGTGAACCCCGTGTTAGCTCGCAATGTGGCGTACACAGTCATCGGCGCCCCCGAGAAACCCTGTCCTGCCGGCCAGAAGAGAGACTCTGACAGGAAGTGTCGTGCCATACACAGCTAGAATCCATGTTTTTGATCTCTTTTGAACTAGTGTTGAATTATGTTAAGTTAATATTTTAAATAAAATAGTGTGATTAAATAAAGAAAAATATATTTTAACCTTAGCGAATAAAGATACAACGTTGTTTTATATTTAAACGAGTAAAAGATCTCATTGGTTAAACAGGACAGTTAACTGCTTTTAATAGTGACCTACAAGCAATCCTGGCGAAAGAAACGTTAAGTTGAGAATATTTAATATATCGTTTGAAAACTAACTTAGGTAAAGTCAAATAGTCAATCCTAAACTTGCTTGCTTTGAAAAGTATTATTGAGTTATTGTTAGCAAGTAAAAGGTTAATACAAAGGTGTTAAAAAAATTAAATTGAGTGTTTTATTTTTGTATGCGGTATTGAAATATAGTTAATTGTCATTCTAGAAGTCAATTACCATGGTTCAAGATATTCAAGATATTTAAATTAAGTTATGTTATTCAGCATCTATGCTCCATCTATTATAACATAATCTAAGTATGATTTTGCCATACTTATTTGTTTTACTATGTTTCTTTTTTTGTCACACAACTTTTTTTGTAAATGGCAATAGATAGTATTATTGGTATTTTTACTATCATTATTATCTTTGCTACAAACTATTATGGAACAGTATTCTAAACGAAAATGTAATGTTTCATTGTCAGTAACTACGCTTTACAACCGTAATGTTTACAACAGTTCATCTCTAAACCGTTATCTCTAACTTCTCCAAACATACGAGGCGTGTTTTTGAAGTAAGTACGTTTAAAATTACGCCCTGCTGCTATATGGTCAGCGTTCCTTGCATGTTCGTTGATAACTGCATCTTGGTCATGCCAGACACCAGTACGGCAATTTCAGCTGATGCGTACGCTTGCCTGTGACGTTTAAAATGCCTCCGTCTATCAAAGTCCCGCGACTGTGAAGTTCGATCTGTGATTAATTTTCTCAATGATGTTAATTTTCATCTGAAACAGTTGATGTTTATCGTGAGATCAAGGCAGTGTATGGAAAACATTATGAGAGAAGGAATGGTAAGAAAATGGGTTAGGGCGTTTAAAGATGGCCGCTCCAATATTCATGACAAGGAAAGTCGCCCAGGAAAATCAAGTTCAAACAAACCATGTGCCAAAATCATGTACACAGTGTTTTGGGAAGGGGTATTGTTGGTGGAGCTTTGCCCCGTGGGGACACAATAATTCAGAGCCTACTGTGACCTTGAGCTGAGTTCCACCGTGCTATCAGAACAAAAGGTGAAGCATGCTGACTAAAGGTATCATTTTTCTTCACGACAATGCCCGCCCACATCACAATGATAACCAAGATTGTATGCGAAAACTTTGTTGGGAACAATTTGAACACCCTCCCTACAGTTTAAATCTTGCGCCGAGCGACTTCCACATGTTCCTTCACAGAAGAAGCACCTGGGCGGCGTGCGCCGTCGATGACGATGAAGTCAAAACGGCTGTGCTGAATTTTGTGATCAGGCGGCAAGTTCTATGACATCGGAATTAAAAGCTAGCTGGACGATATTATAAGTGCCTAATAGTAATGGCAATTAGGTAGAAAAATAGTTTAAAGTACAGGCTTTCATGTAAAATAAAAATGATTATGAAATCTCTGCTTGTTGTTGTTGTTTTATTTAAAAACGGTACTTACTTAAAAAACATGCCTCGTATTATAGGTATACTATAGACTTCCCCGTATCTAATGTGTGTGGGCTTTGTAATTTGAATAACATGACACACTACAGGAAAGTTCTTAAAAGGTTCTGAAACAGGTGATGTGTTTGGGTCACCACAAGTGAGGGTGAATCTATGCAAATTTGCAAATCGGATTAAAACATTTACACACGTTACTTTGTCTCTCAGACACATCTGTCCGGCGGTGAGAGTTCAGAAAAACACATCAAACAAACAAACTTTACGGAAAAGAACTGCTATGTTAGTTTGATAGTTTAGTAGATTCATGTTTGTTAAGATTTAAAAGATACTCAACCGGACAAAACCGTTACACAAAAGAATTGGCAGAAATTCACTCCCCATGGTACTTACCGGAAACTACTGCAGAAGTAAATTACCAGTTGATTTTAAACATCAGATGACAAAATACAGACGGTACTGGGTAAGGTGTTTTCACGTTCATTTCAAGTCTTTAAGTTTCTACCTGGCTATTTAGCAAGACAATCAATCGCACAATCATGCCAACTTCCAATGGCTGGACTTTAAAGGTAAAATAAATTGATCACACAGAAAAAGTTGCTCAAAACATGCTCTCGTAGTCCCCGTTTAGGACGCTATTTTTTGGTGTAGAAATTACAAAATTTTTTTCCCTAGTTTTCATTGGTCGTCTCTAGATTTTTTTAAATCGTACGCTATATTAGAAAGAATATTAAAGGCTGTTTTAAAAGTGTATTATATTCTTTTACAAGCAGTCTTTGCCATTCTCGTGTATAAGGAGCATAGAGCCACTCCTATAACCCGTGATATAACCCTATATTTGTACATTTCGGTTCATAAACGGCGTCGGAAACAGGGGATTACGAAACCATGTTTTGCCACTTTTTGAGTGAACGGTACGTTGCAATATCGCTACTACCATTTCTCTCAACTGGCATGGTCTGCGGCACGCGTGTCTCTTCAAAGAGCTAAACCAGGCGACAGCCCTAATAGATGATGTTTTAAAAAAAGATAAACTTGATTCCACCTCCCTTTTGACCACTGGAGAAATAAGTAGCCAATACTCACTATTTCATTGTACATCTTGGGTTCTTTGTGAAGTTGACTAATATCCTCTTACGTGTACATTATAAAAGGTATACCTTCTAAAATATACACCTTATTTGTAAGAATATTATAATTGTTTTAAACAAAACAAATCTCTAAAATGGCAACTAAATATTTCCCCTTCGAACAATATTTAAATCTCCTGCGACACAAATATCAAACCTTAAATTTAAATATCTATGACTTATACTAGTGTTAGTCTCTACTGGTTATACATTAATCATTGAGTAGCATATAACGTTGTATAATACAAAACTGTGTAAATGATGTTCTATGGCATAATGGTTTTTACGAGGAATCCAGTTTAAAGTTTTAATTCCACTCAAGTTTCTTGCAAAGATCTTGACTCTCAAATCAGAAACAATAAGTTGCTGGTTGAACTTGAGAATCTAGTGATGTAATTTACCATTTTTCTTGTAAACACTGTACATTGAACCTCAAATTACGTGTTATAATGACTCGCCAACGTTTGAATGTAGTCCACAAATTTAGAGAATGATTACATAATTTACCTGATTTACGCAAAATTAACCTTACGCTTATGTAGACTTCAACTACGAAATTTAGCTTCCATAGTAGCACACAAATATTTTTGAAATCAAGAATTATTTTGGCTTAACTTTTACTTTATATATTGTATTTAAAGCATAGTACATAATATTATGTGGTATCTGGTATTAAAAGGTTCTGATAAGAAGATTTACGTGTTTTGTTTTTTAAATTATATTACCGTTTTACTCCTAACTCTTATACACTCATTGTTTATCATGATGTCAATTTTTCCACGAAAATTACTCAATCCAGTTTTTCTCCTCTACTAGTTTTTACAAACATAGGGTGAGTTTTAAATCCCCTCCTTAACTTTTGGAGAATGAAAGTTTTTGAAAACTCTGGGGAATGTTTTTAAAGTATTCTGAAGTGTCTTTTGACGTACTTTGCGTCAACCCTTCAAACTATTGGTAAACGGCTACAATTCTACATACAATCTTTTAATAACAAATTTGACTTTGAAAATGATTTTTGGGAAACGTTACAACTCTATAACATAATACAAATTTTTTTATCTGATGTTTAGCATGTTAAACCTGATTTCTTGTAATATTTAAGTGGGTACAAAAGAACGAGTGGAGATAAAAAGCCTTCTTTGTGTTGTTGAATTTGTATTGAAACTCCCTTTCTTTGAGGTGCCACAAGGTTGCCAAGAATTGTGGGTATACCAAACTTCAGAATCCTATAAACACATTCCCCAAAGGATTTTAAGAAAAATTACTTTTTCAAAAGTTAAGGTGAGGGGGCATTTAAACTTACCCCAAAGTGTTAGTGATTCGCCAACTCCTAGTGTCATCAATTTTCTGTTTTATAATACTTAATGATTTCTTTTGTAGAAACTGTACAAACACTAAGTGAGTAAAGAAAATTCAAGATTATCCTTTATATATTTTGTACAATTTCAATAGTACAACCAATACTTCTTAATTTGTTTTTAAAGTTACTGTTACTTTTTAAATGCTGCTCCACCCTTATCATTTTGTGCTTGAGCCCGAAGTTGTCGGAAAGTGAAGTTGTTGTTGTTGTGAGGTTAATGTTGCTAGTTTGACAGTTGTTCATTAGCATTCACAGCTTGTCTGCCGGACAACAGTTCACAAACTCACCACCAGAATGCGTCGGTTATGCGTATTACTCCAATGCATCTTAGCAGTTTTAATAATAACAAAATAAAAAAAATACAAACCATATGAAATAGTATATTGCCAAACAAGGGGCTAATGGTTTCACGTGTAAGGCGAAGTCGATCACATTAATAGTTCTGTTATGCCCTGGAACAGACACTTTAGACATGTTGTTACCATTGTATTTAAAAATTGCCCATTTAAGCCGAAAGTGCGTTATTAATTTTGTTTTGTTAAAATGTAAATAGTCTACGTATAAAAACAATTAAATATCCACTTTATAATTATGTTTTAAAATTTACAATTTCATGAAGAACATCATTTAATATAGAATATCAGGAAATACAGGAAAATCCTAACATACGACATTTAGACATTTTGAAAATATAATATGGATTCTGAAAAAAAATAAAGGAATGAAGTTTTTAGACCAAAAAGCTAATTTAGAGCCTTGAGGTAAAACGCAAGTAGAAACAGCTTAATGAATCATGAAAGTTAAACACAAATTAAAAGCGGCAGGTACAGCGCACAAAGAGATATTTATAAAGAGATTATTTAGTTTATACAAAATTAAGATCTATATTTAATTAAGATCTATCTTTATTCAAACTTAATTATCAAGATTCCTGCAAAGAATCATTCAAATCATTATCAATATTGCCATTATCATCTCTTTATATAGAAACGGTATTGTTTTTGCGTTAAAATATTCTTTTTGTTGAACAGAACAATGTATACAACACCAGAAACCAACGATTCGGCCAACCTACCACACGGACCTCAGATTTGTGACAGGTTTCCTATGGAAGCTAGTAGACAATTGTAACATAAATTACCCACTAACATTAAAGATAAAATTCAAAACAGTTTAAAACCAATATTAAAAAGTACTTACTTCAAAATTGTTTATAAATTACGAGAGTTTCTGGACAACTAAATTATCGTTCGATACATACCAATTAGTAAAGTTTTATTTCTGGCTTCAGTCTTTGAATTAGGTGGTATTAGGGTTTGTGTTGTTTTGTTTTTTTATGTCAAAGAAACAATTTTATTGTAAAACTGACAATAAACAGCTATTATATTTATAATAGAGACACATATAATATTTGATCAGGGAAGTTACAAAGCCCACAAAATATAACAGCTCATTCGAGGGTGAACAATTAAAGCCCAAGCTATTCAACTATTCAAGACAGCGTTAAGTTACTTGGTGTGGTATTCAAAAGGAAATACTGTATCTTGTTACTTTTGAGAACTTTCCGAAGTAAATAACAAATATTAAGTTTTTTTACATAGGAATTAGCTTGTTTACTTATATGCCAAACAGTACTGGAGTACTTCTTAAGCATTCAAAACTAATATTAATTAAATGCTGGTG
The DNA here is from genome assembly GCA_018831715.1 of Matsumurasca onukii. Lineage (NCBI taxonomy): Eukaryota > Metazoa > Arthropoda > Insecta > Hemiptera > Cicadellidae > Matsumurasca > Matsumurasca onukii. Next base: position 36,531,480 of record CM032058.1, on the reverse strand, counting down.
AAACCAAAAGCGAATCTGTCTTTCTAAAAATATGCTTATTTGTTTCAAAACCTGCAAATATTCATAACAAGGTCACATTGGCATTACTTACGATTGTCTTGATGCAAACAAGAATAATACAAGGTACATTGGTAACGATTTCTAAAAAATTCGAGAACACCACCCAATTAAGGGATAACATGAATAAGCAGCTAAATATTAATGATTGAATACCTTATAATTAAATCGTTATTACTATTTTCAATATTGGAAATGTAAGGTCTGATGCTGGTTAGTACAGACAGACTCTATTATCCGTAGAAGATTTCCCAGGGAGCTGGAATCTTTAATTTCTTTCCATCGAACCAAAGAAACGCAATTACACAAATCGGATTCCTCTTGGAATCGAACCAATTAGAATTAAAACCCAAACACCTTCTCCGATCTGTTAAATGAAATTTATTCAAATAAATCTTTACCTTCTTCTTATCTTAAAAGTTTATATTGGTTATCAGACACTTTGAGTCGTATTTTACTACACCAGATTTGTTTACATCAACCAATATAAACAGTACAACAAAAATATGTTTCTAAAATAAAACTAAATGAACTATTTGTTTGTCTTTAGTGATGATAGAAGTAAACACATACATATCACATTTTCAATGGATGTTTGAACGAATCAAGCGTTCGACTGAAGGTACTCAATGTAGAGTTTGTTCCATTTCGGTTAGCTGTTTACCTGTGGCCTTCTTTGGAGTCTTCTTAGAAATTGTTTAAAGAAAATTACTTGGTTTTGGAAATGTTCTTTTTAGAAGCATAACATAACGTGAAAGTGTTTTTTTAGCTGAGATCTCTTTAGTGAGCTTATTAAATATTTTGTAGTAGTGGTGCAAAGGCTCTTTAATGTAATACATCCAAAAATATTCAATAATGTGAAATTCAAACAATTGTTTAAACATTTTGTTTGAAACTCTTGAATGACTTTTGATACTGAAAATGCAAAAAAATGCAAATGATGTTGCACTTGAATGTACATTTTTGTATCTGTATTTATTTGTTGTTCTAAAACTGATTTTGGTATGTCGAGTTTAGTATTTAAAAAACACCATTTTTTATTTTTATTTAGAATTATTTATTTGTAGCTGAGAGGAAAATGGTTGTTTATTAACTAATTAAATGTACTAATCCTTAATCTAGTTTATGTTTGTGAGTAGCTTTTTGCCATATTTTAATGTAGCCTATACACAAATAATGGCGATACCATTACTGACCTAGGGAGATTCTGTTTATTTTGTTGAAAATGGTTTCTTTTAAACTATTATAAATCATTAATGAATTTAACTCAAGACTTATTTTTGTTTAGCTTTTGAAAGTCAAAATTTAACATGCACTTTAATAATAAATCATATATATTCGGTTTCATGTCAAATATATCTACTTTTTTATTTAATATATATATAAGTTATGCATATGTATGATGTAAACTACGTAGCTTGTTAACATGTACAACCAAATTATTACTATATTAAATGCAAAATTTGTCTCGACAAAAAGATTATCATTTTTTCATTACATATAACTCACCTACAAGGAATGCTTTAGATTTTGCTCCTTAACGAACAACGCTATAGAACAAAATGAGTATTGAATAAAAAATCATAACTTCAGTTAAAAAGTTTTAATTTTTACAACCGATATAAAAAACTACATACTGTATATTTTTTAAACTACATACTGTTTATACTATTAGTAATAATCCTTAGCCAAGTTAAAAAGAAAACACGAATTTGGCCGTCACTATTTTACAAATAAAGTCTAATTCACCGAGGGTTATAGGAAATACAAAATATATTTTCTAATGTATGAATAAAAAAATTAAACATACTTGGGTGAATTTTACGTTATAATTCATCTACAGACGTTCTCCTAATTCAAATGGGCAGTAGTTATATACACTTCAATAGTAAACCTTGCATGTAAAAATACTACAAACGTGACTAATTATATCGTTAAAAACTGGAGAATTGGTTTTCAACGCCACAATAAAATCTTTGATAAAACACAAAAACTAACTGATAAACACTGATAAACACGTGCTAGTAATATAACAGTTCTAAACTTAGTATAGAAATGCAATACTGAACAATCTCAATCAACGCCAACATTTAGATTAAACGCTTGATTGTGTTTCTAAACAACAATTCGAGTTTAATAACAGGTTATCAGTGATCAATTTCTGCTATGTGGAATAACAAAAACTATCATATTAACCTTTTATAGTAAACTTAGCTACTTTCAAACTAAAATTGAGTCTTAAGTTTATAAAAGCTTATGTACATATATACATGTGAAGGAAGACTGAAATGATGCATACCAAAAGAGAACATACTGGCAGGGTGTCTTTAGACAGAAATAAGACACAAAATATAAGGAAAGATCATTTTCAACCCAGTGATGTTCAGTTAATCTATATACTCGTCAGAGGTAAAACCATTCTTGACTACGTACAAACAGTTTATGGAAAACCCTTTATTTGTTATTACTTAAAATATACATTAGGTTTTATTTTTCCTGAAAGAACGACTCAAATAATTAATTTAACCATGTGTTTGTATGTTTTTCGTTGCACAGTGAACAAAGCAAACACAATTTTAAATTTCGAGATACGCTAGAATAAAACGATTTTATTGGACCATTGGACAACTAGGTTACCAAACACTATTCTGAGTAGTTTTTTGTTTGTTTGTGGTAATTTGAAAATAGCAATATAATTACTACCTAGAGCTTATAAAAACTGTTTAACCAGTTCATTTATTCTGCTAAGGTCGTTGGTAGAACTTCAAATGCAACTAAAAAGTTACTTGATGTTTCTATATACAGCCAATAAAACAATAAAACATCTCAAGTCATATATAATACAACCTTTTTGTCACTCCATTAAATAAAATTAACACACCGCTCCTAAGTCTAATAATAAATTAAGTTGTACAAACACCATGACATATTGTCTGTTTAGTGCACTATTTCTGTTTGCTGATGTTCTGCTGTTGTCTCCTCGGTTTGAAGATGTAAGTCTGCAGGTAGAAGTTGATGAAGAAGGCAGCAATGACGGAGACGTTGGTGATCCAGATGATGTTGAAAGCCTGGGACACCTCACATTGGTTGCAGTAGAGGTAGCCAAGGTAGGCGATCACCATGGCGAATTGCAGCTGAACATGATGGAAACACCAGCAGTTTTATTACAGGATTTACGGTTGTAAGTGTTAACAAAGATAGGTAGATAGAGCAGAGATGCCGAATGGCTGAGGCTCGCATAACTGAGGCAGCCCACACAAAATGCGCTGCGAATTCTTTAAGAGTCTTGAGCAGGGCCACTAACGCACGCGAAAGTTCATTCCTTCTCGAAAATCGCACGAATTTGGTCGCATTTAAGTTATTGAATTCGGAAAAACTTGAGCATGAAGCATAGGGGAGAGAAGGACGGAGAGGGACGGAAGCGCTCGATTCTGTGCTTGGGCTTCCTAACTGTGTTGATTTTCCTACCTTAGCCATGTGGCATCTATGCGCATCTACCTACTATAACATTATATATAATTGTGTCCTTTTTTTCTTAATTTAGACATTCTTGTTTTGAGATCCCAGATGCTAGAATGATGTGGTGCTGACGATAGTTTCGGTCTAATAAGACCATCTTCCTAACGATCGTCAGCACCACATCTAGCATCTAAGTTTCATCAGATCTCCAGGCTACAAAAGAAGGTAATAACTTTTAAATAGGTTCTGAAACCGGAAATTATAGTTTATTATAGAAACTTCTCAAGAAGGTGCAAATTGAACTTCATTACGTAACTCCTTGAACCCTTCAGTGAAGTACCAAATGTGACTTTGTTTGGAAACATTTTATGTCAAGTAGAGGGTTGTTTCTTAGAGAAAAAGTGAGTGTTTTAAGACATCATTTAAGAAACTCAAAACAGGTTTATCCGAAATCTAAAAAAAAAACACGGATAAGCTCTTTCTAATTCCATAAAATAACATATTCGAATTTAACCTTAGCTCAAGAACGCTATCTAATTTTACGAAACTTGCAGGCGCTGTTGGACGGTTGTGCCACATAAGTTGAAAGAAAGCCCGTTGTTGAGCTAGTTTTACGTGCGTGGTGTGTGTTCCTTGGGTGGACGAATTCAGCCTTTTTCTGCGCTGACTCTTAATGACTTTGGGTTGAAGAATCGTGTGAATCGTACGAACGTCCGATCCGTTGAACGTGTTAGAACACTATGCATTTTATAGACTCGCCAAGGGAGATTATTAAAGCCCATGATTTTGCTTCACGATGATACTGTCTGATCAATCAATGTAGAATGAACACGTAAATAAATGGCATTGTTTTTAATAAGTTAGAAACTGTTAAGCCTTGCGTCAATTTATTTATAACTTGGACACGTTAAATTAAGATCCTAGCAAGAGTTTGAAGTTCTAAAACTGCGTGATTATGTGATACAATTTGTTCAATGTTACATTATTTATCGCAAACGTAGATTTTATCGGGGCCGAATCGTACTTTTTAAATGTGCCCTGTACCATTTTTAAAATGAAGACTAGCTCAAAGACCGCTGCGGGTTAAAGAATAATTAGACCTTAGGTTAGAGTTTTAATGTAAATTAGACTTTCCTAAGTTTTGTAACAGTTCCTGTATTTTGCAATAGTTGAACCATTGGCAGTGGTTCTCACAAATGGTCTGTCTGTAGATTGAAGGCTGTACTACCAGTTGCAGGCGCGTCAGATAGCGCTTCCACCACAGATATCTTGTACTTCCGGTCCGAAGCTGGCCAGGAAGTAGTAGCTATACATGATCACGTGGACAAAGTTGTTGAGCATGAGAGGTGGCGTCCCTTGCGTGGCTGAAATAGTCAAATTAATACACTATAAATAAAGCCAGTTGTATTGATGACTGGTGACTGAACGAGTAAATGTTTAAGATACTCCCCGGCAAGCGACCTCCCCAACCATACACCATAAGCTCTTGTGTGGAAATCGTGGAGAAAATCTGAAAATTATTGTTTTACGGCTCTGACAAGTTGGCGGCCAAAGATGGCGTCTGAAAATCTGTCAGCAAAACGGTTGCTCGGATCTTCAATATGATGAAAATCGTCAGAAAGAAATGTTGTACAACCTTTGTATTTAACACTTTTCCCACCTCTGGCGGTTTCGTTGCTAGATCAGTGTTACGAAAATATATATTTGCAAACACAGAGACCATTGTTGAGGATTTAGACTTAATCTGTCCTGATATCATTCGATGGTTCATTTCATGTTGCGATTACGTACCTCTAATGTACTTTATAGACAGCCACGTAAAGAACACCATGGCGACGTGATGGTACAGATGAAGGTAGGTGACGTGAGATTGCTTTCTCAGCACCATGATGCACTGAAACATTTAATCAATTCATACACAATTATAATTTACAAAACAGTTTTACCTTCGCTGTGGTTGAGTAATCAAATCTATAATTTACGTCCATTACTCTACTTCTTGTTTATTATACTGTACAACTAGGGTTACTCCATGGTGAAAAGATATATGGATACTTTAGAGTATTAAACTAACGCACATATACGTCATCAAATTAGCCTTAATATTGGGACCTTGAGGAGATCCGCCAGTGAGCTTGACTTCTGCCTGAATGGGACTCGATCCAGGTTCAGTACATACAATGCAAGTTGTTAACTAAGGCGTGTTGATTTTCCTACCTTAGCCATGTGGCATCTATGCGCATCTACCTACTATAACATTATATATAATTGTGTCTTTTTTTCTTAATTGTAGACACTTAATTACCTTCTTTGTAGCCTGAGATCCTGATAAAACTTAGATGCTAGATGATGTGGTGCTGACGATAGTTTCGGTCTAATAAGACCATCTTCCTAAACGATCGTCAGCAATATCAAGCATCTAAAATTTCAAGCATCTAAGTTTCATCAGGAACTAAATAGGTTCTGAAACCGGAAATTATAGTTTATTATAGAAACTTCTCAAGAAGGTGCAAAATTGAACTTCATTACGTAACTCCTTGAACCCTTCGGTTAAGTGAAGTACGTAAATGTGACTTTGGGTTTGGAAACATTTTATGTCAAGTAGAGGGTTGTTTCTTAGAGAAAAAAGTGAGTGTTTTAAGACATCATTTAAGAAACTCAAAACAGGTTTATCCGAAATCTAAAAAAGATAAACACGGATAAGCTCTTTCTAATTCCATAAAAATAACATATTCGAATTTAACCTTAGCTCAAGAACGCTATCTAATTTTACGAAACCCTTGCAGGCGCTAAGTTGGACGGTTGTGCCTCATAAGTTGAAAGAAAGCCCGTTGTTGAGCTAGTTTTTACGTGCGTGGTGTCTTGTGTTCCTTGGGTGGACGAATTCAGCCTTCCTCTGCGCTGACTCTTAATGACTTTGGGTTGGAAGCAAAATTCGTGTGAATCGCACGAACGTCCGATCCGTTGAACGTGTTAGAACACTATGCATTTTTAGAGAGACAGATAGACTCGCCAAGGAGATTATTAGGCCCATGATTTTGCTTCACGATATTGTCTGATCAGTCAATGTAGAATGAACACGTAAATAAATGGCATGTTTTTAATAAGTTAGAAACTGCTAAGCCTTGCGTCAATTTATTTATGACTTTGGACACGTTAAATTAAGATCCTAGCAAGAGTTTGAAGTTCTAAAAACTGCGTGATTATGTGATACATTTTGTTCAATGTTACGATTTTTATCAAACGTAGGAGTTGATTGAAGCCAATTATTAATTTGTTGGATTAACATTATTTTTAGTGTAACTCTTTAAAGAATCGTACTTTTTTAAATGTGCCCCTGTACCATTTTTAAAATGAAGACTAGCCCAAAGATCCGCTTCCAAGCGGGTTAAAGAATAACTAGACCTTAGGATAGAGTTTTAATGTAAATTAGACTTTCTAAGTTTTGTAACAGTTCCTGTATTTTGCAATAGTTGAACCATTGGCAGTGGTTCTCACAAATGGTCTGTCCGTAGATTGAAGGCTGTACTTACCAGTTGCAGGCGTCAGATAGCGCTTCCACCACAGATATCTCTGTACTTCCGGTCCGAAGCTGGCCAGGAAGTAGTAGCTATACATGATCACGTGGACAAAGTTGTTGAGCATGAGAGGTGGCGTCCCTTGCGTGGCTGAAATAGTCAAATTAATACACTATAAATAAAGCCAGTTGTATTGGTGACTGGTGACTGAACGAGTAAATGTTTAAGAGACTCCCGGCAAGCGACCTCCCTCAACCATACACTCTTATAGAAGCTCTTGGTGTGAAATCGTGGAGGAAAATCTGAAAATTATTGTTTTACGGCTCTGACAAGTTGGCGGCCAAAGAAGATGGCGTCTGAAAATCTGTCCTTGTACCTGATATTTTGCATCATTGCAGCAAAACGGTTGCTCGGATCTTCAATATGATGAAAAATCGTCAGTTTGGAAAGAAATGTTGTACAACCTTTGTATTTAACACTTTTTCCCACCTCTGGCGGTTTCGTTGCTAGATCAGTGTTACGGAAAATGTATATTTGCAAACACAGAGACCATTGTTGAGGATTTAGACTTTATCTGTCCTGACATCATTCGATGGTTGTTTTTCATCTCATGTATGCGATTACGTACCTCTAATGTACTTTATAGACAGCCACGTAAAGAACACCATGGCGACGTGATGGTACAGATGAAGGTAGGTGACGTGAGATTGCTTCTTTCTCAGCACCATGATGCACTGAAACATTTAATCAATTCATACACAATAATAATTTACAAAACAGTTTTACCTTCGCTGTGGTTGAGTAATCAATACTATAATTTACGTCCATTACTCTACTTCTTGTTTATTATACTGTACAACTAGTGTTACTCCATGGTGAAAAGATATATGAAGACTTAAGAGAGTTAAAACTAACGCACATATACGTCATCAAATTAGCCTTAATATGTGGGGACCTGGAGGAGATCCGCCAGTGAGCTTGACTTCTGCCTGAATGGGGTTCGACCCAGGTTCAGTACATACAATGCAAGTTGTTTACTAAGGCGTGTCAAGTTTACACAGCTGTATAGTTTTATTTTATTTGACTAAAACAAAATTTATGTTTTCTGTTTACTTACCGTATCTAAGAGATCAATGATCTTGGAGAACAAGTAATGCCAAGCTGATAGTTGTAACTGAAACATTAATAGAACCATCTTACATTTTATCTTGTGACTTATGACTTCTGGTGGACAAATAATAAAATAATTACAAGTCAAACTTCCTTCCCAAATAGATCTTAATTTGTATAAACGCTAAATAGCTAATTTATTACTAAATAAATTTGAAGGCAAAAATATTTGGACCGAAACGGGATTTGAACCAGGGTCTCCCAGTTGCCGGGTGTTTATGCTCACCACTACACCATCCGGTCAATTCTGACATAATTATGTTTATACTTACAACATAACTGACTTCTACTTCGAGGCTTCGGTCCGCAGAATGGCAAACTTGGTACATGAGATAGTTGGTGGCTTTTGGACTAAACAACTGCAACCAACACACATTATTTAAGTACTGTAGTTAATAAATTCTATGTTAGTTTATGAGCTATTTCAAACGGTGTAAAACTCCGGACCCTTGGCACACGTTATAAGGGTATCGTACGGTTGAAAATATCAACTTTAAATTTGAAGTTACCATGGATTAGCCCCTGGTCCTGAAATTGGGACTTTGCAAAATAAATTTTGTATAGTATGAAAACCCCTTATGTACTCAAAGATCGTGTGCACGATTGGTTGGTGCCAGTGAAGCCTCGTTAAGTAGTTTCCAATTCGCAGTTTTTAAATCTTATTTACATATTTCATAGATATTTCTATAAAGCTTACGATATAGGTTGATTTGTTTAAATTTCCTGTTGTGTAGGGCACCTACGTTATGATTATAATACGATTTAGCTTATGCTTCACTTGACATCCAGAGAAATTTCCATACCTATTTAATTTTCTTTACCTGTATAACAGTCCTTCAATTTTATTTGAAAATAAATGTGGGATTACGAATATGATGACTGACTACAGTAGTAATTTGTTAGATTAAGTATATTGCAAAACTATGTAAAGTTATTGATCATTATTATATCACTATTTGAGATGCCGACCACTCGCATGAGGGTATTTTAAGGCAAATATGTGGTGAAGGATGAGTGTGATGTAGTAATGAGTTATGAGGTGTAGTCTTGTTACAAACTAAGGCCGACTCTTCCTTAGAATGGGTCATTAATTATAAGCCCAATGACCAATGGAAATACAAGGACCAACGGCTTAACGTGACTTCCGAACCACGCAGATGATGGTCTGAGATGTCTAAACGATGGTGGGAGTTGATGCGGGTATCTTCAGATGCTCACTGAGACTATCTGAGCCGCTTTAGACCTATATCATCCTCAAAACCTGAGCTCCATGAAGCTGGATTAAAGGACCACGCAACGAGTCCCGGTTAATCATACTCGATCCCAAAATATTGCTCACAGAAATACTAATAACAATAATTAAAAACTGAACCTTACACCTATTAACGTTTAAAAGCATAAAAATTATTAACATACAACCATATGAAGCATCCACGAGTTGTAAGCCACTTGGAGGAGGTTGTAGAGCTGCATGAGTCTGTTGAGTTGGTAGGGTTGTCGTTTACTCATGTACTTGGGACCCAGGTGCAGCACAAGGACCAAATACAGGGCGATAATGGAGATAACAGGAACCGGGGACCTCACTAGTAACCATGACTCGACGATATCTTCTGGAATAAATGGTTAAGCCATAGGGTAAATGAGTAAGCTATAGACTTTGGTAATTTAAAACTAATTTAACAGGTATAACTTTTAAGGTAATGTACTTTTAGTGACTAAAAAATATCTGGCAATACTAGTATCTTATTAAATAAAGGAATCATCCAGTGGGGGCAAGCAGTTGTTTGATGATGATAGGGTGCATAATAGAAACCCCATGTTATGTTATTATGCTTGCATACAGCACAACCTTCTAGTTTGGACGATACAGAAGACACAACAGGAAATTCCACTTGAAACTTCCCTTCTATAAATCTCCGTGTCAACAGAAGAGCCACAGAACGTTTAAAACGGGCATTGCAACTGAACTACTATCAAAATTTGTCCACTAAACGCTGGTGAATACAAAGTATGGTAATTTGGACGTTGTCTTAAAAAAATCGAATTTACATTTATTATTTTTACTTAGGCTATTGTTCAACTTTCTTTATGAAAAATCAAAAACAAATAATAACAAGTTGCACATTGGACTAAGCATGGGTTGACAAAAACATGACTACTCCCTTGGATACTGAAAGAGAGTATTGATTTCAACAAAAATGTTGGTAAAAGAATCAGTGTTGACAAACTGATATAAATAATTATTTTGTTCTACACTATGAGTAACACGAATAGCTAACTTAATTTCTTTTATATTGATTTACTTCTTCCTCTGTGACATCCAAGAAGAATTTTAGATTTAGTTTGGGTCAAATTATTGACTAGTGTAGTTAGTTACAAAACACATGACGCAAATTAATGACATTATCATAGAATATGAGCATTTCTCTGTTAGAGAGGGAAGTTAATCCAGATTAGATCTCAATTTAATTCGGATCTAGCAAATACCCATTGCGCTGAAAATGAGGTCCGATTTCCAATCTATTTGGATTGGGTGTAATTGGGTAAAACGTAATCCACGACAATTGGTAGCAGGGAAATTTTATTACACACCTACGGGCTCGAGCACAATCTGTTTCAGTCTTTCCAAAGGGTAATTGATTATGGTATTTTTGCCTTTGCAAGTTCAACTTAGATAAAATGGTAATTAAAAATTTGGCTCCAGTGAAAAAGACAATTTCTGTTGTCCAATAATTATTATCACACTCGTACGGTAAATGGTTGTTAAAGATGAACTTTATGAATTTACAGATTGATAATCTACCAGCCGTAAGGCGTATTATGAAATTAAGTTTTAGTTTATACAGTAGTGTGTCGACAAAATCAACCAGGTAAAAAAGGTCAATAGCCAACACAACATTTTAAAGGTTAAACGGTCTTAAGCTAGTATTGCTCGTTCATTCAATCCTCTAGGACACATATTACGATGAGAGAAATACCTAGTACATAATATCTTCTATCTAGTGGTGTGGCAAAGGTGGAAATAAAAAGTCTTATTAAAATACTATAGAACAATTTCTCAGTTATAATTTAATTCAAAACACTATTCATTTTTTTTAAGGTTTCATACAATTTTAATAAAAGAGCTCTTTTGCCGGTTAAGGCATCATCGATTGTTTACAAGACAGTAACATCTGTATAAAAAAATAACACAACTTAACATTAAACAAATACAAATGAAACAATCTGAAACAATACACAAACCTTTAAAAATTGTTGCAACTACTATAGTATTAAGAGGCTGTTTTAACAATTTTTGGCTGATTTAAGAAATTGTATTTGTGTACTTTTAAGTTGTGTTATTTTTTCATACAGATTTTACAGTTTTGTAAACAATTGATGATGCCTTAACCAAGGAAAGCGCTCGTATATTAAATTTATATGACCCTTTAAAAAAGTGGATAGTTCTTAAAGGTTTGATCAAGACGAAGTATAATTAAATTTACTAAAAACCTTTTCACGCCTTTAATTGTTAATTTTAATTATCTCCGAAATCTTGGTCCCGTCGTTGTTTTTATGTTATTTTTTGTTCTTCGCTAATCTAATTTGTATCGATAACAGTTTATAGGAATACCAAGAAGGCTGACGTCGAGGACATTTTTTGTTGATTGGAGGTTTTTGCTTGATTACATTCGATGGACACCCGGATATACAGAATACAAATTGTCAACATTAAAAAAACTTGCCGGAACCTGGCAGGATCGTTAAGGACATTGTTAATCGTAAAGTAACCAATATTCACAGTAGCTGTACACCGCAGAAATGTTGACATTATATTTGACTCAATATAGAGGGTGAGTTTTATAAGTCGCCCCTCCACCTTAACCTTTGAAAGAGGAAACATTTAGAAAAAAACCTTTAGGGAATGTTTTTATAAGGTTCTGAAGTTTTTTTGACGTACTTTTGCTACCCACCACCACCCCAAACCCGGGAGGGGAAGGGCCCCCATTTTTTTTTAACGAAACCCTGTGACATCTTACTTGAAAGGGTATAAAAACACAAACTCATTGATATCAGTAAAATTATTTTACGACGTTTCTGTACAAAATGGCGGCTCAAAACGTTTTCAATTTTGTCTATTTTCAAAAGTTTGAAAAATTAATCTTCTAACATATTATTTTAAAGCTTTAATTAGCCAAAAACTAAATATTTTATTGTTTTAATTTTTTTAATATAGCGATTGCATCCATTTATTTGCTGAAAAAATGAAAACGTTTTAAACCGTTTTTGTTTAGGAACGTTGTATATTTTTTTAATGGTATCAATGAGTTATACCCTTTCAATTAAGGTGTCACACGGAGGGGGGTCGTATTTAACAAATTTAGGGGGTTTCCTTCCACCGGTTTTGGGTGTGGGTGGGTAACGAAAAGTACGACAAAGGACACTTCAAGACCCTGTAAAGCCATTCCCCAAAGGGTTTTAAAAAATCTTTCCTCTTTCAAAAGTTAAGGGGGAGACATATAAGACTCACCCTGTATACCTACTACATAGTGTTTAAATACTGTGATGATTGGTTCGGAACAGCTGTTGAAGTTTGAATGGCCACCGCATGTTTGTATTTGCAGGGTTCGGACCCAGGTGCAGCTACGCTACTCCCAAAGTGGTAACATTAGCCATGCTTGTAAACCGTGCAGTTAAATGTAATTGAAACATGCAACGGGCATACATTATATACCTACAGACGGCTTTACTGATTAAATCACTTTATGTTTAGAGGTTTATTTGTAGTTTTTAAATATTTTCAGCCTTAAATGTCACAGTTGTACAAATATTTGTATTGCTAGGCAAAATCCAGTTTTACATAACAATAAAAACACAACAATTAGAAAAAGAAATTATCAAATTAATAGAAACTCAGTCAATTTTCAAAGTGGCAAATCCAATTTTCAAAGTGTTAGTTAGTTAACTAACAGTATTATAGCTTTATTAACACAATTGTTTAAACTTAAATTTGAACTTATAATTTTGCTCTTTGAATTGCATTAGTAATCCGTTTTTTCTTTTTAACTAGAGAGTCCAGCACGTACAATTAAACCCAATCCAGATCTACAGAAACAAGGACTGGACCTTCGGTACTTTCCATTACTGATACCATAACTTAAAGTAGTTATTTTGTTTTTTAATAGTTATAAATTTATAAGGCAAAGAGAGACATAATTCTAAATTTTGCAAACAAGTCTCGACAAGAAACTAATCTAATGAACTTAAGAATTTTAGAAACAAAATTCATTCATCCAACTATACAAGGCTTGTCGAATCATATAAGATACTAATATTACTTTGTGAAAAAGCGGCTAGTGGATAAATAGTATATTTCATAAATACTCGTATTATAAAGTGACACTTCTCGACACGAGGTCAAGTTAAATGACCGAGGATAAAAATGACACTATAGGGCCGAGTGATGAACGATACATTTTGTCATGATGGAAATTATAATGAGAAATAAATGTCCGTAAATGTTTTAATATCATAAAGAAATTAATTATGTAAACATTGTTTTGAACTCAGCAGTCTGAACTATACTGTTTTGAAGAAACAGCTGTTATACTAATTTACTATAAACAGTGTTAAAATTCAAAACAAACTCATTGAACCAGCTGAAGCCCATACCACAAAAAGATCATTGAAATGATCTTTTTCTCCCTAGGGAGTAAAACGTCATCAACACAATACTTTATTTACCTGGGTGAAAAAGTGACGCTTTAGCACTGTCAATACATGTGTATAAAGCAGCTGTTTTCAGAAAAGAATGCCAAAAATAGATTATCGACTGCACATGTTTGGTAAGACCTAAAAAAGACAATATCTGAGCTGTTAAAAACTTACCTTTATCAATTAGCTGATGATAACTATCCGACCTGACGTCACTCACTCCCACAGTAACATTACCCCCCATAGCTTCCATCGTACCGAGTACGAGTATCACGTACGACTGAACTCACTTCCCGCCGAAGAATCTGAAATTCGACTAGTCATGAAATTAGTGGAGGGGTAGCTTTTTTACTGAGTTCGACGTTTCGCTGATTTTCAAGGTCATTTCCTGGTAGGCACATGACGACCTACAGGTGCCATTGGGTAAAAAATGTCTTAGTAAAAACAATACCCGGATACATCCCGGGTGGACCGGGTTTTTGCGCGCGGTTTTTGCCTCCAGTCGCGCGATGCCGACTTGGTAATGAGCTGGCGTTATTTTAAGCCACAATGACAGTGTATTTCAGGTGTAGCTGTGAAATAAAACAACACACACGACACGTGATTTACGTGTGTGTGTTTAAAACTGTGAACATATTGTTAATGCTATTTAACAGATTTTTTAGATCAGGTGAATATAGGAGGCCGGTGTGGCGGCGCGCGTGGTCGGGGGGACTGAATGACTGTGCGAATGCGAATTTAAATAAGTTATTTCTGTTTGAAACGAGTCATCAAAAGCGTACTTTCAACAGTCTAAAATAAAAAGTCATGGCAGTTTAAAGTATACTACGTATACATCTGCATATACGGTACTAGATGTACTAAAAAAGAAAAATGCTAAAACTCTTGACAATAGTTCTCCTTAATATAAAGCACAGTAAATAAGAAACGTATAATTCACGTATAATTCAGAGATAATGAACAATAAGAGGTAATTTTTTTATGTTTACGTTATTTTGAAGCACAGTCTTGCAGATTCTTTTGAACATCTCAACAGTTTATGGATGTAAACTAATAAATATCGGTATAATTTATCAGTTATCACACATTTTTACCAACAAGGTTTTGTTGATAAAATTTTCGACAATTTATAAGTTATAACTAATAATCGTAAATATATTCCGTTAAAAAGTGTCAACAGTTTTAATGGGAATTTAGGGATTGACTTGTGTGTACCTAAGAAGAGGTACATCTTTGTGGTACAACCGTTTTAATTTGAGTAATACTACAAGTTAAACTCATAATTTATACGAGGTATCTGTTTTTCGAACAGAAGTACAATTGATTTGATTAGTGGGGAGTTCTTCTCATCAGGCACAAAACCCTTTGGAGATGAGTTGTATCGTATACGCACACTTTAAGTGTAAATGAACGACAATTCGATCGAGTTAACTTAGTTTACGATCCTTTATCTACTGTACTTTGCGCAAGTCTTTCAGGTGGAACTCACATGGTCCTTGAGTATTAACTATTAACTTCCAAAGACTAAATTACTAACTTTTGTACTTTTAACGGTGGGATCACACATATCGCGCACTTTTTCTCACCAAACGTAACTTTATTTCACCTTTAAACTGTCACGTGTCTAACATGGTAACCTTATTTATATACTTATTAACTTCAAATTTCGATCAACAGTTGGATTTTGAACTTTAGATTTAGTTGACTGTTACGAGAAAACCCAATTGTTCAAAGTAGAAATCCGGGATTCATTTATTATTTAAGTAAACCCTTTCAACTAAAAAGTAACACTTCATTTAAAGTTTAAAATAAAGAGTCAACTTTTAAGTACTTGATAACATGCTGAAATAATAAATTCCGTAATTTGAAATATACTTGAATTGACGCCGTATTAAAGTTCTAGTTTTTATAATAGAATAGTCCCATATTTTAAATTTACAAAAAAAGCGCGAAATGTCGATTTGTTGTCCTGTATTTTGTAAAATTACAACTTACCAAACAAATCAAACAATAAAGGTAAATAGAAGCATTTGGTACTATTGTAGTTCTCTCTACCTACTAAAACACTAACAACGTTGTTTTCTCCTTCAACAAATTCTAACTTACCCGTCATGGTAGAAATTCATTTTCAACGGCGTTTTCCGAATAAAGAAAGGAGGAAAGGGCAAGACGTAATTTGCCGTATAAGGGGAACCCAGCAACGCCCATTGTCCTTTGATGTGATAGTAAATTTCCTACAGACAGCTCACTCTCTTGGTGCCCACTACTTTATTGTACCCGGTCTTGTTCTGTGCGAACTTTATTGAGTCTGATCAAATAAAATCTACAAATTTATTGGACGAATCTCCACCGTGAAACCAGTTTCAAGTTGGATCGACCACACAGTGAAAAATGGAACATCTGATAGCAGTTTGCCTGAAGTTCTTAGTTGATATACCAATAACCCGTAAGAAGTGTATTTTCATTTGTTATAAGAATCTCAAACATATGCTTAAAAGTTTCTAAATTTTACATATTCAGACGTATTTTATAAAATATATTGTTCCAGTAGATAAACGTATTTGGGCTTAAAGGGTGCTTGTGACATTCTTTGAGTAGTTTGTTTGTCTGCTAATCGTTCCCTTAGCAATGCTTTCAATATTCGTGCCCCACTGTACCAATTTTCAACCGCTTCATACATATTATCATAATATTAACATCACTTAACATACTAAAATCCTATGGCACAGGCAAGAAACCAAAAGCGGGTGCCTAGAGCAGCCAATAGGAAGCAAGTGGGAACTATCTAAAAAAAGGAGGTCTTTCCTGAGGATTGACTCGCTGGGTTGGCGTTTTTATGTCCGTCAGGAAGTAATTGTTTTGTACAGTTATATCTAAAAAAAAAACAAATATACATGTATAAACCTTTTGGGCTGCTCTGTTCAGGAAGCCACCGTAGTAGTTCGCGTTTTTGGACTGAGAATATATCCGGAGAATACATCGTACTGTATAAGCTTTGGACAATATAAACAACTACTATTGACTAATCTAAAATATTGACAGGTCATATTAGTGAACCTTTTTACAAATTTAATAGTGTAACACTGTTTTAATGTTTTTACGATTCTTTCAGATGAATAGTTTAAAACATAATAATGATTGAAAAATCTTAAATGTTATGAAGTAAATAATTATACTGGATTAAGTGCTTCAAATCAGTTGCAGATTTATGCCCTGTCTTTTCCTCATTTTTATCGCAAAGGTTCTGAGAACGGAAGAGAGTTTTAGTATATCCGGTCGAACTGTCCCCTCCCTCTCTCCACTGTTTTACCCAAAACTCCCTGAGGACTTGACTAATGTCAGTAGTAAATCTTCTCCACACCTTCTTAGTGTCTCCTTATCCCCTCTTAGTTTCCTTTCAAGCTCCAGGAAAGTGAGTAAAAAACTAAAACACTTTTGCAACTGTTTAAAAGGAGTACTGGGCAAACAGAGCATAGAGACTAGTCAACAAAACGAAAACCTGTTATTCTTTAAGTGTTATTTCCTTGGCGTTTATTTTGCCCTATTGATTAGCAGACTTGAATTAAAGAAGCAATGAAGCAATCAGTTTCAGCCAATACTACTTCAACCGATACTAAGAAGTCTTTTGGCCTCATTATTCAAAACAGTTGTAACCTTGAAACCATAATTAGCAATCCAATAAATATTTGGTAACTATATCGATATGACTATGTTCTAGTTAACCATCGAAACACTATAAGAACTACGAGGATATTATTAACTACTTAGTCTGAATACGTATTCAGAATAATTATCTTCGCAAACACTGTTGAAATGGAAACTAATTATTCAAATGGTCAGTGCTGGTTTTTGCAGCCGAAATAATGTTGATCGAATATGAAATTCGACCTCGCACCTATTCAGATTGACAATTTGAGTTAATTTTATCAAGCCAACCAGATAATAATAGAAGACACACTATTTCTAACATTTCTAATATTTCTATTTCAAATATTTCTAAATTAATTTAAAGGCACACAAGGTAGGTTTGATGGTATGGTGGTAGAATTATGTCAGGTAAGTAAGAGATCTGGCCCGGGCTATTCGACAACTTTTGCTTCCGAATTCCTTAGTAGTCTAATGCATATTCATTATTTCGAATAAAAATAGGAGACCGTGGCATACAGACATATTGACAACAGAGTATTTTTTGTACGAGTCAGGACGGTACAAAAAAACCAGGGGCTCCTTGGATTCAACAGTTACAGTTGCCAATTTAGTAACTATTAAAACCCCGTTTCGATGTTTGTTCAAAGAAACATTCTAAATCATGTGTTTTGATGTGCACATAGACTTTTAGCGTCAACATGTATACGAAAAACCAAAGAAAAACGTCTCATAAGCTCCTTAACTGTGTTAACTGAAATGTTAAAACAGTAAAGCAATTTGTTTTTAGATAAGTTTAAAACTCGTATATTCTTCTTTGTGGTGCGTTTGTTGCTGATGATGGTAGAATTTCCGAGGTTGAAATATTATTACGAACGTTTTCAATTGTCGCATAGAGAATAAAAAAACACGATATTTCAGGATTTATAACTCGATTCCGTCTTCGGGTGAAAAGTAACCTAAAACATTAGGAAAATAACTAGCCTAAAGATTGTCAGCGCAAGCTGATTAGTCACTTACAACAAACAAACATAAGTTTTCTCCTATGTTTGTGTGATTTTTGTTTTTATATCTTTTTTTTAACTTATCTATTTTACCGTTATATGTTGCGATAGAAACTTTTGGGCTAGCTATTTTCCCAATGCTTTGTGTTATGGTTTAGGTTACTTCTCAACCGAAAACGAGATAAGATTCCAAGCTCGTGTTCTTCTTGTTCACTAAAATAAAACGAAAACGTTCGTAGTAATATTTAAAGCTCGTATATGACGTTGGCTTTGCGGAAGTCAGACAGCTTCTGATCACTAGAGCACAATGGAAGCTGCGTCAAAGCCCTGCACCTCTCATATATCACACCTCATATCTCATGTTGTAATGAGTCTCATTACTCGACTCTGGTGAAAACACTTCACGCACTCATTAATGCCGCTTTACTCACTTTAATAGGCGTTTCAAGTGCTGTTTTGTCGTGTATGTTGTCCTCTTACTGGGACTAGCTGAAACTCGAAAAATAATATAAAAGACAAATTAGAGACTGTTTTTTGTTTTAAGTAAACAGAATTGATAGCAATCATTAACAGTCTAAGTAAACGAGTCCAAGCTGGTCTGATCAACTTCGAATGCTACAGTCAAATATCAGTTCATTAAAATTAAGTAAAACCTAATTGGGACCGCTATTTTACATTAGGTTAAGATATAAAGCTCTAGTTTCTACTGTTCTCCTTCATTAACCGAGCCCTTTGAAAATGAGGTGTCACTTAATGGGAAATAGGCAACGTTGTAATAGTTCCTAAAAAGTCAACTTTTATTTCCCATAAAGGTATGCACAGTTTCAATTCTCTATTTCTCATTGAAAAATCCTATTTTGGAGAAATAAGCCATAATTGTACTATTGACTAACAGTTCAATTTTATTTGATGCAAAAGTGTTCTTAGTTTCTTTTTACTACCTTAATTTATTTAAAAGAAAAAAAGAAATATTAATTCCGTGGGATACAAAATGATACATAGGAAAATAAAATTAATAATTTACTTTAGAGGAACAGTTATTTAGTAAGAAGTTTGTCTAATTTTTGCTAGTAAAGTTGTTTTTAACGACGAATTTAGCTAAAGTTACTTTTTCCCCAGAATAATTTACATATGACACTTCGGAAAATATTTCCAGTCATCTACGAACTACTGCCACAACAAAACTGAGAACCCACAGAAATCCACTACTTCACTAGTTTAAAAGTTTCGACGGCGTAAGAGAATGAAAAAGGTTATTTATAATGTACCTCTCAAACAGAATTTATCTTGTCCACAAACATAGTCTCTCTACCAAGAAACCCTTATTTTAAAAATGGAACTACCAGACCATTAAGACCACCAACGAGGTAACGTTAACACGGTTAGGCATGCTAGGTCTGCTCACCTTGACAAGTATGAGTTACTAGGTTTTCCCCATAATTTTAGAACAGATCCTAACCATAAGCAGAATTAGATCATAACTACAGCTTTTGGGATAATTTTGTTTCGATTTGATAACATACGTTTGAAAACACACGCATTATATTCCATAACGAAGCACGTTTGCAGCACACGAAAAACCCAAACAGCAAATGTGTTTCATTATGTTTTCCACTGTGGAAAAAACGTTGCCGAACAATTTAGGATGTGAAGAAAGAGATGAAGACATAGAATAAAGTACGTACATTAGCTTTGTCCCGGCCACAATGGCGGAGAGATAGAGCCGTGGAATGTGAGGCCAGATGCTCCTGACTCTCATTTACTATTGTCTGTCGCACAATACAGCTTCAGTGTCATTAATATTCCTCACACTTCCATGTACTCTGGGTTCATGTCGTAATCTTCAAGCATTTAGGTAATTAGAAGCCCCCGGAGACAACTTTGGTAAATGGCTGACGGAGGGGAGCAAGTTTGGTTGTGAGATTTTTTACTCGCGGCGTGTTGTTTTTACCTACAGTGTTAACGGGATTGTGTGAGATTTTCTAGAATGCTTAGGGTTTCTATTTTTGTTTAAGTGAAATACCAAAAGCGTCTTATAGTATATTTCATCACTAGGTCCTAAAGTGACACTTTTGACACGCGCCTCGGACGTTAAATGACCGAGGGTCAAAAAGACACTTTTGGGCCGAGTGATGAACGATATTTTGTCATGATGGAAATAATAATAAGAAATAAAGGTCAATATAATTATGTTTTTATATCATAAAGAATTAATTAAGTAAACATGGTTTTGAACTTTGTAGTCTGAATTGTTTTGTTTTGAAGAAACAGCTGATACATTGATTTACTATAAGTTAGTATTAAAATTCAAAACAAACTCATTGAACCAGCTGATGTCCATGCCACAAAAGGTTCATTAAAATGATCTTTTCTCCATAGGGAGTAAAATATCATCAAAACAATACTTTATTTACCAGGATGAAAAAGTAACGCTTTAGCGCTGTCAATACATGTGTCTGAAGCAGCTGTTTTCAGAACAGAATAACGAAAATAATTTTTGCTAGGTTTTATTCCTCAACATCTAGAAAGCCCTTGTAATGTGCCAGGAAATCTTTATAGTTCAAGCTCAAAGGACAATGACCTAAATCCTGTCGATGTAAGACATTTTTCCCCATGAGCCAAGACATAATCACCAGTGCTAGGCTGAAATTGCGTTTCAGTGAACCTTAAAACTTTTAAAGGCGACATAACTAAAAGAGTGACTATGCAAATGAAGAATGCTAGAGCCAAACTGACTTGAATGTGTGTGAATAGGGCGTATGAATTACCAACCCTAACTTTGAAAGAGTTAACGAAGCGACTGCACCGTAAAGCGGAACTAACGAGGAATCATTCACATGTGCGTAGTTAAGAACTTGTTTGCACATTTTGATGTGCGTGAGTACATGTTAAGGTGATGATTGATTTTATACACTAAGCTTTGAAGGTCTTTATGAATATTAACTGTAAAAGAGCTCACACGAGAAAATTCTTAACCTTCACGTAATTAGGGACGTGTAAGCCAAGGCAATACATTGTGTGTGTGTTAACAAGGTGTTTTAATAATTTTCAACTCTTAAACATTAATGTTGGTGCTAGAAAGAGGCACAATGTGAAAGCAAACGTACGATTGTTTGGGTTAGCAAATGTACTTTGACGAGTTTGAATTTTCCCCTCTACTTTAAAAATATTAGGACTTATGTTCGTTGGCAACGATGTCACGCCCATAACACTCGCTAACGTAAGAAAAGGATAATATAGGCTATAATATAAAGATTCAATTAGGGAAGGACTCATGTTCGCCGTGTTTCGCTTGCACTCTGCTAATATCAACCTAGAAGCTTTTGAATGTTCAGTGAATTGATCAAAAATATATTGTATTATAATAGATTTTACTATAATAGAACTCTGAAAAATATACAACTTACGTACGTACATGCAAAAAAGCCAAGTAGGTTGTACGTTGTCGTGGAAGGTGTGTACATTTACTTTGGTGTGTACTTTGACATACTTTGAAAGAGTTTTTTTTTTTTAAGAACTGTTTGATGTCTTGTCACATATGCGTAATAAAAGTGTCATATAAAAGTCACATATATCATGTATCAACAGTCGGTTTTCAATTTGTAACTAAGGTCACCACCCAAGTTCATAAGTTCTTAGTGGATAGCGAATAAACTTAAAAAAATACAAATCAAACAAACAGACAAGTAAGTCATTTCATATAAACTAAACTTATGGTAAGTGCTATTGAGACAAATGTTAAACTATTTATAACAGTGTTTGCACAAGCGCATTACATAAACATAACATAAAGGTTAGACTGTGCAAACTGTACAGCTTTGCTAGACTCTTACCGTGACCTCTTTGACCAAAGCTTGTTCTGCCGTTACTTTTAATCGTATCTTACTTAGAACTGTACGTTTTGGAACATGTTCACATTAAATCTTTTGAATAGAAATCTTTACATAAATCATGTATGAATGTTGAAGTAGAAGACAAACTCAGATGACCTTGACCTTTCCTAAGCAAGTTTCTAAACGCACTTATAGATTACCGAAAAAATCGTCTTGGTCCCTCTTATTTTTTGTGTAAAGTTACCTAATTCTGTTATACTTATCACTAATCTTTGTAAGAATAATGCGTCTTTTCCATTATTTAGGTATAGTACTGTTATCTCTAAAGATACTTTTTTTAGAAATCTAGTCACTGCTCTGTTATTTATTACATTTAAACAAATTTGTTATAGTTAGGTTTGTATTACAATGCACTAAAACCTAGTTTTAAAACACTTTCTTTTCACTGGGTTATACTGTAATAGATGCTCTGTTTCAACGAGTTTTATTTAGAAAGTAACAGTCTGGAACAACCTTTTTTCAATGCATCTTTATATAACTGGACATCATTCCAAGTTTATCCTGATTTGCCAACGAACCATTACAAGGAAAACGCCATTTTGCAAAGGTACAAACAAATGAAGTTTTTTTCCTGTTTTGACGTTCTAAACATTCCCTAAATTATTATGCAAACTCGTGACAACGCAAGTCATATCTTGTATTATGACTTTTATACTATAATACACCTTATTAGTAACACGATATTTGTTACAACAGTTTTATTATAACTAAGAACCCAACATAGTTTTTGTGTGTAAACACAAACATCATTAACCTAATAATTAACAGTCCAGCAACGTTTTGCTTCCGACTATAATTCAGACACATGAAGTGAGCAGGTGCTATGGTTAAGTGCAGAGGGTGAAATATGGAACTTAATCCAATGAGCCGACATTATTACCACAGCATTAGTCTAATGAGATAATAATGAGGAAGGATTGTACACCGTGCATTAACTAATGTAAACCATTCGGGACACATCATTCAGATTTATGCTGCCATCTGCCGAATAGGCAAAACACTGTTATCAGTCTACGATTCACTTTGGTTTTATAGTAACAAAAAGACATATTGAAAGGTTCTTATGTCAAAAAGGTTTAGACACTTAACACCAAATAAATTATGAATAATATAAAATTTACTATGAAGTTTATAAACGCTTTGAAGTGTAGCTTAAATAAAATAATGGCATAAGCAATGATGAGACATAAGCAAGATAAATTGAAACTCTGAACCGGTAAACTATCAATATACACATTCCAACAACAAAATGAACCCACAAGTTCTACAAGTTCACATATTCTATCAAGTTTTTTTATATTAAATTTGCAATGGTTATTAATGGAATCGGCTTTATTGAACTGACCTAGATGGAAAAAGTAATTAGTATTTGGATCATAGTTAATTTTCAGCCCTTCTATAAATATATTGGACTAAATTAAACGTTGAAATCAAATTAATTTCACGATAAAAGATTATGTACATTAAGTTACTTTAATCCCAAATAAATTTAATTTTAAAGTTCTAAGATTTAGAAGCCCTAATCCTCAACAGAGAAACCATCATGATTGTTATTAATATAATCAATTAATGTCAATGGGTTTTATTGGTATACGTTGAAAAGCAAGATTTACGATGGATTATTTCATCTTTTTACGTGAAATCGTCCCCCAATACCAAATTGTTATGCTTATTTTTGTCTATACTGTATTATGGTTTCCAAGCAAAATAAAAAAGGTACAATTTGGTTTGTTTAACAGGGCGAAGTTATGTGGACAAATCCCTATTTACCACTTAATTACAACCTTTTTCTAGCGCAATCGTAAAGTCTTTTTACAATTGTTAGTGGTGACTGCGGGGATTGAACACGCGCCACCAGTATAACGAGCTCCAGAGTCACGCGCGATACCTACCCGCCACCGATCCACCATGATGAAATACATCAAGCCTATGCTTGTTGAACTGTGCTACTGTAGGTTAATTTAAAGCTAGCATCTTCCATAATGATTACTTAACGACCAGGCTCTAGAGGACAAAGCTTGTAGGTAAGTTGGTGAAGCCACCAAGCCCGGGCTTAAGCCGACCACTGGCTGAGTACCAGGGCTTAACCAATGGAACTCAGGTGTGTGCTGCGCCTTTATATACATTTAACTGTCTAGAGAGTATAAGGGACTAAAAGTACAACAGTTATTTGAATTTTAAAGTATAGTTTTCACTATAAAATGTAACCGTCTTACGTTATTTATTAATACCAACAAATACTTAATAACAGGTAAACACAGAGGGTTTCCTAATTGAATAGGTAATTTAGTACGTTAAACCCATGTTGTAGCTTATAAATTAAGAATTGGTTTAATGTATTTTACAAACCTGTTCTTGTTAAACAAAGTAAAGATAGATCTATGTAGTACCCTCTCTACCACTCAATCTCTACCTTGATCTAGCGTGGTCAGCCTCCGCTAGATTGTTAGATATTTTACTGGCAGTTTGATCTCTTTCCAAAGGGAGTAGCAACACTTTGTTGAAAACTGGTTCTCGTTGACCTAATTTGGACTAGTGGTCTTTTAAGTGGATTTCATGTCACCGAGCTCGCACTAGATTTAATAAAAAGACTCCTTTCAGAGAACGTATTGCAGTAAAGGGTCCATTAAACAGAAGCTCGGTGTGAAATGTGTTACTCCAAAGTGTCTTCAGAGAGCTTTAACACAATACTTTGACCATTCAGCACATGTTCTCTCCAGTTTCAGACAGCGTTTATTTTATTCGGCTTGAAATATTCACAGTCAAGTTTAAACCAACCTTTCACATTTTTAAAGAAAGTAAATATTTAGAGGATTGTATTTGAGTTAAGTACGAGTAATAGTCACTATGTATACTTAACCAGCACACATTGGTGCCTAGACAAGCCTCTTCACAAGTGATTGAGTTTACAGGTCAAACTTGGTGAGGTCATCTCTGAAGTAGGTGTTGCTGTACTAAATTTATAAGTAGTCAATAAATAGCAAGGATGGTTAATTTTTCGTATTAAATCTTTTTCTAAAACACAACCGTATATCGTGGAGTTTATTTCTTACGTTCATTATATCCTTTGTTTAGTAAAGAATAAAGCATAGAAGAAAATGTCAAGACATTTGCGTTTCTTTTCAACGTCGACCTTTTTCAACATACATGCACCTTAACAGCTATCTTAGGTCGTTTCGTTATCAAAGGTCATCTAAATTTTATAATTATACAGAACATCATATTGATAATTTTATTTATGAGTAAAATGTTAAGTGGAAAATAAATAGACGTGCATCAAAAGTGTCAAGTGTTGAAATCATAAAACTGAACTCAGGTATAAAACTAAATAAGTATAGATCTATAAAATAAGCCCGTGCTTTGTTGATGGTACACAAATAACGGTGTAGTTTGATCATTTGATTAATTAACCGGTGTAAAAATTACATGTTTTGAGCAACAAGTCCCTTGAAAATGGTAGGTAGTTTTCGAAATGACGAAGTTGTAAACAGTTTTACATCTTAAACTTGAGGTCAATATATTCGTAGACCACGCTTGGAAACACATAATTTTGTATTTATTTTAAAGTGTCTTTAATATGAATATAACAATACCGTATTAAGAATTAGTGTTATATTCATCAGTCATCATATTACATTATATTCTTAAATTGATAAAAATTGGTGTTAATAATTCAGCTTCCGAAATGGATTGTGAAACATATTAGCCCTTCGTTTTAACCTTTCAAAGTTTAAACCAAACTGTCTAAAGCTTAAATTTTTTTAAAAATGAAAACATCGCATTTTTGTCGCCCGTTCTGCGTAAACTTAACGTCAACTATACTATATGTACACTAACTACCGCCTCCCATGAGGAAGGGTTAAATTAGGAAGTAAACTAAACTCAAATAAATTAACTTACTGAATCTGCATGTACATTTTTGTAAACTTTTAGGCTATGACCCCTCAGCTATGACCTATAGAAATAATCACTGAACAAACACAAACTAGTGGGGTAAAGTAAATTGCACAGTATTATTCGTTTACTTTTATAGCCCAAGAACCGAAATTTAAACTTTGTTTGCAACCTTTCGCCATTTGTTATTTTGTTGAGGTTAGTTATGTGTACAACAACAAAATCACACAACGTAGTACTTGCTCATTGTTTAAAAGGTTCACCCACACCAAAGTCCCTTGGTTTCACACGCCTCGTATAAATGAGCCCTCATTAGCAAAGCCTTCTGCAACAATCTCAGTTCGTAAAGCAAACCTCTCTATTTCGATAAGTACGACTGCACACACACACAACCGACCCTTGGGGGGTTGGAATCGTGCGCGACTCCGAAGCTCATCACACCGCTGGCGCGGGTTCGATCCCCGCAGTCACCACTTACATTTGTAATGTGTCTATACGGTAACGCTAGGTAAAGGTCGAGGTTGAGTGGTAGAGAGGACTTTGTAGTCCTAACTTCGCCTCGTTAATCAAAACAAACGTTACCTTTGTTTCAACTGAAATCCGAACCAATCTTGCTTTTATTCACATTATTAACATAACATGTTTTAAACGTCTGAAAAATACCAAAAATACAATATTTGTTTTCATAAAAACACATGCATAAAAGCCTGAGAGAAACAAATGAAGTAAACAATATGCCTACCCAGAATTCACCTGCGTCCTCGACATGATTAGGCCCAAGTACTAGGCCAGTGGCCAGCTTAAACCTAAGCTTGGAGGTTTAACTACTTACGTACAAGCATTGTCTCTAAGGCTTTGTTGTGGTACAGTTGGTGATGTTTACATTGAACCATTGTAGTTTAAGAAAAACATCTTTACTTACATAATTAAAATGACAACTTAAGTCGGATTATTTACCTTTCAATTCGAAACAAAGGCAAGATTGGCGACACCTTGTAGTCCGAAGGTGTTTTGTTCAACTCTCAAAGGATCGTTCATATGGGAAATAGTCTACACTAATTTCCACTTATGTTTTTTGACCCTAGGTAAGTTTCTGTGCATACAAAATAATTTAATGATTGAGTGAGAAAATAATCTTTTATGATTCAGGACAAAATCAAGTTGTTTCATTCTTTATGTTTATCCGATATCTACCAATTTGTTGTATTCACAAAAGAATTTTTGGCTTCAAACTGCTCAACTACGAGTTTTGAAGCTCAGATTTTTGATCTCTCTAGGAAAGCCCCTTTGATAAAAATATTCAGATAGATCAAATGACACGATTCAAAATGGTGGGTTTTGATTTTTCGAAAACTTACAGTAGTAAATAAACTATATGTTGTTTAAAGAAAAGTTTGAAATACATTCTCTCAAACGATTTAAAACTAACTTTCTTTGTTCTACAATTTGCATTTCATGTATTAAATTTCAGTCTTATGATTTGGCAAAGTCCAGACAAAATGTGTTGTAAATGAACATTGTTCTTCTTCAATTGGGAAGTTTATCCATAAATCTATGTATATTTTATATTTAAGATTGTCCAAACACTTCAATCTTCATGTGATTGTTGTGTTGAACCAGTTTAATTTTCAACAAAATGATAGAATGTTTCAGATTTAATGTTTGCTTAGATACACTGAGGTACAAGGAAAACTTGATCGAATATTCAGACATGTAACATGTCCTGACAGCATGTTACTTTTTTCTACACGGATATAAAATACGTTCGTTTTATTAGTTTGAATTACATTTTTCAAAAGGAATTGTTTTATAGAGTTATATAAACCACTTCGTTTTTCGCTATTCAAAGTTAATTGGTCTTTAAATACGATGAAAAAGCCAACTTTAAATGTGAGATTCGGTCATCCTCCTATAATTTGGTTACACCTGTTATCAAAAAGCTAGCTAATTGGTTTGGTGACAAAAAATACAAAACCGTTTTTGGTAATAACACAAATTGAGTTTAAAAATATTACTTAAATTTGCTCTGTATTTTAACACAATTATTATAACCACCATGTTCAAAGTATGATCTTTACTCAGTCAGAGTTAGAAATTGGTAGATAAGTATTATTCGGACATGCAATGCCATTTTGAAAAATCAAAGCCTTTTATTTGGCTTTTAACCCTGCATCGGGCACTTAACTTTTAATTTAAAACCATCGTTAACGAAATTTTTATCGGACAAATTCTAAGTTTTAAGACTCAAAAAGGAATAGGTTTAAAACGGCTATTCAGCAAATTATTATCGATCTTTGAGACATATTAGACAGGTACTCTAACGGGTGGACTGCTATTATTATTCCTAAAGGTTGAAAAAAAAGAACAGGGAGGCGAAGCACCCAATGCCAGGGTTGAACAATGAACATAGTCACGGCATCTAAGTACTTAAAACGAACGTTTTACAATAAGAACTATAAAAGCAAAACATAAAATCGTACTTTATCCAAGTCAGCAATAATATACATAATTATTGTAACAATGCAGTATAAGCGTTACCGTACATATCTTGCGTAATGTGGTCTACAGTTGTGCTAAACACCTCGCCGGGTTTCTAAGCTCTTCAAAGCTGCAGCCTTGGCAAGACTTAGTCAACTTATGTACAGCTTTGTCCTTGAGTTCTATGCACGGTAAGCCAAGGCAAAACAATATCTAACCAATCAAATCTCTGATTAGCTATGAGTCTGTGTATAACTCTCATGTGACAATCTGATTTCAGTCATATGTTACATGTTTTTTTTTTCGAATTTCCTTTGAAAAATTATATATTTATGCCGTCAACGTGGTAAGACCCCGACCCATGACCATGAAATGAGCACAGACTCTGACCACCACAACCCTTTATATACATATGTGTACAAAAGGTTAGCTATTTGTTTATATACAGTTGATAAAGGCAGTCGTTTGAGGCAAGAAGCAGGGATACATTGGGTGCGCTGGTAATCACAGCACCATGTGACTGTAGTAACGAAATAGCTCTGATCAAAGATAGTGAGTTACCCTTGTCATCAGGACCCTATTCGGCAGGCGTAGTGCACATCATACCAGCTCCATGGTCGAAGTTAAAATCGCTGAAAATATCTCCCTTCCAGGGGCAGACGTTCGACACTTTGAAAGAGTGTCTGGACGAATACTGGCGTACAAAAACTGCCACATTGGAATGTATCACTAACTAGACATGTATTGGTGATTAAACCAAATGGAAATATTGCTTAAGACATTTAAAGCCAATGGAACATAGTGATTTCACCCACGGTGAATTTAGTGTTTTTAATTGTAGTGGATGTAATATTTACTGTTCAGTTCGGTTTTCGTTTCGGTTCCGTTCGTTTCGTTTTCAACACCACAACGTTAAGTGAACTACGGTTGACTGTAGGAAGAGGGAAACAAAGAGTAATATGTATTTCCTAATGGGTCCTCAGAGGAAAGCCCTGACCTAAGTTGTGTAAGCCCTCAAGCCCGGGCTTAGAACGGCCAGTGGCTCAGTTGTGCCGTGTAAGCTAACAGTAATTCAGGTGCCCGGGTCCTTGTTAAATGTATATTTAACTTTCTGTCACATTACCCTTTTGTAGAACATTCATGTCCACAGTAGGAAAAACAAAACTCATTAGAAATATACAAGTGAGTTTGTCCTTTTTTGATAACATTCTACCACTTTCAAAAACATTGGGGAAAATCACCTAGGAATTTTTAATAAATAAAAGGTTAATTGTTGGGAAAAGTATTTACATTTCATTTAACATAGGTATTTACATTCGTATTTGTCAAATCGTTCCTAACATTGTTATAGATTACGTATCACAAACTTACAATTTTCAGTCTTGTTTTATACTTGAGTTTTTCAATTATAATTGTATTCAAACAGTCTGGAAAATCCCTAAAACAATCTAAAATGAAAGTTAAAAATTTTGAAACACTCTTTTTTAATCTGCAAAAACTGCTTTTCATGGAAATTTGAGGAAAAAATAATTTGCTATGATTACAAATACGACAAAACACCGAATACAATATTCCTTTGTGTTTTTATTGTGAAAGAACTGTTATGTAGAGTGTCTGGTGGAGCGGTCAGAGTTCTGGGACAAAGCTAACTCTCTTTCAAGTCAGTAATTGAGTTAAGGCCAATCCAGGAACAAAGGGGTGAAACCCTGTAACCTCAGACTGATCAACTATTTCAAAGCATCAGTAGTTTTCTCTTCATGTTTGTCCCAGTGCCGTTAGAGTTCTTGCAATCTATTACTGTGCAAAATATTAAGATTACCTGTTACGTAGAAAACCACGGTAAATTTATGAGTTGTACTTTGGCAGTCCCACCTGGAAGCTTTTCTTCTGTTTTTCTTAACTCTTAAGCTTTCGCGGCCGGTGTCATCACTAAGATCACTAAGGCATCACTAATGCTTTTGGTTTCCACTGCGTCACAGTTGAAATATAAATACTGCTAAACGTTTCGACCTCGCTGTGGAGAGTCATCCTCAGTAGCTGGTTGACTGGCTGAGGCTCCAGCTGAGTCTCCGGAAGCCTTAGATCTTTTGTTTTGTTTTTGTGAATACACGGTTGGTCTGAGAGTGTAAGGTTTAGTTCAATATAAGAATATACGACTCATACGTTAGCTTTTAAGGTTTAATGATATTAAAAATACTAATTGCTGAGGTACTTCAACAGGTTAAAGTCGTTACTTTACGTACGTCAGGGCATGTTGCACATCATTGTAAATGTTTGAAATTTCCGATTCATTAGCAAGGACCCACCACTAAGAAAGATCACTCTAACAGAAAAATTTAAACTTTTTAGTAAGGTAAAACTTTACTCTAACAAATTTTGTAATCTAAACAGATAATGTTGTAAAGATGTATGCAGGGGATTGGTTACTTAAGATAAAACAACAGTTAACAGGCAATCACTTTAAAACGTGACATTATATTATGTTGGTAATTGATTTGTGAACTGTAATAACTTATTGTTTATAGATACACTAGTGTAAAGGTAAACAAGGTAAAGGTAAAGTTTGTCTTGTTTGACGAGGCGAAGTTAGAACTACAAAGTCCTTTCTAACACTCAACCTCGACCTTTACCTAGCAATTTTAAATTCACGATCAATTTTAATTTTACGAATGTGTTGATCAGCTCCGGAGTCGCGCGCACGATTCCAACCGCCACGGGTCCGATGTGTGTGTAGTCGTACTTATCGAAATAGGGAGGTTTGCTTTTCGAACTGAGATTGTTGCGGAAAGGCTTACTAATGAGGGCTCATTCACACGAGGCGTGTGAAACCAAGGGACTTTGATGTAAGTGAACCTTTTAAACAACGAGCAAGTACTACCATTATTGATTTGTTGTACACATAACTAAACCCGACAAAACAGCAAATGGTGAAATGTTGCAAAACAAATTAAATTTCGGTTCTTAGGCTTTAAAAGTAAACAAATCATTTTATACAATTTACAATTGTTTATAGCCCGACTAGTTTGTGTTTTATTAGTAACCCTTTCTATAGGTCATAGCTGAGGCTTCATGACCGTGTACACTTGTGTACAAAGCGATTCACGAGAATTGAGTAAGTGAATTTACTTTATTTTAGTTTGCTTGGTTCTTAGGCTGTAAAAGTAAACAAATCATAGTGTGCAATTTACTTGTTTATCGCCCCATTTGTTTGTTTAGTGATCTTCTCTACAGGTCACAGCTGAGTCCTAAAGGTTTACAAACATGTACATGTGGATTCATTAAGTTAATTAATTTTATTTTACTTAACGTCCTAATTTAACCTAACTTTCTCATCATGGAAAGCGGCAGCAAGTGTACATATAAAGTACAGTTAACTGAGTTTCTTATAAAAACCTGTTTTAAGAATTTTAAACCATAAACCCATTAGATAATAACCGAAACTTTTGTCTAACAATTCTTTGTTCTTTTTTACTCATAATACTACGTATTTTCTTGAGAATCTAATACAGTTTTGTAAACCTTGTTATACAATGCCTACTTCACCACATAAAAGAAACTCTTTTTCTTTTCCTGTTTACAATTTTATTTTTGGTGTAAGTTCAACACCATACACTCTGTTGTAGGAAAGGTTCACTCACATCAAAGTTGCTTTGCTTCACACATGAACCCGTGTAAACGAACCTCATTAGTGGTTTTCCTCGTTTAACGCAGTTATTTGCCGCTTATCACCCGCAAGTGCCGAGTTCGCTCTTTCATTTAGTCAACCCATTCGTTAAACTAATGTGCACCTCGGAAATGACTTTGTTCTAATGGACGGTTTGCTACTAAAAAATGCAACTTTGCTCAAGTCCCGGAGAATATTGATGCGGTTAACTTTGAAGAGTAACGGATCGGAAGAAAAGAACTGGTAAAATATGTCACTATCACTATATCACTATTTGAGATGCCAACCACTCTCATGAGAGTATTTTAAGGCAAATATGTGGTGAAGGATGAGTGTGATGAGTGGTAGTAATGAGTTATGAGGTGTAGGTCTTGTTACAAACTAAGGCCGACTCTTTCTTAGAATGGGTCATTAATTAATAGCCCAATGACCAATGGAAATACAAGGACCAACGGCTTAACGTGACTTCTGAACAACGCAGGTGATGGTCTGATACGTCTAAACGATGGTGGGAGTTGATGGGGGTATCATCAGATGATCACTGAGACTATCTGAGCCGCTTTAGACCTATATCATCCCCAAACCTGACCTCCATGAAGCTGGATTACAGGACCACGCCACGAGTCCCAGTCAGTATGGATTGGCAGGTGAAATATCCTAAATGGGGTACCGGGTGTTCGGTACGATAAATACGAGTAAACATTGAGAACGAAGGCTTAAGCGGTCGGGGACACTACTATCGTCTATTCAGCGGTGCAGATTACGTCAATAAGTTAAATAGTAGTGAATACGAACTAAATATTTTAAAACTAACTTTAAATCAAAATCTAGTTTTATAATTTTATTATGAGGCGCCTTTCGACCGCATAATCGACATAATCAAACAACCCCACAAAATGTGTGGTTAGGGTGTCAATATTAGAAATTAATTAATATCCAATATTAGAGCTCAGATTTCAAGATCAAGACGAACTATGTATAGTCAACGGCATTGTAAACAGTGTAAATAGTTTATTGACGTGGTCTGAAGCCTTAGATGATAGGCAAGTAACTAATGATTTTAGGTAGTATCCGTAGCTGTGTTGCAGAAAGATAATAATAGGTTTTTAACTTTATACTATAATTTTACCTTTATACTTTTTAACCACTCTATACAATAAAATTCTTTCTAAACATTTTAAAATTAATTTTAACTTATAATGTCTGACGTAGTTCACAGCTTTGTTTAAATTATAGGGGTACATCCATAAAACTGTTCTTGTGATAAGAGGTGTACAATCGAAAATGCATGGTGGTGAAAAAGCATGGTAAGTACAGAGATATAATCTTAGAAATGATTTACATAACAAAATTGTTTTCTTTAGAAGATTAAATAGATGGTAAATAGAATTCCTATAAATGTTGAAGATAGCACACATTCATAACGATTTCAAAGTTAGGGCTATTCCTGTGTGTGATAAATATTGTAGGGTTAAATTCACTATTTAAAATCTCACACGTACATGTGTAAGAACAAAATTGTGATAAACACTGTTTTGAGTCACATTTAGCTTCAGGGTCTGTCTTGCAAATATACTGCTTTTAGATTATAATCTTCTCACGATGACGTAATAATAATAAGTACCAAGGTGGTGACGAAGTCAAAATGGTGATAGTTTTCTAAAACAATATTCTCTAGGGCAAGTTTTACATGTTAACTGATAAATGACGCTGGTGAAATATTTACATCTTTCAATTGCCTCGAATTGGATGATCTAATTTGATATAACTGCAAATAAAATATTGGAATGAATGAATACTTTTTAGATTATACAGGGTGTCCCGGAACTCTCTGGAACAGTTCATATAAATTGTTCCTTAGGTTGAGAACAACTAATTTCACAACATAACATGGGGTCCAAAGTCCTTAGTTTCGTCACTAGTCGCCATTTTGTGTTTTAACTAAATAATTAATATCTCAAAAGGTATTTGACCGACTCCATTGAACTTTTGCATAATTGTTCCTCTAACCAAAACCTAAAATAAAAATTATATAAACAAGAAATAATCGGTCAAATACTTTTTGAGATATTAATTATTTAGTTAAAAACACAAAATAGGTTAAAGTGTAATAGGTGTTATAGGTGTTAATAAGTGTTATAGGTTAAGTGTAAGAGAGAACTTGTTAGTCCTAACTTCGCCTAATAAAGCCATTTTCATTTCATTTCATTTCAAAATGGCGGCTAGTGGAGAAACTAAGGACTCCATGTTATATTGTGAAATTTGTTTGTCTCAACTTAAGGAACAACTTTATATGAATTTTTACAGAGAGTTCCGGGACACCCTGTATCTTAAGTAAAACTAAAATGAAATAACCTATATTTTTTAATATCGTAGGAGAAGGTACATTTTGAGAGAACTCTTCAATGTATTGACACAGATCCGGCTTAAAAGCTAGAAGGAAAGGTGTTGAAAGACTTAGTGCCGGTATTAGTCAGGCCTAAGGGACCCAGGCCTGGCCAGTAAGACAGGGGATAACGCGGGGTTTTATGGCTCTTATTCTTTTCCTGCTTCCGCCATGTCGTCTTTCCTTCCCTCCCTCCTTCTTGCCAGAGTAGAATTTAAAGCTAAGCCGTATTAAGTTGCAAGAAATATTATTTTTGAAAATGTGTTCATAGAGTTAAGCCAAAGTTTAGAATTAATAAAGGAGTTTGCGGATACTTGGCGGATTGGTATCGCGCGCGACTCCGGAGCTCATCAATCTGGTGGCGCGGGCTCGATCCCCGCAGTCACCACAAAAGTTTGTAATGTGACTATACGGTGACGCTAGGTAAAGGTCTAGTGGTAGAGAAGACTTTGTAGAAAGACTTTAATAAAAAGTGTTAACAAATCGGCATGATTTTTTATTTTCATGTCTTAATTACGTCTGACCTTGCTTTTAAGTTGTACTTTATATTTAAAATGAGGCAGTTAGAAAATGTAATTGTGTGCAAGGGTATGTGTGCAACATGTATCTAACCTAACATCGTGCAAAATATATTCTCTCACGTCAACAGTTTTAAATTGCAAGTACATTAATACATTTATTATTCGTGTTTAATCCATGTAAAATAAGAAGGTTGTTATACATTGGTTTGATTACGTGCACTACTCAAACAAGACAGTATAATGTCAATGAACTTGAAGTTTGTAGTTGTTTTGATACTTGAGTTATTTTTGTAAACGTAGACTGAACCCAACGTTTTAATGTAAACCTTAAAATTAGAGGCCGTAACCTAAGCCTATACATGGATATTGTCCTCCTGTTTGGCTTTAGAAACTTACAATCTCAGGTAATTTAAAGTAAAATTAGTTGGAAGGCTAGTTGTGTCATATTTAAAGATAGTTTTAATCAAAATTGTCTAAGGCTTTCTTTTATAGGAAAATAAATATACAAATATCATTAGTATAACAAAGCAAGCCATTATACGAACGAGACTCAAAGTACGCATGTAACATTTTTATCTCAACCTGGTATGAAAGAGTACAGTTTCTTCAAAGTAAACCCATGAAAGAGAACTACTTTGACACAGGTTTTATCGTATAAAGGTCAGTCTGTAAAAAGCTGCTACAACACTTTGCCTTGTGGTGCTTTGCTGCTCTTATGCAAAGGTCAAACAAGGCTACAGGATTATGCCCCTTTGAGAGCGCTTAAACAGGTTGATCTTTTTATTATGTTTATTTAGCTTCAATATATTCACAGCTGACGAAAGTGTACTGCTGATCACTTGGAATGAGTTTTCCTTGTAACTGATCTTATATGATGAACTACGATACTACCTTCAGTGTCATTGTGTTTTTATGTGGATAGAAAAATAGTGTGACATTCTGGAACTAAAAGTTTTGAGACTTTTGTTTCTTGACAATTATTTTTTGAACTTGTCGGTAACGATGAAAGAATTTCATCGTTAGTAAATAATAAAACATTGGAATTCGAAAATCCAAATCTGGAATCTGATTACGTTGTTTGGTGATACGTAATCTTAAACATAACTCAAAATATTGGAACACGAGGCAAACTAACCAATACAATAAGCAAAAACTGTCTAGTCACACAGAAAAAAATCATATAATTATCTATATAACGGTGTGAGTTTTAAAAGTCCCCTCCACCATAACTTTTGAACAATGAAATATTTTTAAAATCATTTTGGGAAATGTTTGTATAGAATTTTAAAATTTTTATTTGTCGTACTTTGCGTTGCACACATCTCAACCCAAAAAGTGGTGGGGAGGGCCCCCCAAAAGTGTTTAAATACAAACCTTCCTCTTGTGGCACCTCAAAAGCAAGGACAAATTGTTCTTCCAAATATTCCATGAGATTATAATACGAGGTTGTGATATTTTTCTCAGAGGCTTCTCAAGCAATATGTGATTTCTTGTAATCTTTGAATAAGTATGATAAAAAATTAGCCGAGATAAGCAATTTTTCTCCGCGACGTTGAATTTCTCTTGCATTTCCTTTTCTTTTGAGGTCCCACAAGGGGTTATTTAGGAAACAAGGGGGGTTGACGCAAAGTACGTCACAACAAACTTCAGGATCCATTAAAACATTCCTCAAAGGGTTTTAAAATATATTTTCTTTTTAAAAAGTAAAGTTCAATACAATATGAACAGACACGTAGAGAAAAACAAACCCCAGCAGAGAAACTAAGCACGTCCCTGCCCGTGACAGCTGCTTACCGACTGCGAGTAACACAACACGTCGAGTTCTTCTTGCTCACTAACGATGAAAAACGATAGAAATATTATTGTAAACAAAATGTTCCTGTCAATAACAATTTATTTTAAAAAAGTTGCAAGAAAGTTTAAGCCGGTAGGTGATAGTTTTCAGAGATCACTAAATGAATAGAACATGTGTTAGTTATAAAAATAGCTCCACACGCGTTGTTACTGTTTTATAATATTTTCAGATCAAAAACATTTATACTTACATTACATATTCATATATTAGTAAGTTCATGTTTTAAGACTATCTTCCCATTTCCAAGCCGAGAATTGGAACTTTATCTTGCCTACCCACACCAAGAACTTACCCTCTTCACTAATTTTCCACCTCCTTACCTACCTTCTGGTAGCCTACCTTCTGCATTCAGTGAGAGTATTTAACCTTTTCATTCAGACACAGTTATATTATTTATATTTATTTCACATTTAACAGTAGACCCGCCATACCCAAGGCTCTCAACGGTCCATAATACCTACATATATCTTAATCCCGAATCGTTCAATTTACTGCTTTAAGCAGTGGTGGCTCGTCAGGTGAAGGGAGTGAAGGGTCACTTCACCTATGTTTTAGAGTGGAGAAATTAAACTTTAACATTTAATTCATCCGTTTCCAAAGTCCGTGGGATCACACGGAGTGCTATAGTGCTATAGCAACGAGTGACGCTAGAAGTGTATATTCAAAGTTCGTCACTTGCGTAGCCCGCCTGACAGCTCCAGCTATCATTAGACCCGCGCGGCGCAACTGCTCTGTTTTAAGCCTACTTTTGCAACCACAGGACCTGATTATTAACAATTAACAACTAATTTTAAATAGTCGTATATTATTTTTTTACTGATCCAATGCTACAAAACAATTTCTATACGTTATTAGTGCTCCACTTAGTACGGTAGTAGTTCAATGTTTCAATTCAACATATTATTTTTTGCAATATTACAAACATTAACTTTTAACTCTCTGCTAGAACCTGCAAGCTGTAATGACTACATTTTCAATTATTTACGTAGTTTCCTAGAGAAATACTCATATTATCGATACACAATGTACCTATCTTGAATTTTCTGTACACGTTTTAAGAATAAATATTTAAACATATGTTTCCTGTTAAATAGTGGAGTGCAGCTGGTTTGCCCTTCACCTTTGTCTAGGCTCACGAGCCGCCACTGGCTTTAAGAAGCTTTTACTA
Source organism: Matsumurasca onukii (assembly GCA_018831715.1). Taxonomy (NCBI): domain Eukaryota; kingdom Metazoa; phylum Arthropoda; class Insecta; order Hemiptera; family Cicadellidae; genus Matsumurasca; species Matsumurasca onukii. The sequence goes on along the minus strand of CM032058.1, from coordinate 36,493,074 downwards.
CACCACTGAACAATCTTAATTGTGTACTCGATAGATGTATAAGGAGTATAGCTTTTTTCTCTGTCGATGAATTTAAAACTGTAGTTAAATCTGATGTGTGTCTCTAGCCTAAATTATCAATAAGTATAGATCTTAATGTGTATAAACGCTAAATAGCTAATATATTACTAAAGACAAAAATGTTTGGACCGAACCGGGACTTGAACCTGGGTCTCCCTTGCCGGGTGATTATGCTGACCATTACACCATCAAGTAATTTTGTATGCAGTGAATTGTTAATTAAAAGTGTAATTGTATGCAATGATAATGTTAAATCTAATATGTAATGTCAATAATTTATTGTTATGTTTATATTTTCTATGTTATTTTTGGTAATGCTTTTTGTTATATCTGTGTTCTTCTATGTCAATGCAATTAATGTTTTGTTTATAATTATTATTGTCATTTAGTACGGTAGGTCATTTTATACTCGTATATATTTTCTCTTTAGAATACATAAAATAAATTGTTGTATCACACAGACACTAACACGCTTAAAATAAACCTTAAGTGTGTCAGCGTTAGCAAAACGAAGAAAGGCAACGACGTAAAGGTGGGGAGAAGATTTAATACTGACATTAGTCAGGTCCTTGGAGAGTATTGTGTAAAATAGCACAGAGCAAAGGAAAGTTTGACCAGGGGAAACGAAAAGCTTTTTTCCGCTTGAAAAGGACACATTGCTGAACACTGGTCTGACATCAATTTAATCAATAGCTTCATGGCATCTAGGCTATGGCTGATTTTTAAAATAAATGTATCTTGGACTAAGGTTTGCTTAGACTATGCCTATTGGACTATGTTATTGCGTATAGCGTATAATAACCAGATACTAATGAATCATTTAATATGAATCGTTTAATGACTATTTAATAATTATTTTTGTGTAAGAGTTATTATAATCCAGTTTCTTAATACTGTTACATGGTTAGGGAAAAGCTTTGTAATTTGGTGTGTTGAACCACTGCTGTAGATAATAGTCCATGTAAACGCCTCTGAATAAATAATTATTTTGCACTTAACAGGGTGTTCAAAAATATCCCGATTTATTTAACTTTTAGATGTCCGAGAACGTATTTTGACACCTGTATCAAAGAGTACTTTAAAGTAGGTTTTTGACGAGGTTAGAGTTACCTTGCCGTTAGAAAGACATTTATACAATTAGGGACGAAATGGTTTATTTTTAAAGACGTTGAAACATTTTTGAATTGTAGTTAGAATAATTGGTATGACGTTTTAAACATATTAATGGCTGGCAACGCTTTGCTAGCTGACCCTTAAACCCCTTATTTGGTTTTTCAGATACTAAGAGCGTTGCAACATAGTTATATTTGAAAAATTAAAACCCAGGGGGGGAAAAATATTGACCAAACCTATCGAGTTATACCTAGTTGTAGAGCTTCTGATACCAATGATTTAAACTTAATTATGATTTCGTAGTTTCGTTTGGAAATTAAGCTAGCTAAAAGTGTTGTCAGTTAATAGTTTATCAATAACAAATTCGCTAATATACTACAAAGCCTGTTGTACATATTATAAGTACAACATTATAAGTAAATGTTTGAACGAGTAAACGAGTAAATGACTGAACGAGGCACCTCCCGGCATTCTACTCCCCTTAACCACATATTCTTTTTGACGCTCTGGGTGTGAACCTTGGGGAAAATCTTGTTTCAAGGCTCTGAAAAGTTGATAAAAAAGATCACGTCTGAAAGTCCGCCCTTGTACTTAGCCGATTTTTGCATCTTAGCGGCAAAATAGCTGCTCGGATCTTTAATCTGATGAAAGATCGTCCGTGTGGAAACAAATATCCTACAGCTTTTGTATTTAACACCTTTTCCCACCTCTGACGGTTTCTTTGATATATGAAAGTTAAATTGTCAAATTAATTCCCCTAAAATACGAGGCCGCAGGGGGCGCAGCGAGCCCGAAGAGCGAGTGGCAGTTTAAAGTTGGTTGTATCGTTTCCTGAATACTGATGTTTAAAACCAAATGTTACATACAGGGGTGAACAGGAGGTTCTCCTACATAATTTTGGTCTTAACTCCCAAACTTGACATTCAGAAACTGAAGCGGAAGGGTTAAATCCTAAACACGTCAAAAAAGTACTTTTGACTACTGTGAAATTGTGTTGTGCTTGTTTAAAACTCGTTTAGTTGTTTGAAGGTCAAAATGAGTGACTTTCTGAAAATAAAAAGTACTTGTTTTCTAGGAGATTTTTAATAGTAAGAAACAAGTAAAAAGAACAAGTAAATAACAACAAAATCACTCAAAATTTAACACGTTTTACAACTACCAGTATTGCGGCCTAAATCTGAGTTGTGGGAGTCTCGCTCCATTTAGGGCAAAGTAAGTTACTTGACTTGAGGTAGAAATAATTAGGTTAGGAGTTGGTAAGTGAGTTCTCCTGATGAGTACACTTTCCAACTCCTGTCTGATTAGAAACCTTTCAGTCTGGATAACAAAGTGAGTTTAACTCAACAACTCAACATACACTGAGCAATCTGTCTCGTTGTGCTCGCTTATCCCGTCTCGTGGCTTCTCCAACCTTTATTTATACAGAGTCAGTGTTATATGTAGCCCCGCCCCCTTAACTTTTAAAAGAGGAAACATTTTGAAAAATGCCTATAAGAAATGTTTTTATTGGGTCCTGAAATTTCTTTTGAAGTACTTTTCGTCACCCAAAACCTGAGGGGGAGGCCCCCTAATTAAAAATGAACCGCCAATTGTGACTTTTTATTTGTAATGGTAAAAAACACAAACTCATTGATTACAGCGAATTGTAAGTTTATTGGCTTTTATACTTTTGATAGCTTTTTCCATTAGTCTACTTAACTTCATTGTACGTAAGCCTATTCGATAATTTTTGGCCATAGTTACAGTCTATTAAATATAGCCAAGGTTAAAACAAATACTCCTTCTTTGGTTGTTTCTGTCCATTTTGCGTAACTGCAATTATACTGCGTTATACTGTAAAGCCGGTCGCACAAGTGAATGACTAGTGACGGAACGAGTAAATGTTGAGGCACTTCCCGGCATGCTACCCCCTCAACCACATACTATTTTTTAAGCTCTTGGTGTAAAGATTCGGAAAACACTGAAAACCTTTTTTATTATTCATAAAAAATTGTGGGAAAAATATGGTTTCTGAAAATCTGCCCTTGTATACATAGCAAATACGTTGCAACATATGACAAAATGCAGTAGTTGTAAATGGACCCAAAATAAGAGGCCGCAGGCCAATAGGGAGTTTGGGGCGCAGCCTCCCAGCGAAACCGGAGAGCGAGTAATAATTTTACTTTCAATAAATAACCGTGCCAATCTCTTTTTATGCTGGGTAATTATAGGAAATTTAATGTAAAACCAAATCAGTGAAAGTAAATTTACCAGTAAACAAATAAAATTATCAAATTCTCCCGAAATTTGGGGAAATATATCCCCTATCCCCCTCCACACCCTCCACCAACCCGTATCTACTCGTACCCCACTCATTCATTGAGTTAATCATTAATGTTTTACTCGTACTGTTATTCAGGGTTTCAGGGTTTGTTTCGAAATAACTGCCGTTGCCAAAATGACTCTACATCATTAGGATACCATTCCATTTCTCTCCTGCATCTATCTTCAGTTCCGTGGATGAGCAGTGCGCCTACCACGCATTCACTACATGAACAGTCCAGGACTACGTAATGCACCAGCTCCAGTACCTTGTCGAGAACTGCTAGCAGTAACGCACGAGGTTGCCGGTGTTGGCTTTCCAACATGCTGACCTTGACCTAGCAACGTCGGCTAATCATTATGTAGAAGAAACCACTTTTTGTGCCACTCTCAGTTTCGTTTGTCAGGTATAAACAGTTAATCGTCTTGCTTATTTATTCAACAAGACAGTTTCGTGGTAAACAAGATTGCTTTTTTAGAAAAACCTCATAATTTAGGCTAGTCACTAAATGCTTATGTCGTCACCATACCTAAATTATCAAGTTTTGTCATTAAGTTTCTAATTGTACTGTATTTTATACGTTTTCCATTCAATACAATTAACCAAAAATGTTTACAGGCTCAAGCAAATACTGTATCATTAACCGCGAGAATGATAGCTAATAACTCGACACAGTTTCAGAACGAATACCACCTTGTCCCACATTAAAATTACTTTTCTAATAATTGCTTTGATATTTACAAACACCTGGTAGACTGGTATTGATTTTATTTTCAGGGTATATTAACGAGAAATCAGAACTTATAATAGTTGTTAAACGAATGGTTAGTACTAGGCCTATGTAACACTAAAACAACAAATCCATTTTACTAAATACTATTTATGAAATCCAAGTTTTATAAACCACGCTTATTTTTATACACGGATATTTTTGGTTTATTTTAGTCATGTTACAGGTAAAAACGACACTTTTTAATAACACATTTTGTTTGATGCATAACAAACAGAAATTACTTAATTTCTGAATGTTATACTTTTTGTAACTATTAAACCAAATTCCAAAGATGTCCGTTTGAACAAATATACCACACGTCCGCTATCCATTATTTTTAATTATCACATTTATTTAACTACATAATGAACTTGGTAAAATTAATAAATAAATATTATAATTATTGTACAAAAATAGAATACAATTTTTAGTAGAGAACGGCTAAAAAATTATAGTTTTTAGTTTAATAGTTTAAAACAAATTCACCATACATTTATTTTTCCACAAAAATACTCTGAGTAAACCCAGATTTGTGTTGGTTTCAATAATTACCGACTCATTTTAATCCGAGTACCTGTCATGCGGCTGGCCATAGGGCTAAAATGTAACTTCGTCTGAACGACATAGACATAGGCTGTGTACCAAAATAAAATTAAAGTTTCTACCGTAACTTTTATGATGTCTTCTAGTTTTATCATGCTGCTATAGTAATATTTACGACATAATTGAATAATTGCCATTACAGAACAAAGGTAACTTCAGAACTAAAACATGAAAGCAAGTACAGTATCCTAAAATGACTAGTGAGCTTCTGCAGTTCAGCGGTTCTTCTCTATTCTTCTTTCTTCTTTGAAGCTGATGGTTTCTTGATGTAGGTCTGAATGTAGAAGTTCACGAACAGAGCCATAATGACACCGACATTCACAACCCAGATGATGTTGTACACTTGGGACACTGAGCACTTGTTGTAGTACAGGTACAACATGAAACTGATAGCTAGGACGAACTGGGTCTGTAATCAAACACGATTGTACAGAGTTGTTGATATACTTTGATTTGAGACAGCGACCACTCTTAAAAAGTCTTCTTAAAACCCGTACATACATAGTCTTCATACAAACTAGTGCTGAGTGCTCCCCACATAGGGTAATAAACTAAAAGCCCAACGACCGATGGAATATACCAACGGCTTAACCTGACTTCCAAACCACGGGGAGTACCGTTGGCCATCGTGAAAATTTGTTACTGCAGCGGCGAAAACTGAACCTGAACAGATTTGGTGTGGAACACTCATTATTGTACGACTGGGACTCGTGGCGTGGTCCTGTAATCCAGCTTCATAGAGGTCAGGTTTTGAGGATGATGTAGGTCTAAAGCGGCTCAGATAGTCTCAGTGATCATCTGATGATACCCACATCAACTCCCATCAAGACATATCAGACCATCACCTGCGTGGTTCGGAAGTAACGTTGGTCCTTGTATTTCCATTGGTCATTGGGCTATTAATTAATGACCCATTCTAAGGAAGAGTCGGCCTTAGTTTGTAACAAGACTACACCTCATAACTCATTACTACCACTCATCACACTCATCCTTCACCACATATTTGCCTTAAAATACTCTCATGAGAGTGGTCGGCATCTCAAATAGTGATTTAGTGATTTATACCTTTGAGCCTTTGAACTAGGTACCCGTATAGCTTAAATTCGGAAATTTGTCTACGCAGTATTCAGATGTTCACTTTCAATAAATGCGTGTTTACTAGAATGTTTTATATTGTACGCAAATGTGGAATGGAAGAGTTAATTAACTGTTAGGCAACGAGGCGAATGTCACTCACGCTACGCACTGACTTGCAGCAATTAGTGGTCTGGGCTGGAAGGACCGGTAATTAGTAGTAGACGAAACGCTCATTTCCACACTGTCCCGAAATCTTTACACAAGTAATATTAAACTACATCATACATAGTTTTCATAAATACAAATTTATATCAAAATTGTGTGGGTTTCAACCGTTGTTCTATTACATAACATTTGGTAGGTTTACTTCTCATCCAACCCGTAAAGGCTTTGTTTGATTTTTAAACTTCTTGAAAATTCAGTTAACCAGAAGTTTTTGGAAAAATTTGGATTACCTTTAATGTAGAGGTCGGAATGTTTTTATTGTTCAAAGTCTTTTTTTACTGAAAATAATTTGAAAAAAACTTGCTGTTGCTATATTGTTTATTAATGGATGAAATGATTACATCAAACAAATACATATTAAATGTAACAGCTGAAAAGCCATTGTGAAACTATCGCTGAAACAACAACATCAGCGGAAAACAAATCTCAACAGGACAATAAACGATAGTATGAATCTCAACGTTTTAATTTCCCAAAAAATTACACATTTCGATTCTCTTCTTTGACAGTGTTCACTATCTGCATTTAAATATTTAACTTCAACCGTTCATCGAAATTTGTGAGGATTGGAAAAAATAATGCTACAGCTACTCTTGCTACCCAACAACTAAATCGTAATCTGAGGTTAAAAGAGCGTAGATTAGACGAGAAACAGTTACGCGTTAGATAAGATCCCATCGTTAAAATTTGGCCATTCAGCTATCAAGACCGGTATTCAGTTCATTAAAGTTGACATCTCACTAAAATTTCCGAACTATTCGATAAATGGGTAACATCAAGGTTGGTTCCTCTTTGTATGAAATCCAGAAGACTAAAGACGGAAAATATTTTTTACTCTAATGTTCTAATTTTTCTAGCTATAAGTGTGAAGTTTAGTGGATAAAGCAGTTTACCAATTGTAGCTTTGTGATGTAGCGCTTCCACCAGAGATACTTCTGCACCTCAGGACCCAGGCCTGCCAGCAGGTAGTACGTGTACATGATCACATGTACGAACGAGTTCAACACTCCGAGCACTATGCCTTGTTCAGCTGCAAGCACATACAAATATAAGGTGAATGTGTGTTCAAACATATTATGTATTTTTAAACGACATCACTAAATACAAATTTACAATGTATTTGAAAACCCCAAGTTAATTTTTCTGGGTTGAACTCGAAGCTTGCAGTGCACTTCTTGATGTAAGCTATACAAACTTAGTTACAACACCAACAAACATTTGCTTAAAATCTAAAATACAAATCAAGATTTAGGCACACAAAAACTGTTTCCAAATCAATCAAACTTTACACTTGTATCGGTTATACAAATGTTACCTTGGATATACTTGACACTGAGCCAGGAGAAGGCCACCATGCTGGTGTGGTGATACAAGTGTAGGAATGTCACGTGAGAGTCCTTCTTCCTCAGGATCATCAACACCTGAGAAAATCAACAAATAAACGTTTACCAAAGATCATGCTATGGTAGGTAGATTGCGCATGGATGCCAAATGGCTGAGATGGGAACGTAAACTTAGTTCGGACACATAGTCTCAACATAGTTAAGAGTCTCAAGTAGAGCCACTGACGCACGCACAGATTGTTCGTCCTGGAAATCACACGATTTGGTCAAATTTAAATCGTCGCCATCAGAGCATATGGAGCCCAGTGGGGGAGAGAAAGACGGATCGAGAGAGAACACTGTTTGTGCTTGGGCGCCCACAACTATGTTGATTGCAACTAGTGGATAAAATAACAAGAACATACTAAAACACATAACTCAATTCTTTTCTTAAGTTTCCTATTTGTTTTGCAGAATTTTTAACGGGAAGAAAATCACTAGAAAAATTGAAAAGTTTTGATGAATTAATTCTAGAAATTTTAACATTCATATTTAGTAAACAAAGTGTACAGCTGATAAATATTAAAACACTTTAGTGAACATGTGTTTTATGAGGACTAGACACATTTTTCGGGTTGGCAAATTTGTTATAATTTCATGATATAATTTCGTCATAATTCGTTCTGCATCGATGTTTAAACCTTGTCAACAATTTAAGATTTTTAAAATATATACTATTGAACCTGTAACAGTGTACTTACCGTATCGATCATATCGACTATTTTGGCGAAGAGATAGCACCAAGAAGCCAAGTGGAGCTAGAATATAAAAGTACATTTATTAAAATATACATTGATTGATTGGTGCAAATGAGATAAATGAATTACGTTTTGAAATGATGTCTTCTCTATATAACTACATGATATAAAAGAAAATTCGAGACGAGGGTTGCTATTTCAAACATGAATTATAAGAATGAAATAACTTTAGTGTATTTAGGCCTACGTATTCTACACCTGGACTACAATGGTTTTAAACAGTAGTCCCAAACATTCAAAACCTTCTTTGCAGACTTATAGATGAGAGATATAATCCCGATTTTACCTTAGAAAACAAGAATATTTTTTAAATTCAAACTTAACTTTAAAGTCATGTAAGTGCTGTAGAATAAATATGTTGCAGTTTTCAAAATGAGTTTTCCATTTTTCGGTTTTGAATTATACTTACTTCAGTTCTCAGAGGGTTTTGTTTTGGATCAAGAGGATGACAGCCATGCTCTACGATGTAAGATAAGGCGGTCGCGTGAGTCAAAAACTGGAAAAATCAAACACATTATGATCGTGAGAAAATTAGATAAATTAGAATCACAACACTATCATTGCTACAATTTTAATGCAATAAAGAGATAATTTTAAAATTAAAATTTAAGATTAGATATAAGTTGTCTAGTACAGAGCACGTTTGGAACTGACATGTTTATGGAGATGTGGCAAAAATCTCAAAGGCTCTTTATGGTCCGTAAGGTGCGAAAGAAGTGTTATACTCCTTAATATAGGTAGGGTGATTTGGAAATAACTTGAACTTGTGTCCATGTAAACTCCCATCAACGTTTTGTTTCAAATACTCGTATCTAATTACTAATACCAACATTCGAGAAACATATCAAAGCTAAACACCTAATAGATCATTTAGTGCAGACAATTTCTTTTCCGGAAGTGATTAATACATTTTAGTTTTAAAAATTTAATAAGTAAATGCTGTTTCAGTTTTTTATCCGAAGCCTCGGTAAGATATGATCCTATTCAAGTTTGATTTACAAGGTATGTTCTAACCTTTAGTAGCCACCAATTTGTACTAAGTTATTATAAAGACTTAATATTTGCAACGTGCAGTTTTTTAACTAATAAACTAATGTGTATAAAAGCTTCACTTAAAAGGTTGGCCTGATTTTCTATCACTTTTTCTCACCTTACTCCCTTTTTTACGCGTTAAAAGAAGTAATTTATTTCATGGACACAAGTAGTTTCGTTTTTGTTATGTCGGCATTAATAAACCATTAGTTTCAAACATGACTATGAATTTGTTGGCTACGACTACAAAAGATGAAATTATAAATGTTTAATGGAATATATTTCGATTCCAAAGTCTGGTATTTTTGTCAGTCAAACATAACAAACTATGGACTTCTACTATGACTTAATACTTTCAATCGGCTACTTATAATAATAATTATAATACTAACTCAGATTAATTCAATTTTATATAAAACTAATTATTTATTACTAAAGAAATATGAAGACTAAACGTGTCGACAGAACCTGGATCTCTCACTTACCGTGTGATTATGCTACTACACCATCCGGCTCACCTATTTATGTCTTTAAATTTAAAGTTCTTAAATATCCAAAACATTTGACAAATAAATTTAAATACTATGTCAAATGACTTATTATTATAGAGTATTAACATTATTATATAATAAAAAACGAAGTATTATATGAAAAAATTCTGTTTTCTTCATTTTCATACGAAAACCCACAACATCCACCTGTACGAGTACTGACAGGAAACCAAAGGACCGGTGCAGTACCTTGACATGACCTTGAAGTCAGACCACTCTGCGACTGAGCCAAAAACCACATACCTCTTCACTCTCCGGACCCGCATGAAACCACCAGATCCCACCGTCAGAGAAACCGGTTCCCTTTTTACCAACAGCCGGTTACGATTCTTCCAGTCAAATCTGGTGACTGCCTACTCATTAGACGAGTACTTCCGGATGATTACTGGTTCAGGCTGACAAAAACCACACCGCCGCAACGTTTTGGTTTTTGCCAAATGAATTTCAATTAAGACGTTTTCCTCTGTGGTGTTTTATGTTTTTAGTAATTAGTGTTTAGGAAAAACTTGATTTCCTGACAAATACGTTTTGCAATAATTTTGGTAGGCTCTTAATGCTTTTCACGTACTTGATTGGTTGAGGTACGGCTATCTTAAGATACAAATAATGCTTACAAAAACAGCACATTAAAACTAATTTTGAAAATAACTTTAAATTGGCCCAGTCAATATTAGATGCATTTTCAATTTTAAGCTTAAGTGGTTAGTCATAATAAAAATTGATTTTTGGATTCAACCAGTGAATAATGTTTTATTATATAAAATACTATGGTAGACATCTTCAGTTGTAGATACGAAGAAGAGTTAAAATAAATGTATAAAATGAAAAAAAATGTATAGGGAGTACAAAAATTCAAGGTAAAATAATTTTAAATTGCAAATAAACAAACTAAACCAGATGGTTAAAATTAAAAATTAAAATGATTTCAACATTGTTGAAAGAAAATTTTAGTTTTGCTAGTTCATATATGTTAAAACTATATATTATGAACATGGGACCCTCTTTTACATATATAAACAAGCAAAACTAAAATTTTCTTTCAACAATTTTTAAATCATTTTAATTTTTAATTTGAACCATCTGGTTTAGTTTGTTTATTTACAATTTAAAATGATTTTACCTTGAATTTTATACCCCCATACATTTTATATTTTTAATTATACATTTATTTTAACTCTTCTTCGTCACTACAACTGAAGATGTCTACCACAGTGTAGACGAAACGTCTTGTTTTTGTTATATATTTTATATAATAAAATATTATTCAGTGGTTGAATCCAAAAATCAATTTTAATATTAGATGCAGTTTATATACTTGATTCTACATGAACTCCTAAACCAAATTGACGCACCTCTGGTTAAATGTCAAACGATTCATAAACAAACCATTACCAACCATATTCTTATAGTATAACTATATTGCGTATTTCTCGGTTGCTGTTTAGTTACATTACATATTTATTTGCATTTAGCCCGACAATTCCAAATTTCAGGATTAAAGTCGGAATATTAAAATTATGAGGAACGAACTAAGTGGCGGGTTGATTTTGCCCAGGAGTGTAAGTATACATTTATATTCATATACGTAGAAACATTTATAACAAGACTTTGATCGTTTTCAATTTTGAGGGTCCATAGTTAAAAAAAAGATATGTCCTGTCATTAAACTTTTTAACGCACTTTCTAAAAATGTCTACATGAAAAACTATGCCCAAACCATTTTGTACTTCCTGTACTAAAACATTTAAACAAAATATCAAAGACATGGTTTTCCTACCATTTATGTTTGATTATTTTTTAAAAGGTCCTTGGTACTTATCACTAGCTTTAAAGTATCCAGAAGAACCAGCACTTACCCACAACACAAGAGCCCCGTTATAGAGCACCTGGTAGAGGTTATAGACAGTCATGAAAGTCTGTAACTGGTACGGCTTTCTAGAGGACATGAAGCGAGGACCGATCCACAGGACGAAGGACAGGTAGGAAGCCAGGACCCCTATCACGGGCCATGGGGTAGCCAGGAGAAACCAGGAGTTTAGAAGAGCATCTGTAACAAAACATTTGAATACAAACATGCATTAGTTCTAGGTATGGTCATGACTTTCTAATACGCGTATAACTTATTCAAGGTGTATAGCATATTATTGGCAGTGATTGTCTTAAAATAAAGTGTAATATAGTCTCACTAGAGCCTTATAACCATTGGTCAAAAAAATAATAAAATTTTACAGTGGAGGGTATAGCTTAAGTTCCACAACGGTTATTATTTTTAAGAGAACGAACTTTGCATTGGTCTACAAAATTAATTAAAATATAGTGGAAAGGGTAGCCTAAGTTCCCCTACAGTTACTATTTTTTAGAGAACGAATAGTCAGACGCGTTTGTTGAAGGTGTTGGTTTTGCACTTTAGTAACTTTAAAACTTAGTGTGTAACAATAGGAGTTTTTACAATACTAACTTAGACCTACTACTTAACCCCAAGATTTTAACTTACCCAAATGTACATTAGGATACCCTTGCAACATCTGCTTACATGAATTTGCAACGGATAAGTAACTTTAGAAACTCCCAGTATAATATAGTGTGCAAAACTATGATATTGAACATTTTATTTGTCAATGTACTTTAGCTATAACACGTTTCTATTTAACCGTAAATACCTTGTTTTTAAAATATTTGTTAGGAATTTTACTTCAAATAGTGTTTGAAACTATTTTACACAACTAGTGGCTTCTAAGAGAATGTTATTTCAAATTGTAACAAATTACCGTCTAATATTCAACTTATATGTTACATTGTCAATTTACAAGTCACTTACGAAGAGGAAATAACTTCGTAAGGAAGTTATCACAGTATAAACTATAATATGAGAGAGTAGAATACGCTTTCATAGGCATCTAATACAGGAAGGCGAGCTGCTACATACAAAATGGAATAAGGGTACCAACTGCTGTTTCATATGCATTTTGCATACAAATTGTTTGTATCGTTCAATACGCCCGGAGCAAACATTACATTTTGCATGGTAATTTCTTATTCAACCCTCTTGCTGGGAAAAACACTTAGTGTAATGTACATTCGAGCACTTCTAGTGAACGAGTTAATAGTGTTTAGTTGACATATGTTTGCTTTTCTGCAAGACTGTGGCATTGGATTGTATTTGGTTTGAATAGTAATAAATAATTTTTATTTATTGTCTTTGAAATTCGCCTGGAATAAAAACTTAAAAATATTTCTGAAAATACTTGGGATTGTAGTTATAATAATTCCGCTGGGCGTTAGTTAAAATATTATTAGCGTATTATAAACGAAACATAACCTTATTTTAATATTTATTTTCTTTTATGCAATTAATGTATTACATAATACTATGTTTGTCTAAAAACTTTTTTGGTTTCGAAACAATGAAGACGTGATAATTTCACAGCTTTAAATAACTATCAATAGTCCTCAAAAGACTATTAAAATATTGTTTTCAGTTATTAAAATGAGTTTTTAAATTTGATTATATTTTGTTTAAATACTTTATATCTAGCTAGACAAACAAAGTTCACAAAAACATAAACCATATTATGCACATTATAAAACTGAACAAGTATTTGAGTTTTGGTATAAGTGATTGATCCCAAAGGTGTCTAATACTGTAGCTGTGTTCACTTAGATGAAATATTAAACATCTTATTGATTTTATCTTTAAATTTGTATTGATTGAGCCAGTCAGTTGCGTTGACTATTTATTTTTTGCCAATCAGAATCCCACAACTCTTCTTTGAATTAGGGAATTCTCTATTAACAATGAACCATGCGTACAGATTAATACGGCTATCTTTCCAAAACGATAATAGGTTTATGTAAACAATTGATTGAGGAGACATAATGTGTTGCAATAATCATTTGTAACTAAACGAAAACTTTGGAAACACGCTTATCTAAATTAATTTAAGCATACATATCTCATTCACTAAAATGTCTCAGCCCCCAAGCCTTTCAATGTGTTTACAGGGTGTCTCAATGATGTGCCTTAATCCGTCCAAATTTTGTAATGTTTTCGCAATAATCTCTTTGATTTTGAACGCTATTAACTGATGTACACAAATCTAGGTAGTGTTAACCTCTTATAAGTATTAATTTAAATGGGGTTTTGTATTTTCAACAAGAGTGCCAAAAAATAGAAACAATGCATACATAATAATTGATATTTATTTATTTGTCTGGTCATGCAGTTAAATTGAATATTGCGCATCTAATAAATTGAGTTAACTTTATAAGTAGTTCTTAAGAGTTGGCTCATGTAGGTTGTAATAAAGGACATTATCAATGCAAGTACTTTAGTATACAACAATCAAAATTGATTTGATTTGATTCGTTAGCTACCTTTTAGGATACAACATGATTAAGAGGATTACAGGAAACATTAATACTGTAATGAATTTTAAATTTAATCACGACATTTCGGGATCTACAATGTGATCCCATCTTCAGGTGGAAGTAACCTAAAACATAAAGCAGAACATTAGAAAACGAGCTATAGCCTAAAATAATCAGTGTAAGCTGATAAGTCAAACACAACCAAACAACATGCAGCTGTTGAATTCAAAATACTAAAACTTAAAAATATTTCTGAAAATACTTGGGATTGTAGTTATAATAATTCCGGGGCGTTAGTTAAAATATTATTAGCGTATTATAAACGAAACATAACCTTATTTTAATATTTATTTTCTTTTATGCAATTAATGTATTACATAATACTATGTTTGTCTAAAAACTTTTTTTGGTTTCGAAACAATGAAGACGTGATAATTTCACAGCTTTAAATAACTATCAATAGTCCTCAAAAGACTATTAAAATATTGTTTTCAGTTATTAAAATGAGTTTTTAAATTTGATTATATTTTGTTTAAATACTTTATATCTAGCTAGACAAACAAAGTTCACAAAAACATAAACCATATTATGCACATTATAAAACTGAACAAGTATTTGAGTTTTGGTATAAGTGATTGATCCCAAAGGTGTCTAATACTGTAGCTGTGTTCACTTAGATGAAATATTAAACATCTTATTGATTTTATCTTTAAATTTGTATTGATTGAGCCAGTCAGTTGCGTTGACTATTTATTTTTTGCCAATTAGAATCCCACAACTCTTCTTTGAATTAGGAATTCTCTATTAACAATGAACCATGCGTACAGATTAATACGGCTATCTTTCCAAAACGATAATAGGTTTATGTAAACAATTGATTGAGGAGACATAATGTGTTGCAATAATCATTTGTAACTAAACGAAAACTTTGGAAACACGCTTATCTAAATTAATTTAAGCATACATATCTCATTCACTAAAATGTCTCAGCCCCCAAGCCTTTCAATGTGTTTACAGGGTGTCTCAATGATGTGCCTTAATCCGTCCAAATTTTGTAATGTTTTCGCAATAATCTCTTTGATTTTGAACGCTATTAACTGATGTACACAAATCTAAGAAAAGTATAAGTATACCTCTTAAAAGTATTAATTTAAATGGGGTTTTGTATTTTCAACAAGAGTGCCGAAAAATAGAAACTGTGCAACAGCTTATATTTCGGCTTTACAGTGTTGCCTTCTACGGAGCAGCACAAACAAATACCATTATATAAATGGTGTAATTTATTACAATTTGGGAGAGTTGTCAGTTTAGTTCCTAAACTATAAATTGAATAATATCAACTGTTTACTCTTTATTTGAAAGTGCTTTGTTGTGGTAATGATGTGGATTCCCTCTTCAGTTTTGTCGAGATTATTGGAAATAATTTTGTTGTAAAATAAATTAACAATATTGTTGCTTTTGGTTAATATATTACGATTATTGCGCTACAATATTGCGTACAATATGCTAGTTAAGTAACTCGCTTCCTTTGTACTAGAATCGGTATCAAAATGGACGGTGACTATATTGACGTGTTATTTTAGAAACTTCACGATAAAGTGTTTAGAGAACAACTACTTAAGACAAGTAGTTTAATAAATGGATGAATCTGAATTTTTCAAATATCAAACAAACAGCAAGAGCTTCAAAATTGGCCTCTCGAGAAATAAGCTCAGCCAAGACAGCCAATGTTATGTGATTTCTTATCAACTTATTTGTCAGAGTAAGTGAATGTGATACTGAGTCATACGCTTTTTAGTTAATAGTTATTGATTTTGTATTGTAAGTAGTCGTTCAAAAGTAAAATATGTTATTTTTCTCAGAATGTGTCATGTACGAAGTGTTTCATACTATTTATATTTGTATAACTAAATAACTTCCATACGACTACCATTTTTATTTAACAGTATTTTGAATTTCCCAGTAAACTTGAGCTATTTAATCAAGCAGCAAACTGTTTGAACAAGGATCAAACACCTGTAACTGGAAATATGTCCAAATATTTGCAAGCTCCTGTGTTTACGATACAAAACTGTTCTGCGTTAATTGTGTTTTCACTTTTGAAACCTTTTCAATTAACGATGGTATTCCTTGTGTGTTTTCCACAAAGGGTTTTAATATATCCATTTAGTTTAAAATATACTGTATAGGGCGAGTTCATGATGCCCCCCTTTATTCCTTGTAACCTTTGAATGGTATTACAACAACACATAATTAGTCGATTTAAAATTTTTTATGTATCGTTTAGTTTATTTTAGAATTTCCTTTCTTTTGGCGTACCATAAGGAGGAGGGGGTTTTTATTTCACAGATTTGGGTGGGGGCTCTACCCCCGGTTTCGGGTAAGGCAGGTGACGCAAAGTACGTCAAAACAAACTTTAGAATTTCATAAAAACATTCCTTAAAAGGATTTTGAAAATATTTCTTTTCAAAATTTAAGGGGCTTCATTTTAAACTGACCCCTTATAACCTGTGCAAATCGAATGGGACAGGATAAGATTAGAATAATACGTATTAGAAGATTAAGTAATTGTAGCTTTTTATCCCTCTGTGCCAATTACGAGCAGTACGATTTTTTATTGAAATATTTATTTTTCTGCATACACATTTGTGTATTTTAAACAAGGATGTCATTTCTACCACTTAACCTCGATTTTTACCTTGCTTAATCACATACAACATTGTTGTCCTGGTCGCAGTGGTCGAACCTACACTACCGGATCAATGAGCTCTGGAATCGCGCATGATACTAACTAGCCACTAATCCGTTAATACATGTATATAAAGCTTCTACCTAGTACCGATAGATAATGACGTACACAAAGTCCAAAGTTATTAAAATCAAATTTTATTTTGTTATATTCAAATAGACAAAGTTATAAACGTATATAGTTATTACTGTCGTGGTGCCCAACTCTCTGAATAAAGGTCTGCAGTAATAGATGAAACCCGGTTGATAGATTATCCCGATGGACTCTTTCTGCAATATATTTCTAATCTTGCACCGCAAAAGAAGACCCGATATGACCAAATGACCAGCCTATACACAATTCGAATATAGAGCAGCGCATGATACACTGTTTCATGTATAGTTATTTCAGACCTTACTTTTCAAAAGATTTTCGTAAATAACATATTAAACTATCAACCAATGAATACTGAATATGACTGGATACGGTCTGACTCATACCCGTTGTTACGGTAGGCCAACTAAACTTAGGGTCGATACAGGATCCAACTAGCTTCATAGCAACGCTCCTTATCTTGAGTTTTCTGGGTGCACAAAAGAGCTTGTGTATCTTCTTCATTTAGCTCACCACACACATTTCAGCGGAGCCGTGGCGGGTTGGAATCGTGCGCGCCTCCAGAGCTGACCACTCCGCTGGTGCGGGTTCAATCCCCGCAGTCACCATTATATTTGTAATGTTACTATACAGTAACGCTAGGTAAAGGTCGAGGTTGAGTGGTATAGAGGACCTTTTCGTCCTAACTTCGCCTCGTTAAACAAGACTTACTTTACATTTTACCTTTTTGAAGGTAGTCCCTTAGTGAAAAGGAGGTCCGTTTCTATCCACGGATGTGCAAAATTTCGTTCGAATTTCGAATTTATTCAACCCCCCTATGTCGTTACGGTTAACATAACACTTGACTCATAGAGCCAGTTACAAAAACTTATCATTATATCCAGAATAAAGTTATTTTCTTCTTGTAGACAAATGTTTGAAAACGGCTGACATAACGTTGTTTTTGTACAATATAAGGTACATCTTAATCTTACCTTCATCAGCGGGTGCATCGGTTGCATTTAGGAAAGCAGGCTCAGCAATAGTCTTCAAATCCATCTGAAATCGTCACATGTCAAAAACTTATTTCTCTACTTTATAGTTATTGGTTTCATATAATTTACAGAATTCATCAGAAAAATAAGGGTTTTATTAAAAAGGTTGGGTTTTACTCTTAACTACAAGGTTCTGAGTGTTCAAAACTAACTTGGTATGCAGTTACTCTAATTTTGTTATAGCCTGGTCCACACTGAACTAATAAATTCATAACATTCATAATTGTTGGAGAATCAACGTCAAACATTTACAACCAACAGTTTTTACATTTGAAGTATGTTATGAGATAAATAATAGTATTATATCAAACCTACGAGTATCAAGAAACTTACTTTAGTAGATCCGATATCCCAGCAGACACCAAACGCAATGTGTACCGGAGTCGTGAAGCAGGCCTCGTTGTCGCAGAGGTCAACCGGCAGGAACGGGACCAGCTTCACAGGTCCTTCGTCCTTGAGCGTCTAGAGCCAGGCCACTTCCTAGGTCGTGTTTCATTCCGTATACTGGTTCTGGAGATGTTAGTAGTTCCGCGAACAGTAGAACTCGCAGCTCACGCCGAATTTACCAGCTGTTTTGATCGTTCCAACTTTGCATCCCCTTCCAAAAAGGTCTCCAAAGTTTATCTTAAAATTATTTCACAAATACAAATCAAGCATTTATAAAAGGCACTAATAAGCTATTTTTCCTTCCATTACTGCAATTTTTACCGTACTTACACTGCAAGGTTTACCTTTTGTGTAACTATGTCTTTTACTCGTCAACCGTCGGTCTAAAGACAAATAATCTAGAGCTATTTTGTAAATAATTTAACTTTCTGCCTCCCATGGACGGTAAAATATTTTATCAACGCTCAGTTATGTGGTATATTTTTCAAAAGCCAAAATGTACACTGGTTATTAAGGATTCAGTAGCCATTTTCTTGAAATAAACACGAATTTGAACATTCTTTACCAATGCACCAAAACTAATGCACCATTCAACCGTCCAAGGAATTTTCGCTTAGTTTAAAAACAATCGGTCAAAGACTTTTTGTTTAGTTTAAAATAACTCCGAAGAAATGCTGAGCAATTGAGTTAAAGTCAACATCAATGACTGAACGCTGTTCTCCTAAAAACAAAAGAGCTCATTGATAGTACGCCATCTAATAAAGCACATTTATCCAAGATACGTCCAAAGTGGAAGCTTAGTCCCGAAGTAACTTATAATCCTTGCGTTAAGCAAGATAGGCTGAACAGTTTATAGAGGAACAGATTGTTTATACGAAGAAGACATCAGGTGCGGGAGACGGATGGGGAATCTGTGAGACGGCGATTATTACCATATTAATCACTTCAGAGTACTGAGGAGTAAGTGAGGGGTGGAGAGGGGGAGGGAGGGAATTAAACTCCCCAGTATACAGCTGGTTGAAAACTTGCTGAAGAAAGAAAACAGCGTGTCGTAGGTTTATGAATTAAATGCCATAAAGAATAGCAACATTTGCAGTGGAATTCTGACGTACGACAAGCCCAAATGACTGTTTTGTTGTTTGAACAACTAATATTTGTTTGTTGTTTGGAATTGATGCCTGTAGGTGCACAACTTGTGTATTTTCGAAAGCTAGTAATTTTAAAGAACTATGCTCTCTTCTTACCAAATTATCAAAAGCTTCTGCGAATCCGTGGCGGATTGGTATCGCGCGCGACTTTGGAGCTCATCACTCCGGTGGCGTGGGTTCGAGTCACCACTTACAATTCGTAATGTGATTATAGGTGACGCTAGGTAAGTAAGGAGGTTGAATAGTGGATAGGAATTTGTAGTCCTAACTTCACCTCGTTGAACAAGACACACATTTTTACCTTTATGTGACTGTTGCTGACAAAGTGCAGTGAAAACTCAGTAAAGAGAAAATCTTTTGTTTTATGATTTTAAAAAAGCAAAGATAATTATGATCTGTTATAAAGTTCAGTATGTAATGAAAATTATACGTTATACCCAATATCTTATCTTGATACACTGTTATAACCACACGATTTAAGCGACAACGGTAATAACTGTAACTATCAAGGTTCATAGTTATATTGGTTTCGCCAAAGACAATGCTATGTAGGTAGATTAGGCAGAGAGGCCACATGGCAGGAAAATTAACATGGTTGGGGCAGCCCAAGCACAGATAGCGCTGCGAGCGCTGCCACCCCTTGCTGTCCTTCCTCGGCTCGATATGCTCGAGTTTGTTTGATGTCAATGTTTTAATTAATGTGAAATTGTACGGTTTTTGAGAACGAACAGACTTGCGCATGCGTCAGTGGTTCTACTAGAGACTCTTAAACTAATTCCCTCGCAGCGCTATTTGTGCTTGAGATGCCGTTGATTTTCCTGCCTCAGCCATGTGGCATCTAAGCGCAATCTACTAGTCATAACATAATCTTTGGTTTCCCTTAAGACGAATTACTTAATTTGAATCACCCTATATACTCTAGTTTGCTATTAACTGACATAGAATGCTATTTAAAAACTACTGTTACTTGTAATTTCGATATATACAAAAAGCGTCCTTCTCGTATTGTGTTAATGTCTGATAATTTATCAGTAATTTGGTTTAAAAGTTGAATATTGTCAAGTTCAAAAATAATATAGGATGGTGTTAGCAAAGACAAGTAAAACAGATTAGTACCCTTTTTCATCTTTTAATAGGTGCAATCTGTGAAAAGATGAAAAAAGGGTACTACTCTGTTTTACTTGTCTTTGCTTATAACATTAGTAGCCCTAAGTGAACTTTTTCTGTTTAAGATAGTGTTGATACGGGGTTCATAAGACTCAATTGTCAGGACTATGAATGAGCTACTACTATTGTTTGTAGGTCAACAACATTGGTTCATCGCTACGCCAAGAAAATTAGTCAAATATGCAAATACACGTTTCAATGCAAAATCACAAATACAACTTGAATAAGAATAACACATACATAGCTCAAAAGTTCAATCCCACACTTCAACGAGTTGAAACTAAAAATAAATACCAAAATTAACTGTTACTAACTGTTCTTTGCTACAAACAAACTTGGAATGGAGTCCAACAGCGATGTTGGATGACAACTGGATCAAAGAAGTTTATTTGAAATCGTTTCTTGGTATCAACCTCGATCGAGATTTGATATGAGAGTTCATGTAGACATCGTTTGCTCAACTACATTTGTCTGATGATGTTGTCTGTTGTTTTCACTGTGACCAAGATGTCTAAATACTGACCAACTCTTTCACTAATGACGGCATATTCTGGATAAATAGCCTATCTCGTTGGTTTCAAAGTTGTTTTACATCACAGACGAGTTTCAAAATCACAGTTGAAAGACCAAATAACTAAAAGACTTAGGCAAGAGGGATATAATTCGGAATAATTTATATTTTAATATGCATATAACACTGCATGCTTGAATGATATCTTAATATAGAGGTTGGATGTTTTAGCCTTTTTAAAGTTTGCCATTATGCGTATATGTTCAAAGTAGTTGTTCGTTTAATTTTTATTATTACTGTAATTTGTTCTTCTTTGGTCGATAGAAACTTGATTAGATAGAGTTACAGGGCCGTTAAAACAACGTAAGCGTTTGCAGGGATTTAAATATATATATATAACTTAAGGGTCTGACTTTCTTATACATTATTTTCCTTCGTTCAATGAATAAGTAAATACCTGGCAAGCTGTCAATATCTTTGTTAATGTTTTTTCAAGGGCGTTTCACTAACCACTATTATAAGAAATGTACAACTTCGTTAGTAAAGCTTAAATATAAATTAAAGTTTTCTTATTACAAAATATATACACTATTTTATGTATTTTTTATACATTTTTATTTTTTTAGCGAAGCTAGGACTATAAACTACTTTCTTCCTCTTAATTACCAAGGTTGCTTAGTACACTTTTAATATCATAACAAATCTACATATACATAAATCACAAATGCTTTAAATAAAAAGTATGCACTGTACAATCCTAAAATTTCAATTAGTTGTAATTACGTAATGTTTTACTTTTCAGAATAGAAAAAGACCTTGAATGGAATGTCCGCTTGATAAGAACATGAACGAGATATGAACCAAAACCTTAAGTATACACATTCAACCGTATAATTGTCATCCAAGGTGAATTATGATTTTATTTCATATTATTATACGAAGTTGTTTTTATTTATTCTTGTATCGTATTATTTTAGTCTCATTGTTGTCAACATGGTGGTGAGAGTGACTTTACCGTATTACCAGAGCAGTTCACTCTCCTAATGCGATTTTATACAGGGTGGACCAATGAGAAGGTTATAATTTTAAAATGCTATAAATATAACATTTTTAATATTAGACAATTAAATATTATACTAAATGGTCGGGTATTTTATGCCATTTTACTGGAAACAAGTTATTTTTTAAAACTACAGATGACCTTCCTTTATTATTTTGAAGAAGCTGATAAAGGATTTGTTCTCGCACCTACTCAACATTTTCTGGTGTATGGAAGGTTTTGGCACTGTTGTTTTGTGCAGTAGCAGCATTTCTGAATAAACTTACCTAGTTTGAAATTTTTTTCGACTAAGGACATTTCTTGTAGACCGACATTGAAGTGAAACTGAAACAATATTCGGGTCTTAACAAAAGAACCGTTTTTGAAAACAACTTCTACAGCACAATCATCAGGACTCCAAAACGCCATTTCAGTAAAATGGCAGAACTTTATTGAAGGTATAAACACAGCTGATGATTCATTGATGTCATATTAACCACGTGAGATTGTAAACAAATAGTATCGTTCTCATTGGCCCTCTACATTGCTATTTATTACAATAAATTGTTTTCAATTAATTAAAATTGATAAATATGTTAAATTTAGCGAAAAAATACAAATAAATAACTATGAAAATTAAGTTTCTATTTTGTTTAGGTTTTTCTTTTTGTTATTATTTATTTGTTTACCTTATTTGTTTTTATATTTAGATTTGTTTGTTGTTTTTTTGTCACACAATTTAATTTTGTGCATGACAAATAAAGTTATTTATTTATTTATTTTCGTTTATTCCTAACCAGTATTGCATAACGTCAAGAAGAAGTAGTAAGTCGTTAAAATGCGCAATTTCCTTGTGTTATATCAGACGAGTGGTAAAACTTTCAAGATGTAAAATAAAATACGCTAAACAAATCAATATGAATGTTCATGGAAAATTTTATAAATTTACAATTAATACATTTCTCGGCAAAGTATAGATAGCAGATGAAAACAGTGGAGACTGTTACAATGAATGAATATCGTAGTGTTATTGACATGAATAAAAGATGCACTACGACGTCTGAATACAATTTAGCACTTTTCCTCCTCTCAAACAGTAATATAACACATAAAGGCTTTATTAAAAAATGAGTTAAAATGATTTATTCATTATTATTATCTTAACAGGTTATTGTTAATATTAATTGTGTCGTCTGTTTTCTGTAGTCGTTTTTACGATTAGTTGCTAATGAATCCATTTAATAGTAAATATTGTTTTTCAATGTACCCAAACATTACCGTTTAGATTAAGAAAAAATGCATACGTAATAATTGATATTTATTTATTTGTCTGGTCATGCAGTTAAATTGAATATTGCGCATCTAATAAATTGAGTTAACTTTTATAAGTAGTTCTTAAGAGTTGGCTCATGTAGGTTGTAATAAAGGACATTATCAATGCAAGTACTTTAGTATACAACAATCAAAATTGATTTGATTTGATTCGTTAGCTACCTTTTAGGATACAACATTAATTAAGAAGATTACAGGAAACATTAATACTGTAATGAATTTTAAATTTAATCACGACATTTCGGGATCTACACTGTGATCCCATCTTCAGGTGGAAGTAACCTAAAACATAAAGCAGAACATTAGAAAACGAGCTATAGCCTAAAATAATCAGTGTAAGCTGATAAGTCAAACACAACCAAACAACATGCAGCTGTTGAATTCAAAATACTAAAACTTAAAAAACTAGCCTAAAAACAAAACCGCAAGCATAAAACACACTAAAGACATGTTGTTTGGTTGTGCTTGACTGGTCAGCTTACGCTGATTACTTTAGTCTAGCGTTTTCTAATGTTCAGTGTTATGTTTTAGGTTACTTTTCACCTGAAGACCAGATTGCAGATCCCGAAACGTCGTGATTATCTTGTTCACTAACGATGGAAAGTATTAAATGTCCGCAATAATAGTTTAAGCTCTGATACTCTATCGGTATTGAATATCATCACACTAAACATGAGTAGAACGGCAACATTCACACCAGGCTCCTAATGCATGTTGAGCGGAATATCATGGTTTCATTATGAACCAGTGACAATGGAATGGTGTGAAATGAGCTCTCGGCACGACAGTTGAATCATCAGCTGATACTCGTACAATGGGTAGGTTTACTCTGTGTTACAACTGATGTCACCAGGGTGTGTTGACCGCTATATGATATCACCGGTCTGCATTGCCACTGCGTATTATTTTGTGATTAGAGGTTTTCAGACTATCCACTCTAATAGCGTTCGGTCGATTTGTTAATTTGGAACTTTTTGAGGTTGGAAACTAGTTTGTTGAACATATTTTACCTTTACAATTTCTCTACTTTTACAACAAAACTTAAGACGAAAGTAAGGAATCAGTTAATTAAAAATTCCCAATACAATTCGGCAATATAACCTACAAAAATATTAATTTTAGCACTAAGTATTGTTTATGCACGTGTTAAATCTTTGAAGTAAGGTTTTTAAAATAACAAATGTATACTTGATACCTTAAGGATTCCAAATATTTATACTCAAGTAATACTAGAAGTAATTTCTATTTACTATTTTACTATTCCAATTGATTAAGAACAACATTTAAAAGACTTAAATGTGTAAATGTCGCAAATATTTACTCTTATCCTAAATCCCTCTTATCTTAAATATTATCTCTTATATTTACTCCTTAGGATGTGATTTTTTACGTCATAATGTGGGTGGTCTGCGTTACCGTAACCTTGCACAACAAGCTCATAACAAGTTCTCTTGACTGGGACTCGTGGCGTGGTCCTGTAATCCAGCTTCATGGAGGTCAGGTTTTGAGGATGATATAGGTCTAAAGCGGCTCAGATAGTCTCAGTGATCATCTGATGATACCCGCATCAACTCCCACCATCGTTTAGACATATCAGAGCATTACCTGCGTGGTTCGGAAGTCACGTTAAACCGTTGGTCCTTGTATTTCCATTGGTCATTGGGCTGTTAATTATTGACCCATTCTAAGGAAGAGTCGGCCTTAGTTTGTAACAAGACTACACCTCATAACTCATTACTACCACTCATCACACTCATCCTTCATCACATATTTGCCTTAAAATACCCTCATGAGAGTGGTCGGCATCTCAAATAGTGATTTGGTGATAAAGAATATTGACGGGTGTTAGTAGCTCTACTTGAGACTCTTAAAATAATTCCCTCGCAGCGTTATCCTCCCGTATGTGCTTGGGCTGCTGAAGTATGTGGATTTTCCTACATCAGCCATTTCAAATTGATGTGAAATTTACCATCAATAACATCTTCTTTGATTGTATTAAAGTACTATGTAAGTAAGATATGTGAGCAGACTAATAATAGTATTAAATGGATAAATCGTTGCCTGAAATGGCTTATACATAAATCAAGTTAAAAAATATAGTTGGTTATTGTTTGTGAAATTTAAAGGTTAAGTATTTAAAACCACAATATACATAGGACATTCTTCTCAAATTATTTTTCGACGATCATTATAATGATTATACAAAACTCCAGTGCTTTGCAGTACAGTTTTGCCTGATATAAGATCACGAGTGTTCCGGGGCTGTTCACTCCACTTACAGCCTTGCTTCGGCCTTTGGCCTCCTCAGATTTGCATTCTTTACTATGACGGGTGTTACGGTATTCGGGTATTCGGCCTACGGCCTCAGACTAAAGTGGCCTTTTATCGATCGTTTTACTAAGCATTATAAATTGAACATTTGTTTCAAATTATATAAGTTATTAAGCGAAAATAACTTTTTGGTCGCATTTTAAAAACGATAGGATTGATTTTCATGACTTTATCATTAGTATATTAATACCGTAGGTACAATCAAAGTACATTATTATTTTAAATTCTATCATCGGATAAAAGTTACTGTTTTAGATTATTAAAACTAATTTTTTATACAAACTCCCTCCCAAAGGGTACTCCTGGTAGTCCGATTTTGCTGGAAAATGAACTTAACTGAGATATTTACAAAAGGAACATTTTACCTAATTGCATAGACGTTGGACAGAAAAGCCGATATGTAGAAAGTACACACATATATACATATAGTGTCAAAAGTAAAAGACTTAGCATCCTGGTTTGGCTGAATTTTTTATTTATAA
This sequence comes from Matsumurasca onukii, assembly GCA_018831715.1. Taxonomy (NCBI): domain Eukaryota; kingdom Metazoa; phylum Arthropoda; class Insecta; order Hemiptera; family Cicadellidae; genus Matsumurasca; species Matsumurasca onukii. The sequence goes on along the minus strand of CM032058.1, from coordinate 36,466,558 downwards.
TTTTAGTGAGTCTATGAAAAAGTATTCAAAACGTATTCTGAAGGGTCAGGATCGATGCACATTTCAAGGTCCCGGGTCTGGGTCTTACCATGAATACGGCATAAATATAACACATTTTTCCAAATGAAATTCACTAATAAACGTCATCTTTACAATTCCTGTATCAATTCGGCCAAATACTTCTGAACCAGGTTTATACGGGGACATTGAGGTGAGCTTGGGCCACGTAGCACCGTAACGACTCCAAAGACATCGTATTTCACCGAAATCACCCCACTACTTGCCAAACAGCTTACCTCCGACTGTCAATGCTGCATGGCAAAAGCGACCATTTTCATTTCTAAAATGAAAATATGTTCAGGCGAGTAAGATTAAAATAAGTCATTTGTGTAGTATGAGCGTTTTATTTAAGCTAATGACCAGGATTATAAACAAACAAATAAAGCAGCCACATATTTAGTCGGGTGGGAATACCGATTTGAGGGAACTATCAAAATCATTTGTAGGGTTATTTCAGTCCAACACGTTTTTGTGAAAGTATCATAATTTTGCATTCATTAATCTGAGATTTCACTGGATTTTCGTATTTCCAAGCGGATTAGATTAAATAGATAAATCTAGTGTCCGAAAAATATGTATTAACAACTTTTTGTAATTTAATAAAAATAATTTTACTTTTGAGCAAAATAAACAATATTTTTTTATATTATGTATAAAGTATAGTGTACTATAGTCAAATTAAAATTCTACTTTAAACTCGTGGTAAGGTGGTATCGAGCACTTCTGGGGCACCGGGTTGATTTTAAATTTTAAATTATCACAAAACTATCAATTTGTACAATAACTACGTTTTATATATATTAAATTCAACTGAAAAGTAAAAGTAAACAGAAAGATCAATTTGAATTATTAAGAAAATCAGTACAATCTACAAGAAACAAATAAATATCAGGATGGATTCCCATTTTATATAGTACTAAAAATATAGTTTCGTATTAGCAAAACATTTTGAAACTAGCAATGATTTCCCTCGACTCGCTGTTCATCTTTTATATTAACTTTACAGCAATTTTGATAACATTAAATCTCAACAGTTGTATTTCGTCAAATAGCTAATTCTTAGACACACACAATTTCAGTTGTTTTAAAAATGCTGGGATGGAATATTTGCTAACAGGAAAGTTTTGAAAGCCCAGATCTGCTGGGACGAGGGCTGTTCTGTATTCAGACGTCGTAGCCCATGTTTTATTCATAACAATAACGCACCAGATATTCATTAATAGAAACTTTCCCGCTTGTTCGTAGTTTTGCTACTGATCTCTTGTGTTCACATTACAGATAGTGTTTAACTGTTTAAATATTATAATGGTGAATAAACAAAAGACGTCCCAAATAGTACGCTTATAACGGGGATCTCGCTAACTACACAACTTTCGTATTGCGGTTATTTTGAAGGAACTTCGAGTGTCAAATCTTTTAGCGAAGTTGAGAATTTGTTGCGGAGAGCACAACTTTGTGTCTCATAACCGTATAGGAAATAAATGTATTATAATCATAATGATTTATAACAAGGATAACACATATGGCATACTTCGTATAGAATTCGGTTTACTAATATTAAAAACTAGCGTTTTCGGGTGGGGGGAAGGCCCTTTCAAAGACACGTCGGGGTAAAGTTTTACAAATTCACTATTCCGGTTTCAGGACCTATTAAATAACAATTACCTTGTTTAGTGTTCCTGTAGATCTGAGGCAGAGAAATGCTGATGACATTTGCTAAAAGGCCATCGTTGAACACCATATCACAACACTATAATTATTGTTACTTCATCAATATAGTGTACATACGAGTAGTGTAGTTTAAGTGAAGTGAACAATAATTATAGAGTAGTAAAATGGTGTCTGACGATGGCCTTTGAGGCCGGAATGCGCATCAGCATTTAAATCTTCTCTGCCTCAGGATCTACAGGCACACTAAACAAGGTAATTTGTAAGATTTTACAAGTACATCGTATGAACAATATCTTTTATCGTTCATCGTAGTCAAATCAAAGCTCCTTTACTCTCCTCCTCCTTGTTTCATTATGTCAGAATTTCTTGGTAATCTTTAAACCTTTTTTACATAAAATATTAAACAATTGGTTTGTTTAAAATAAAACTCACGTAAATACAGTGTTTTACTATAGCCAATTTACTAAAGTGCTAAAACTAATCTAAACACGCTTAACTGATCGTGCCTAAATGATCATCTAATGGATTTTTGATCGTATAATGAAAGTTGTGTTGGTTAATTTGCGAAATCTTAATCATGAAATTACGAGGTGTAGGATTTAGCAGCCAGAGCCATTACTAGATTCTAGGAAAGCCGAGAATATAGAATTCTCTGAAGCAGAATGATACGGCTTTCTGTATCATTGTCGGCTTTCTAATTCTTGAAACTAACACTACAATTATTGTCAGACCCAGTTTCAGCTGTGTAGCCACTGAGGATGAAACCCAACTTCATAGAATGGGCAAAACGTCTGATAATTGTAGAGTTAGTTCTCTGTCGCGGTATGATTCCGAAAGCCTACAATCGAGTAACTTCATCATGAACTTTAAAGTTTTAACAAGCTGTATAAAACATAAACCCAGAAAGGTAGTTAGGGGATCCATAATATTTGTAACATATCTAAAGAAAACACCCTTGTTGTCTGGTTTAATTGTAAAACTCCCTTAACTATTACCTCTGAGTTCAATATTATGCAATTGAAATTTTTGAAGATGCCCTTCATCATAGTTGCGTCAGTGAAATCATAATGTCGCCCTGGTATTTTCACCCAGCAAATACATTTTTCTACAGTATGCGTCGTATGATTCACATCCTCAGTAAGGAAGGCGGTCAAACACATGACGCATGAGGTCACGAGCTCATAAGCATGCGTAGGCCCGCCCATAGTGGAATTAAATAATTCCACCATGAGCCCACCTGTCGCCAAAAACTTTAATTGCAGCGGGCCTTGTACAAAAATACAATTACTGTCAAGGTGCCACTTACAACAACACAGGTTTACAGAGTCGTGTACTACTCGTGTGGTTTAGTAGGTTACAACAGTTCATTACACGGTGTAGTCTACTTGCATCTTACCTAATGTTCAGGGAGAGGTGGATAGTGTGGTGGAGAGGCGCGGAGTTTCTAGCTGTGTGTCAGTTCTCATCACTGCAGCTCTCATCTTGAAAAAGGTAAATGTTTTGTTTTAAGAATGATGCAATAATTTAAAGTTACTTGACAATGGTTGTTAACAACCATGTCTAATCTTATCGATGCTGACAATGGTTAACTCAGTAACGTGGCAAAACGGGCGTACATTAATATTAGTAATATCGTGTCCATTATTGAATTAAGCTTGAGAGTATTACTTGTGGTGAATAGAATATCGTAAACACTGCTCTGTAACAAAGTTTGACGTTAAGATTGTCGTTGTAATCGTTACTAAACGGTCGTCTTCCTCAATACCTACCCTTTGCATCGGTTGTTATTGGCCTTAAAAGTTTATATCTTATTTAAGCAAATAATAGTTATATGATAAGTGAATTTACTATAAGCTATCTTACATCTTTCAAATTAGATTTGGAGCCGTTGAGTAAACGGAAGCCAACTAACTTTGGACCTACCTTTGGCTTAGCTTCTTAAATTGCTAAGCTTTGGGCCCCTGAGTGAACAACACTATTACATAATTATTCTAATAAATTCTATGACGAATAGCAATTAAATGGATCATTAATTTAACTTTTGTTAAACTACACTCTAAATATTAAAGAGTGAAAACCACTCCAAAGGAGTTAAAATCGAGCCACTCTTTTCTGAACAGCCTACATTCCTTCATTGTAAGAAGAGTGTAAGAAGGAATAGTAGAATAGTTTCAACAATATCCGGGTGATTTTAGAATCAATAGAATTGTGATAATAGAGGAAACTGAGTTTTACAACCGTGCCATTTTAATTGTATAATGAAACATTTTGCTTTCACTATGAAGTTTTAGTATGTCATGTACTCTTTCAAAAAAAGCTTGAGACAAATCCATGAAAGAAAAGTAAAATAACTCCAGAAATAAAGAACTTTGAGACAATATTGTATACAAGTGAGCTTAGACGGTAAACAATAGGTGAATACTTATGTTCGCTTAGACAAGTATTTTGTTAGAGCAACAGCTTATTATTATTTTTGTAACAAATGACCTCTTACAAGATTATTTTACAAAGAATTCTACATTTGTACTGGAAAGTTAATCCATAAGACAGTCTAACAATGTAATCAAAAAGGTTTAATATCTTTTTAACATCTTTGTAAACATCTTTTTAACAAGCCCTTCTAAACTTCTCTCCCTGTCAACACGCCGTGATAACGGTGATAATTTTGTACCGAGTAATTCGCATTGAGAGGCAATTCAATATTTACACCCTTGTGTCGAATGGAATCAATTATTCATTCAAATCAGAGGCTTGGCCTTCCATAATTGATTGACTAATTAAGACTTGCTAACGACTTTACTCTGTAACACTTTAATCATTCCGGATCACGGGTTCGATGTTATATTATTGGACCGTATTATGATTTCATTAAAAGTTTCCAACTTCACTGAAAACGGTAATTGGGTTGATTATAGTCTAAATTGATGTAGGTATTTCATTTAATTTGGATTTTCTGATTGGATAACGTAATAATCTAGCCGTTTTTAAATTTCTTCTTTTACAACTTTAGACCAAACAACCTTGACCACGTTTTATACTTATTAGTGATTAAAAGTCAATTTGATAGTTAGTAAAAGGTATTGAGAACCGTATGTATTTAATTAGTCTATACTGTTCAGGTAAGTGATGAAAAGAGCGCATGTAATATGTTTTTGTAATGTATAATATTTATGTTTGGTATCCTAAAACAATAAAGGACAGGATAACTATATAGTTTTGTGACAGGTGTAAAGTTCCACACGCTACTATCAGTTTGTCGTCAATTATTAAATTAAGTTTAAAAATTAAGTTTTAGTTCGTTGAAGGGTATTTTTATGAAGTAATCATGTAAAATAGAACACACTTTGAATTTGTGAATAATTTATCCTCCAGTAGCTGTGTAAAGTAGAAAATGGCTACATACGCTTTTTTGAAAATTGGCTGTTATCTTCAAATAAGGTATTCCCTTCCCAGTTAAAATTTCCTGGAAAGGTGATCAATTTGTTCGTTACAGTCAAATATTAAGGGAGAGAGTTAAATTTTAAGACAAACAGTCAAACGGTACAACACAAAACAAAAATACTTATTTAATATTTTTAGCACTGTACAAACATGGAATAGTGTCACACGTTTCTGAAAGTATTGCTTATAATCTAGTTTTAAAATCATACAGTTTGTTAAGATATCGCCGGATAGAGTGGTAGCAGGTCTCTGAGTACAGATTATAACATGGGATAAAAACTGCAAACAACGTTTTAAGCAAGTTAATTGACTTAAATGTAATTTTTCCTCTGAATGGGTACTAATACTGCTTCATATAAACACTAAAACCTTTAGTTTCGTCATGAAAAATATATTTTGTACTTATGAATCAAAACTCGATTTTTCCATAAGAACATAGTATGTGAAATTTAGTATTAAAAATTATATTTTATAACTAAACTCAATTTTCTCTTATTTATAGACAAAAGCACTAATAACTCTAGGGTTTTTGAAACAAACTTTCCACGTTTTAGTTCGTCGACCTACCTAAAACATCGTTTTCACGTTTTCTCATGTTAAACTCCCTATCCCATGTAAACGCCGCTCAAGGTCTGGCCGCCTCCTAAGTTTAAGAGTGAGTAAGAAATTAACCTTTTTCAATCTGAGTAGGCAATATAAGTATGACTAATCACGCGTGGCTGTTTAAATAAATAAATATCACTAAATCCCAGCAAAAAAACTCTAAAAGTTTCACATTTCGCTCATCAAGGTGTTTTTCTTTTTAATGCAAAATATTACGAGAAAAATATAATTAAAAGTTGCGTTAACTCGACCAAGAGTCTGTTAGCAGGTAACGCACACACGTTAGCAATAAGCGGTTCAAACACGAGCTACATTAAATAATTAATTATACAAACCACAACGAAATAGATCCTTTCATTAAACTGAAAACCAATTTCACTCAAGTTTGCGGAACAAATTGGTTTCGTCCCAACGCAAGCCGATTATTTCATTTACATGTTTTAGGCTCAATGATGAAAGAGCGCCACATTTTATCAACATTCGTAAAGAATGTTTTGAACAGAACTCTTTCCTCGAATATTGTATCTGAGTTTTGTTCTGAAACATGTAAAAGTTTCCTGTTTTAAAGTGTGTTTAACCGTTTTGAAAGAAGCCTCATTAATTTGCCAAAACCATAAAGAGTTTGGGGTTTCAATCATTCTTAATAGTAAATTCTCTAGTAATTTTATAACAATGTTACAGTTTGTATTTTCTCTCCAACCTTATGAGTAAATTTTATACACTTGAAATAAAAGTCGTAGGAAGCAATAGAGTATTAGTAAATTTATTACAATACTGGTGTAATAGAAAACCAAAAAATCAATTGCATATCTTAAATTGTACCAGCAGATTGAAACTGGGTTTGCTCTGAACATTATCATAAAAACTATGGTTCAATAATAATTCTAATGAAAGTATTACAGTAGAAACATGTCTTTATACCTGATAGTTTTATCACTTTATGTATTATTCAAAATACGAGTTCTGTTATACTCATATGAATAATAAAAAGAAAGCTTAAGATCCAGAATGTGTTGTAAAAACGTCCTGCCTGCCTTATCGACTTTTATTTGTTTTTTTTTTAGTAGTAAACAGTATTATTAAATAATGTAGAAGAAAACAGTAAAACATTGAAAATATAATGCAATGTGGCAAAGAAGGCCCACTCAAGGTTGTTATGTAACAAAATGATTTGGGATCTTCAATTTGTTTAGGATATTCAAACTTGAAAACTATTTTAATACTTGAAATCATTTATTGGGTTAGGTTAATAACTTTTTACAAGATTATCATTTCATATCCTCTTTGAACAGGGACAAACACCAAGAACCAATTAAAGCACAGGACTGAAAAGTCTTAAAAGTTCTAATTGGACGAAAAACCAATCCCGCTTACGTTTACAGAGCAAATTGGTTTCGGTCTTAAGACAAGCCGATTATTTAATTTGCTTTAACAAATTAAAGAGCTGCAGAAGTAAGACCAAGCTGAATTACGGAACTGGTAGCTGATTAGGCTGACTAATTTCATTCAATTACTGGTTCAGTTAAAACCCTTTATCAATTTACGAAAACAACTGTAATCCGTAGCCAAAATGTCTTATAATACTTTTATTCCATCAATAATACTTAAAATCAATCAAACATGTCCAACTAGATTATAGTGGCGGTGAACAATCGTTTTCACCGTCGTTTTAGTATTGCTGATAACGAGTCGTGTACACACGCCTTTTAGTTCAATGGTCAAATACCATAAATGTTATCCACAAATTAAATTATAAAAAAACATTCTTTAAGTGATCCCTTTACCAATAAGCACTTTAGGTTTCGATTATCCTTCGTTGCAGGAAATTCAGTAGGATTTATAGTAGCACTTGATAATTATATTTCAAATAGAGTAAACTGCATAATCTTATTTTACTTACAATAATGCATTTTCGAGACTCGTTTACAAAGTTAAAATATATTTTCTTGTATGGATGTACGGTACCTATGTGAGAGGCCTTTATGGTTTTTGTAAAACGGTTTGAAATCACTCAACCAAATTGAAACAAGGTAAACATTACAAAGCAAAGTCCTCTGACATAAATTAAAACGTTCCAGTTAAAACATATTGATATAAAAAGTGGATATTTCTTTTGTGGACAGAATGTCTTTGATTTCAAAGTACGAAATATAAATTTAGCAGAGTTGTTGGGATATTTTGAAGGAAAATGGGTCTTTGTTGTGGATGAACAAAAGGTTGAAGGACAAAGGTTTGAAGCAACTGCGTCGGACACTTAATTGCCTCTATTCTTGACCAAACATATTAATAAGTTTGCCTTTGCTTTGAACTATGCAGGTGATTGTGCTCTACACTGTACTCGCTTGCAACAACAAGCTTTTATACAGGTCGTTCCAGAAATAAAGAGCACGTCGTTTGTACATGTGGAACACGAAAACTATTTATAAGCTACCCCTACTAAATTTCTGTAACGAGGTATAATCCAATTCTAACGTGCTTTTTGATAAGGAGATCAAGAGCAAAGAATGTTTTTTGTTATAATCTTCATATCTTTGAATAGAAAAAAAACATAGTTTCATTTTAGTTACAGCTGGTCGCACGTTCTTAGTTGGTTTTCATGATTTTACAGCATGACAGAGACTCGTCAAAATTGAATGTTAAGTCGACAGTCTCCACTAACGGTAACTTAGTGTAGCCAAAGATCATGTTATGGTAGGTAGGTAGCGTATAGAAGCCAAATGGCTGAGACAAGAAAATCAACATAATTGCAGCAGCCCGAGCACAGATGGCGCTGCAAGGGAACTATTTTCAACGTCTCAAGTAGAGCCACTGACGCACGCGTAAGTTCATTTATTCTCGAAAATCACACAATTTGGTCACATTATCGAACAAACTCGAGCATGTGAAGTCGAGGTGGGAGAAAGAAGGTGTGAGACGAGAGCACTCGTAGCGCTATCTGTGCTTGGGCTGCCACAACTATGTTCAGAAGTTGAACTATTATTGCGGACATTTTCCATCGTAAGTGAACAAAAAAGGATCACGACGTTTCGGGATCTGCAATCTGATCCCGTCTTCAGGTGAAAATAACCTAAAACATAACACAGAACATTAGAAAATGAGCTAGCCTAAAGTAGTCAGCGTAGCTGATCAGTCAAACTCTACCAAACAACATGTAGTTGTTAAGTCAAACAACAAATTAAATCCTTGAATCTAGGAATAGCCTAGAGAAAATAAAACTACAATATTACAAACACAAGCCACACTATGAAAGTAAACAAGTCACTGGAGTAAATTCAAAACAAATCACAAAACACGCCCACTAACTGAACGAGCTAACCCTAGACTAACTGGTTGGCCGGTGACAGGCCAATCACACACACTAGCAGCAGGCTAGCCAACTGTAACAAAGAAACACAAAAATCCCTATCTATGCACAGCCAATGGAAGAAGGGGGCGACTTACGTGAAGGGGGCGGCTTACGTGGGGAGATTTTTGTGTTTCTTTGTTACAGTTGGCTAGCCTGCTGCTAGTGTGTGTGATTGTCCTGTCACCGGCCAACCAGTTAGTCTAGGGTTAGTTTGTTCAGTTAGTGGACGTGTTTTGTGATTCGTTTTGAATTTACTCCAGTGGTTTTTTTACTTTCATAGTGTGGCTTGTGTTTGTAATTCTGTAGTTTTGTTTTCTCTAGGCTATTCCTAAATTCTAGGATTTAATTTGTTGTTTGACTTAACAACTACATGTTGTTTGGTAGAGTTTGACTGATCAGCTACGCTGACTACTTTAGGCTAACTCATTTTCTAATGTTCTGTGTTATGTTTTAGGTTATTTTCACCTGAAGACGGAATCAGATTGCAGATCCCGAAACGTCGTGATCCTTTTTTGTTCACTTACGATGGAAAATGTCCGCAATAATAGTTCAACTTCTGAAATCCTCCCATCGTCAACAACAAACTTCAAACAAACAACTATGTTGATATTCATGTCTTAGCCATTCCGCATCTATGCGCTATCTACCTATTATAACATAATCTTTGGTGTAACTTGCACTTTCATGAAGCCAAAACTAAAAGTCATGGATTGAAAAGGTGAATTTGAACACTTGGTAGTGAATAAAATCCGTCCGAAGAGGAATCGAGTTGATATGGTCTGTAGGTAATATCCAGAGTATTAGCCTGAAATTCGATATTTGGAGTATTCATGAAAAATTATTACCACTCTTAAATTAACTGTCATATAAAAGTTATTACAGAGATTGAGTTTATAATACAACTAAAAGATTAAACAAATTTGATCATTGTGTTCGTCTTAATATTTTCAAATGAATAACAAGCGAGGTGTAACAAGTAAACGGATCCATGGTGGATTGGTATCGTACGCGACTCCGGAGCTTTAACTAATTAAACACATGTGTTATTATTGTAAATTAAAGTATTAATATATAAAGCGGTTTCAATAACTCTTTTACATACAAGAACGTCTTCAGAATAGTAAATCGTAATATAAACCATGTCCATAACTTAATTAATTGTTACCATGGTAATGCACATTTTACAGTGGATATTGTAGTAGTAAAATAATACACCTCTTTTTCGAACGAAATCGATATAGTTTACAAAACACCGGTATACAAATCTCGAACCTCGCAAGGATGAAATTAGGATAATATTAATTTTAAAACAAACTTGAACCGTCATAGGTGTCACGAACGTGAGCGTTGCATAAAGTTGATGGCTTGTTTAGTCGAAGCCGAGACACCTGAAGCACTTAGATGATGAAAATGCTGATGCTTAGCAGAACTTCACCAGTTCATCTTTGCATTTAGTTAATAACAACTTGACATCTAAACTGGCTAGAAATACAACTATCAACACTTAGTGAAAAATATCCTAGCAAAAAATGGGTCCTCTTGCTCACCATCAACACACATTGTTTATGCAGAGGCGTGATGAATAAGTCTTAGTTTAAGGTATAATTTTGAAATCCTTTTCATTTCGTGTCAACTGTTCAGATCCGTGATTTTGTATCCATTACATTGGATTTACTGCAAAATAACTGTTTTTTTTTTTAAATTATGGATGTATTTATATATATATATTAATTTTTTTTTTTATTTATTCACGGTAAACACCATTTTACAATGTAAATGCACAAATAGTGAATGCAATACAAAGACAAATAGTCTTGAGCTGAAAAAAGAAAAACAAAACAACAAACAAGCACTTGTAATATGAAAATTGTAATGTTATTTTAAAAAAAAAACTTGAACCGTCATAGGTGTCACGAACGTGAGCGTTGCATAAAGTTGATGGCTTGTTTAGTCATTGAGACACCTGAAGCACTTAGATGATGAAAAGTAATATATTATTATATATATTGTAATATATTATATTTACAAAATTAACTGCATTAAGTTTGACGCAGCAGTAAACTTTTAGTCGTATTGCGTCAACCTTCATGCAGTCAACTTAACTATAAAAGAAGAAAAAAACAAGTGCAAAGATACATTTGTACATGTCTACCAAGAAAATACGTTAACATCTTCTAAAAGTTACAATATCTTTTAAAAGAAATTTCCTATGAACATAAACTTTATTTACAACGTTGTTAAATATTTAGATGAGACGAAATTAAAAGAATCAGCATAGACGTGTTTTTCTTGTGCTTAGAGCCACATTAGCTAATAGCTATGTGGTTGGTCCTTGTATTTCCATTGGTCATTGAGCTATTAATTAATGACCCATTCTAAGGAAGGATCGGCCTTAGTTTGTAACAAGACAAGACAACAGCACCCTCGGGCAACACACATTTTTCACTTTTGTTTTCTTTTTAATTTAAACTATTGTATCCAGAACTATAGCTCAAACAATTTTCCAAACTGATTAAAATTTAGCTTAAGGTTCTGAAACTTAATAGGTCAAGCTGGGTGAGTTTGAAACAAATCAAGAAAATGTTTCAAAACTATGAAAAACGTCCGCTATGACATATTACACTCAAAGATTCTTCCATTGTCAACAGAAAATTCTAAACAACATTTAGCGTGGCTTTTCTACATGAAAGTTTCAGCTATCGTTATCGCAACATCACGAATTACCCATGATGAACCCATACAAGCGCAGGTGCGGTGAGCAAGCGACGCTTGAGCCAGGAAAGCCGCTTATTTTCTGATCCTAGAATTGATCATAGGAGGACGAAACACTGGTTTTGACTCAATAGGCGGAGTAAGTCATGAACTTGTGCAGTTTCCATTGTGTTTCCAAGGAAGCTATTAGAATCATTTCAAAAGCAAGTTTCGGGGATTCGTGTTGAGACATATTTAAAGGAATAGGTTTGTTGACACTTCCCTGTCTCTATATCTTGGAAGTGGTTTTATATTGTCAAACTAAGAAAACGTTAAGGAATCTAAATCACTACAGTGTATAAACTCTTCAACCACCTTCCTGAAAATTTAAACGCAATTAATAATACAAAAATTGTTAAATCTCGAATAAACCATTTGTTGTTAGGCAAAGCTTATTACTCGGTGGATGAGTTCATAGATGATCTTACTGATAACTAATTTCTTTAAGTCGTAATTTAATTTAGCCTCCCCCCTAAAGCCAGGTTTGATGTTAAGTGTGAATGTGGAATAAGTGTGAAATCATGTAATTTCACACTTACATGAGTGTGAGTGAGTGTGATTGTTTCATTTCATTTTATTTTAATCTGTTTAGTTTATGTTTGCAACACAATATGTGCATTGTTCAAAGAAAATTGTTATAGTATTCATAATTCAACTAATGGAAGTAATTTTCATATAGTAATTTTGAATGGGGTAAACGATATTCTTAAATATTGCATACCTGTTAACAAATTCACTTATTTTAAAATAAAGCTTTGAACATCTATATTTATTACCAAAATACAGGCTAATTTACTGAGATGAATATAGTGTGTAATAAAACACATTTAACAAGAATATCACTAGAAAACGATGCCACAAATCAATGTTACTGATAAAAGACTTAACGAAAGGTAGGATCCAATAACAGCCAGTCTGTGCTTTATAAAGTTCATTTAAAAGTAAATGAGATTCCTTTTGTTTGCTGGCAACACGGGGTTGAAAGACCTTAGCCACGCTGAGGCTGAATACGCCGGCCGAGACCACTGTTCTTTAGTGTTTAGCTAAAAGCAGCATTTCATTTAGTTGGTGGGTATTTCTTTTACAAATTATTGGTTAGCTAAACATGTTTCTCCACTGACTCATTTATTAGACCATAACCAAAACTAATAGGCCAACAGACTTGAAATGTTGCACACCTATTTTTGGTAGCCCAAACTCACCCACTAAGAAACGGTTTTGAACAATTTTAATTTTAAAGGTGGTTTTTATAGGCGGTACTATAGGCCATGTACTCGAACCAATAGCGACTCAACATGTGATCCAATTCGTAATTTGACGAAAAAACGGTATTGTGGCATAAAATATTCTTAAATTTTAATTTAAAACATCTTTTATTACTCTCTTAGTTCCCAAAAGTAATTGAACAAAACGTAAGCACGTTGGGAACGGGGTTTCACTGCTGCGCACGCAACTCTCGACACATTCGCGAGCTGCGTGAAGAGTACTGTACTGTAAATAAAGTGAACTTCACAGTCATGATACTGTAACTTATTTAATCCGAAGCGTTTTTGGTTGTAGTTTTAGAGGGTGTAGCTTGAAATGTATATAATTTAAATATAACAGAGTATTCAAAGGTTTTTGGAAGTTAATTGGTTTTAACGTGTTTTTAAGTTTTTAATGACTAAAGTGAATCCAGTTTGGGTTTTGGGTTTTTAACCTAGGTCATGTGTGGTGTTATTCTTAGATTTCAACTTCACCTTCGCCGTTGACTTAAATACCTAGGTGATAGGAAATTAATAGGAAGTACCTAGGTGATTGCACCCAGTTGAAATGAATCAAGTGATTTAATAAATTAATATTAATACCAGTAAATTTCAAAACGTAACAAAACTCTTTTGATACAGTTTTTGATAAGAGGTTGGGACTGAACTAAAATGACCCTGTTTAACGAACTGTTAGTTCAAGTCAGCACATTATATACTAAGGGTAGTAAATTACACAAGGGTATCTGCAGAAACTCTTAACGAATGCGGGTGTTCCTATCAGCCGAGGATGTGGGTTCCTTTGACTCACCCCTTGCTGATAACAGCTGATAACAGGTCCCTTTTCCACCTCAAGTCACCCTGGCTTATCGCCGCACCCTCTGTCTACCCTACTTTGTTATCAAAACTTCACCAGAGCTACTTAGCTGTATTTTGTGTATGTAAATACGAACTTTATTTGTCTATGTTTATTTCATTTCATATGTATTTTATTTCATTGTTTTATATATTCGTACAGCTCGTATTTGTTCTATTGGTCTACGCGTAAAGTTAGACAGTCCGTTTTGGTTCGTCAAAACATAAGCAAATTTGGCGAGAGCAAATATTTTCTTCGTTTTGTCTCCGAGCTTGAGAAAATAAATCATACAATGAAGTAACCAACTGTAAATGTTGAATCATTTGCAACATAGATTTTACGTAACTTCTTTATCTTTTCTTCGATGTTACCCATATGGGAACGGTATAGTTGGTTTCATTTACCAAAACCTTATACTTAACCTTATTTTTTTACCTTAATTTTATCTCCTGACAAAATCTTTTCAGTCTGCTCGGGATCAGAATACGAGAAGACCTTTTTGGCATATCAATAATTGCTTTCTCAATCCAGAAGGTGCAGAGATAATAACTTTATGTTGTCGAGTTATCTTTTGTCTATATGATTATTTTTTCTAAAAGGTGCGAGTTGAGGAGAGTTATCTCAACAATTGACGTTGCGTTCAGTGATTTACCTATAAACCCAATGTCCTACCAATGTCAATCAGAACCTGTTCCATTTTAAACATTGTCTTTATGATCTACAATTAAACCTGTAACGTACATAACAATAGTTAATAGATGTATAGTAATATAATACACTGTTAGTTTAATATATATGCATGGTGTTTTCAAAGTAGGCATTCTTAAGAGCAATAGGCTATAATTATGGTCATAAGTGTGTATCATTTGTTTGTTCACCTTAATATACAGTACTAGCTAAGTAAGTACCCGTGACTTCGCTATGGACATAAATGTTCGTTCCATGAATTGTTAGCCAGTTAGTGCACTATATTTGATGTTACGAAATATAGCTATCCATTCTCGCCAATGGGAGGCCGGCTAACTCAGAGACCATGTTGTAATGTACATATTTACATGAAGTAGTATTTTCATATAGTAATTTTGAATGGGGTAAACGATATTCTTAAATATTGCATACCTGTTAACAAATTCACTTATTTTAAAATAAAGCTTTGAACATCTATATTTATTACCAAAATACAGGCTAATTTACTGAGATGAATATAGTGTGTAATAAAACACATTTAACAAGAATATCACTAGAAAACGATGCCACAAATCAATGTTACTGATAAAAGACTTAACGAAAGGTAGGATCCAATAACAGCCAGTCTGTGCTTTATAAAGTTCATTTAAAAGTAAATGAGATTCCTTTTTTGTTTGCTGGCAACACGGGGTTGAAAGACCTTAGCCACGCTGAGGCTGAATACGCCGGCCGAGACCACTGTTCTTTAGTGTTTAGCTAAAAGCAGCATTTCATTTAGTTGGTGGGTATTTCTTTTACAAATTATTGGTTAGCTAAACATGTTTCTCCACTGACTCATTTATTAGACCATAACAAAACTAATAGGCCAACAGACTTTAAATGTTGCACACCTATTTTTGGTAGCCCAAACTCACCCACTAAGAAACGGTTTTGAACAATTTTAATTTTAAAGGTGGTTTTTATAGGCGGTACTATAGGCCATGTACTCGAACCAATAGCGACTCAACATGTGATCCAATTCGTAATTTGACGAAAAAACGGTATTGTGGCATAAAATATTCTTAAATTTTAATTTAAAACATCTTTATTACTCTTTAGTTCCAAAAGTAATTGAACAAAACGTAAGCACGTTGGGAACGGGGTTTCACTGCTGCGCACAATCTCGACACATTCGCGAGATGCGTGAAGAGTACTGTACTGTAAATAAAGTGAACTTCAGTCATGATACTGTAACTTATTTAATCCGAAGCGTTTTTGGTTGTAGTTTTAGAGGGTGTAGCTTGAAATGTATATAAATTTAAATATAACAGAGTATTCAAAGGTTTTGGAAGTTAATTGGTTTTAACGTGTTTTTAAGTTTTAATGACTAAAGTGAATCCAGTTTGGGTTTTGGGTTTTAACCTAGGTCATGTGTGTTATTCTTAGATTTCAACTTCACCTTCGCCGTTGACTTAAATACCTAGGTGATAGGAAGTACCTAGGTGATTGCACCCAGTTGAAATGAATCAAGTGATTTAATAAATTAATAATACCAGTAAATTTCAAAACGTAACAAAACTCTTTTGATACAGTTTTTGATAAGAGGTTGGGACTGAACTAAAATGACCCTGTTTAACGAACTGTTAGTTCAAGTCAGCACATTATATACTAAGGGTAGTAAATTACACAAGGGTATCTGCAGAAACTCTTAACGAATGCGGGTGTTCCTATCAGCCGAGGATGTGGGTTCCTTACCCCTTGCTGATAACAGGTCCCTTTTCCACCTCAAGTCACCCTGGCTTATCGCCGCACCCTCTGTCTACCCTACTTTGTTATCAAAACTTCACCAGAGCTACTTAGCTGTATTTTGTGTATGTATGTAAATAAGAACTTTTTCAGTCTATTTTTATTTCATTTAATATATATTTTATTTTTATGTTAGTCCCGTTTTGGTTCGTCAAAACATAAGCAAATTTGGCGAGCAAATATTTTTTCGTTTTGTCTCCGGCTTGAGAAAATAAATCATACAATGATTTTACGTTACTTATTAATCTTTTTTTCTCTTCGTCGATGTTACACATATGGGAACGGTATAGTTGGTTTCATTTACCAAAACCTCATACTTAACCTTATTTTTACCTTAATTTTATCTCCTGACAAAATCTTTTCAGTCTGCTCGGGATCAGAATACAAGAAGACCTTTTTGGCATATCAATAATTGCTTTCTCAATCCAGAAGGTGCAGAGATAATAACTTTATGTTGTCGAGTTATCTTTTGTCTATATGATTATTTTTTCTAAAAGGTGCGAGTTGAGGAGAGTTATCTCAACAATTGACGTTGCGTTCAGTGATTTACTCATAAACCCAATGTCCAATCTACCAATGTCAATCAGAACCTGTTCCATTTTAAACATTGTCTTTTATGATCTTACAATTAAACCTGTAACGTACATAACAATAGTTAATAGATGTATAGTAATATAATACACTGTTAGTTTCAATATATATGCATGGTGTTTTCTTAAAGTAGGTCATTCTTTAAGAGCAATAGGCTATAATTATGGTCATAAGTGTGTATCATTTGTTTGTTCACCTTAATATATATATCAGCTAGTATGTATTGTTGCAGTAGTATGGTAGTTTTGATTACCAAATTTGATTTCACGATAACATCAATTAAGGAAATCAAAACCACAACATCAATACATACCAACTGATTGATATTGAAGTGAAAAAGTGAATAATCCAAACTTATGATTATTCAGGTTTTTAATAGTTTTAACATTTCTGCTCCACGTGTTTAATCTAACTTTAAATATAATATTCGAACTTTTAGACGTTTACAAACAACAGAGAGTATGAACTTCTTTTGAAAACGTCTGCAGTTATTTACCAGGGAACTCTACACATAAAATGTACTGCAGAAATATTCCGAGAACAAAGGTTGAAAAGGACTGTTGAGGACACTTTATTGTTTTCATTAAAGACCTTGACACTTTAATTAAAACAGGGTCAGGATCTACAAACCGATCCAACTATAGTTGTAGCGTTTGTAATCAACGCCCTGAGTAAAAATATCAAAACGTTGTTTTTACATTTTAACTTTTATTTTATTTATTTAGTACAAAAATGGAAGTTGCATGCTTATTTAGGAAATAAAACCACACCAACACACGTACAAACATTTTACTTATCTTTTAAGTTAAATTACGCTATCGCTCAATACAATTATACGTGATCTAATTCGTATGCATTTTAATACGTCCTTGTGTCAAGTACTAGTTCAAAAAATTACGAATATAATCTACGATGAGAGGATGTCCCATACATTCCCCCAATTTTATAATAGTAACTAACGAGATGACTTACTTACAAAATATGCGTCTTCACCTTGGTCCATTCTCAAAGAATGTACAGTTGTATAAAAGTGCATATCGACACGAATGTGCAGACGGAAGGTATAGTGTTAAGCTAGGTAATGGGTTCTTGGATGACGGTGGAGGGGTGAGAGGTGTGAAGGGGTGAGGGGGGATGCGGTGCTATACTAATGACAGCTGTCTGTAGGGGGTAGTTTTCAATTAGAACCGCAGCGCCTTGATCTAAAATGTGGGAGTATTTTATATAGTGTTGAGTATTTTAGTACACAGGTTAGGGGCTCAATGCTACCTACTGGCAGATATGTAATATTTATGGTCAGTTTATCGGTTCACAGGACCTAGAATGGTGTCTTCTAGATAAATGTTAACTGACAATAAAATAACCAAAAATCCTTTATTAGTGAAATTGTACACAGAGAGCTACAAGCCATACATGACATTTTTAATACGCAAGAAGGTAATCGTTTATTGAAATTTCAACCCATATTGTTGACTAATTACAGATTATATATTTGCTTGTGTGGTATCGTCACAAATTCTTCAAATTTATCAGTATATTTGAATTATATTAATATAATAGTACTATTTAGTATGATCATTGACTATTAAAAAATGAATAGGTATGATTCACCGTGTTGGAATCTTTCTAAAGGTTCGTTATTCATTTAAGCTCTTTTGTTAGAAAAACTATATTCGTTCATCAAAACTCTAAAGAATTTCTCCTTCATTGGCTGTGCATGGATGGGTATTTTTTGGTTCTCTGTTACAGTTAATCAGTCTGACTCCCCACTGTGATTGGTCGTCCACTGTTCCAAGCTAGCCAATGGTGTTGTCTGGTGCCAGGCCAGGCATTCAGTCAGTGGAAAGCTGTCACTGGCCGAGGATGTGCTTTATTTATCTATTTGTCATTTAAAAGTTAAAAAACAAACAAAACAAAACTGACAAAATTAATGTTTTAGTGTAGGTGACTGTTCAGCTTGTGCATTATATTTAGGTTAGCTCAGTTCCTAACGTGTTGTGTTAGTTGTCGTTTCCTTAATCATTACTGCAGTGCAGACTGACGTATCTCTGCTAATAGTTGTAATTTTTGTGCTTAACAAGGTTTTCAAAAGGTTTGTCTTCATCTTGTCTTTTGATTTGTCGGTCATATGAATGTATAGAATTTTATAATGTTACAGTTGTCTATAACAGTTCAACCACATGTTAACCTAAACTACAAATGTGGTTAGGTCCACCAAAATGGTCCTCAGAGAAGGACTGAATTCTTCCGCCCAAGGAATACACGACACCGCGCACGTAACAACTGGCTTAACAACGGGCCTTCTTTTAACTGATGCGGTCTAACTGTCAAATCAAGCGCTTGCAGAGGTTTACGTTGGCCCATTTTTCATGTTTCACCACAACTTTACATTATAAAACATGATATATTTAGAAACAAAAGAAATTTTTCGACACGTGTATAGAGCCTGACTTTTCGTAAGTTGTTCAATAGTTTCACTCCTCCTCCACCTAAAAGCGATAATGTCCAAAAGCTCTGTATTTATGTATTGCATAAGTGTTGAAAACTCCATTAGTTTCAAATTGATTGATATACAAATTAATTTGAAAGGCAAAAACGAGCCGTCATAAACCATTGTAGCATTGTAGCATCGCCAATTAACTGAGGAGGACCCTTAATGCACATTAGCAATTCGTTTTAACACTACTGCGGGTTTAACCCATTCAACAGGGATTGTCATGAGTAAATTTTAATCATTAAAGTCACTAACTTCTTTAAGTGGAGATTATTGGCAATTCTTAACGAGATATTTCCAATACAAAAGGCCAATAAATAAGTTAATTAAAAGTATATATCACGTTTTTTTGGCCTTTTTTTTGAAATATCTCGTTATTAAAGTCACTGTTAGCATGGTGTCCACTTGTTATTGAATATATACGTTGTACGGAACTATAAAACTTGTATGTGGTCGATTGTCTTTCTTCATTTAGTCCACTTCGGATGTGCCACTTGTTGATTTTTTATCCCGAGTGGATTATTATCAACACTTATTATTATCACACAGATTTTATAATACGTTCTGTAATAATTACAGAATTTACTATTATCTTTGGAACCCCTGTAGCAATCCGGAAGCGTTTAGCAGATCCTTGGCGATTAGGAATAGCGCTTTCAGAGCTCATCACTCCAGTGGCGCGGGTTCGAGATTGAAGAGGACTTCGTAGCCCTAACATCCCCTCGTTAAGCAAAACAAACATTACCTTTTTACCTTTACTTTAAATACTGTGACAGTAGGGGTAAAGCTCAGCGAATAAGATTCACATGAAGGTAGACTTTTTATAACGTTTATATTTAATGCAAATACAGAGCCAACTTCTAAACATTCGTGTTATTGTGTTGTCGTTTTTAATTGGATTAGGGAATGAGTAAATCCTAACTTTGGACTATGGACAAACAAGTTACCTATATGTTTGTTTGCTTGTCTTTTGTTTGTTTTCCATTGCAGTCGATATTAATTGAACAAACTAACAGATGTGGGTTAAATTTTGTAGATTAGTTCATTTATACAATACACAAGTGTGAGTTTTGAGCAAACCAAACCACACGTTATAAAATATAGTTCGTACATACAGTTTTTTACAACATAAACCGTCATTGTATGTGGCTTACGCTACTCAAAAAAGGCTTTTCAGGTGTAAAGTGTACCCCATTATAACAAATTTGCTAGGATTCTCGAGAGCGTTATGTCGGGCAAATAATACGTCTATCATATTTGTAATTATTGTTTACAACCCGGTGAACCAAGATATACAAAATACAAATAAATTTAAGTTGGTTAAAGTCAAACGTAACATTTTGTTAATGGTGAACGCGTTGAGTTATCCAAGTGAACATGTAGAGATTGCTCCGGGCTGCTCATTACCTTTTAGCACTTTTCTCGTTTGGTGCTCTAATTGGGGAGAGCTGCCTGCAGGGGAATTTCATTAAACTTGCGCCGCAGGTCTGTCTGCACCTTACATGCTAATCTGTACTTGGCGATGTGTTACATTCAGATGGGAGAATTTAACAGGAAAACTGGCAGGATTAAAAGGCGAAACTTCAAATTATGTTACTTAGAGTATCAGAAATCAATTCACCCCAATAGAATGTTGTAGTTTCTAAAAGGATATTAATTATAAGTTCCATGGTAGCTTTAGAAGGTCGTTTTAGCAAATGTTTGATAGTTTTGTCTTCATAACTCGAACAAAAATAAAAAATCTATATATCTTGAAAAGCATAAAATCCCTTGGAGGATGTGGGAGTAAAGAGAACGTAAAACGTTTAAAGGTAAGACCAAGAATAGAGATACAGTGGGTTTTATCATATTGTTAGCCTGAACATGGCAACAACAAAGAAACATTAATACTTTTATACAATTCTAACCTCTCTCTTTATACGTATTCTTAAATACATTCGTCTATTGCTATGGCTGTAACTAACCAACTCTTTCGCTTCATAACAAACAGGTCACTCCCAATTTGAGCACACACACCCTTTCTACCCTCGTCAGGGCACCAACACTACTGACATATATCTTTTAAGTATAAAGCAGCGACGCCACGAACGAAGTGGTTGGGTTCAGTTTAACTCATCTCCCGCCCGCGTTTGCAAGAATGCTGGATAATACTTACTGTGTAATCTAATGTATTCGGATACATGCCGTCACATGTGACCGGTTCTCGCAGATCCCCCGTGTCGAGGGTGAATATGAGTCGTCAGTGTGTTGAAGGGGTGGCCGGCATAGTGTAGTTAGTAGCCGACCCGTGCGACCACATGCAACTAGGAGATGACTGCAGTTTAGCCACGCTTTTAGCAATGTTTAGAGCACGGCTAATGTAACCGATGCCTAACTCCACTACCAACGACATCGTTCAACCGCAAAGAACGTACGAACTCTGTAGACGGCGTCCATGGGTCATATTCAAGCAGGGAGATTTATTGCCTCTGGTTAGTTCAGGGGAAAAACTATAGTTCTACACTCTAAAATATATATAAGAGTGAAAACCATTCCTAAAAGAGTAAACATCGAGGCACTCTTTAATGAGAGCGGCTGGGTTTCAACAACCTAAAGAGCAAAATTTCACTATATCTGAGTGACCTTCACTCATTCATTTTAGAGTGTAGGTGGAGTATTAGAGATTATCTTCAAAAAGGACTAACCTTGCCTCACAAAACAGCGCAATTTTTCGATTTCAATTATACATTCTGGCAGCACTCCACTGGAAATAACTTTATCTGTTTGTGTTTTTGGTCACAGTTACCACTTCACAAGACAATAATAAGAACTTGTCAGCAACTTCAGGAGAAAAAAATAACTGAAGTTCGCAGTAAACTAATCACTGCTATTATTATGACTTTTTGACTCTACAAGTTATTTAATCTGCTACTACCGCCAACAAGATGTCTTAGCGGAATTTAATTTGCTTAACCTGTCCTATTTCTAACAACTGATCTCAGGAAAGTCTTTGCTAGTCTATCAAAATCTGTCATTTCGACTTAACATCAAGTTGACATAAAACTGATTTTCCCGTATTCACGATTTAAAAAAGCACATAATCATAGTCACAAACACAAGCATACAATCCAATATTAGTCTTTAACTACTTATTTAGTATTTTACTGGGTACCAAAGTATTTAGATTAATGTCAAGAGTAGGTCTGTGCTGTTGCGTTACCGCACAGTTGCCCCTAACACTTAAGATAATGAGAACAGTTTCCTTACATGTTGGTATTAAAGCAGGTCGCGCTTCGTCTCGGATGCTGTACTCATTATGCTGCGTTGCTTAG
Organism: Matsumurasca onukii; assembly: GCA_018831715.1. Lineage (NCBI taxonomy): Eukaryota > Metazoa > Arthropoda > Insecta > Hemiptera > Cicadellidae > Matsumurasca > Matsumurasca onukii. The sequence continues at coordinate 36,443,718 of CM032058.1, read as the reverse complement.
CTTAATGAAACTACATATTAGTCCTTACTGCCGTGAAAACTCACCTCTGCATGCTTGCGCAAAACACTAACCTTTTACTGGGGAACATAACGTGTTTCTGTACAGATTTGTTTTTAGCAAATTTTATTTGAATGTAGAGCTATTCATTTCTCTTGCCAAAAAGAACGAAACGTCGTAGAAAGGTGCGGTTTGCAGTTTTTTGCTTCCCAGCCACTCCTGTGTCAAATGGCAAACTTAATACATATGAACTTTGTATTGGATCACACGTTTCAAAATGGTGGCAATTCAAAGTTTAGTTTTTCTCTATACAATTATAGCGATACCAGAAACGAAAACAAAGTTCACCCTGTATAGTAGAGTTTAACTTTCTCAACCGAACAAAACAACTCCCGTTTCTCTAGAACCTACCGTTTTTAAGTAATGTCTGTTTAATTATTTAATCTTAAATTCTGCACTTTGACATTCAGAGCACTGGGAATAAATAAGCTGTTATTTAATTTACTATGTTTCCTTGGATACAGAAAGTAGAAAGGTAAAGATTGTCTTGTTTAGAAAGGCGAAGCTAGGACTACAAAGCTCTCTCTACAACTCAACCTCGACCTTTACCTAGTGTTACTGTTAAGTCACATTACACATGTAAGTGGTGATTGTATAAAATAATTTCGTCTAATTTAAAATAGACGAAATAATGAAAACTTCTTCTGTTTTATTGGACATTTGCCAAGACTCACCGTAGCGCTTGTGTTGTTGTTGTGAATGTTGGTGACTGACTGTTTAAGGTCTACTATATTTAATTATATTCAACAGTACAACTTAATTTCTGGATTAAGTTAAAATAAATAACCAGGGTTGTTTTAAACCACTCTGTATACTATTTCGCCCTGTCAAAGTTTCTGAAGTTATCAATTAACCAACAAACTATTTCAGGGACAAGAAAGCTAGACGTTTAATTGTCGAAGCGACACCAGGAAAGTGAAGGTGTGGATTGTATGATCTAAGTCGGTCTCCAAAATATTTAAGAGATATATTCTACGTTTGTTTGTTCCTATTTGTTAACTTATTTCGTTTTTGTGATGTAATTTTTTGTTTTAAGTGTTAGTTTGAAGGTTCGGATGACCCCAGAAGACCGATACATTATGCAAGATAATCCCGAGTTTGTACATTAGTAACCGGTAGAAGAATATCTCTACTGAGGATTGTTGGATGAGGTATATATTGTAAATGTAGTCAATCTCCAATCCTTGAGCAAAAATAAAAGCTGTAATTATCTACTATCTCGTTGGAAATATAATAAAACAGTTCCACAGTTTTGCGAGGTGTTTTGGAATCGTCTCATCTGACTGAGCAAAATCTTGAAACTGTATAACCACTTTTACCACAGTGAAAATATAGTTAATTCTATGATTATTTAGACCAAGCCTCCCACTTATGATCAAGTACGGACGAATGAAATCGTGGTTCAGTACTAACTTCCCTTCTCGGGTAAACTATAAATCTGTAAATGTTGAACAACAAACAGCTCTAGCAGAACAACCTTTGATAGAGCTATTTGTAACAGTTAATATTTGCAATACTCAAATTATACACAACCCAACCTGCAACGTTAAATCACTAAACACGTAAAATTGTTATATTGAACTTCAACATTATATTGAACGTAGTCGACAAAATCAGAGTTATGAACGACAAAATTACATTACTCAGTCTATTAAAAAATATTTGTAAATAGTCCCAACTATACAGTACTAGGTGTGTTTGTACATGTTCACAATTTCCAGCTGGTGTTATCTGACAATATGTTTCGCCTACTGATTCCAAAGTATACAAATTAAACAGCTTAACACTTTCGGCTCTCATTTATTTCCATGTAACTATTTTTTACTCTCCAACTGCGCTCTTCCTTATACTTCATACACTAATAAACTAACAAACACACTTTTTCAAACAAAAAATACTAAAAATAAACACATTTTCTTTGGAAAATTTATTTTTTTAAATTGTTTAGTAAAAGACTACGAAAACGGCCATGTTGGCCTACAGCCGACAGTAGAGCTGAAATGGTAAAACCAACATTTTGGAACAGGTTTCTCACCGATAAATCTTTCACTCTCTGCGGTGACCAAGAATGACTTACTTAACTAGTGCAAGCTAAACAAGGCCTACTCTGCAATCGGCACTGATTAGTAGGTCAACTCAGGTGACCAAATCACCATTCTGTCGATGCTAATCTGCCGGAAGTGCCGCAACAATGACCAGCTTATTTACAATACGTCTGGCGACAGCCGTCAGTCCTAGCCGACTCCTTCGTGGTTGTGTCTTTAGGTTAGACGTTAGAGGTTCTAGTTTTAGATAGGTTTGTTTTAATGTTTATTTAGTTGAAGAAAACTTCCCAGGTATACGACCAGCTTGATTAAATAACATAGTTTTATATGACAGTGTAAAAACAACCTTAAAAGTGTGCATGATAAAAAGTTATTTCAATTTTTCGATATCAACGTAGGAAATGTAAAAACGAATGTTTTCCATATGATTTTTTCATAAATATTTTCAACCAGAACTATTTTAAAGGCGATTTTGTTTTGATAAACTGGTAGTTATAAACAACAACAAAACATTGTTTTTATAAGGGTAAGTGCAGTACCGTTGCGTTCTGTACACTACGATGCGGTTAAGCCGTGCAGTGGGGTGAGTTCACGGGCTTTGGATTGACGAAAGTACGCTTTTGAACCTGAACACAGACTCTCAAACCATTAAGGGTCGGCTTCAGCTCTGTGACGACGTTTCTACGCAGAGTTTACGGTGGCCTTTTTTTCTCTTTCAAAATTATTTTTACATTATTAAACATGATATATTTGGAAACTAGAGGAGATTTCCGTCACGCGTAAAGATCGTTTTTAAAAGTTATGTGTCTTAAGTGAACAAAATGAGGTTGAAAGCCTAACATTTCGAAAAAGTTTACAAATTCCATTTATTTTGCTCTATAAAAATTGAACTACTTTGGTTTTCAGCACCTCTTGTTAGCTCTTCTGTTTCTTACCTTGGGGTAGGACGCAATTTTGTCTCTTTTGGGTTTTCTCTTCCAGGAGTTCACCATTATTGATTCGGAAATGCCCAGGTTCAACCTCGGCCAACCTTTATTTTTGTTTCATTGACCAGTTTGAAGATCTTTTGTTAATTGTGAGTTCTTGTTATATGCCGATGATTTAAAACTATTAGCGTCATTCAAAACCCATAGATTGTCTTTCAATGCAAATGATTTAGACCGATTTTCTTCTGAATTATTGTTAATAATTTAAAGTTTCATGTTGATAAATGTCCCTTGTCACTTTTTCGAAAAGGAATATCGATAATATATTACAGTTTGATTATACATTGGTGGTCATGTTCTTTCTAAAAAGTTCAATTAAAGATTTAGGTGTTACTTTCGATTTAAAATTCTCATTTTGTGATCATGTTATTTCCAGTTTGTAAGTCTGCATTTTCTATTCTGGTCTTATACGAAGACTTGATATGTTCAATAATCAAGGTGCGTTAAGCTACTATACTGTTCTTTGAAAGTTTAGATCTAGTTGGTACCCTTCTGTTGTTTTGGTATCTCCCGTGCATTATTGTCCAAACCTCATAGAAAACTTGTCCAAAAGAGATTTTAAAGGTTTCTTTATTTTAAAACTTTGGTCTTCACACTAACGTTGCCCTACCGAGCTTTTGCAAATGTTTGAAATTGATCATGAGCACTAGGCATGAGTAGCCATCTCATGTATCTAAGGAGGTTGGTGGGTTTAACTCGACGATGCAGTCTTACTGTCCAGGTTCAATTCACTGTGCCCAGACACAATTCACGTTCTCGTCAGCATTTCTCACTTCTCTCGAACAAACCTGGGGCGTTTCTCCTTTGAATACCATGGTTAGCTATTCAATGTACATAATAATGATAATGTAGATATATTTTTTAATTCATACAGCTTATTTCGTAACCTTATGTTATTGCACAGTAGCTAATTCAAAATATTGTTATTCGTTATTAATATATATTTTTTATCGTAACTAATTATGCCAACTTGTTTATTTATTGTTTGTTACATACTTGCTATTTTACATTTATTTGGTTGGTTTTGCTTTGTTGTTCCGGAACTGTTGTTATATGTTATTGTTATATGTTATTTATATTGTTAGTTGTATAGAATATTTATCTATGTATATAAAACAATTGGTGATTTGTGAACTTTGGACTATACTGTTTACATGTCAATTTAGACAAATGTAATGTCACATTATAAAGTGGGCTTTTGCCTGTTATGTAACATTGTAAAATAAATAAATTAATAAATAAATGAATAAAAATAAATAACATTGGACAATTGTGAAGCTTATTTGGGAAGCTATAACTTATGAGATCTGAAATGCACCCGAACTCGTAACACCAGAAACGAATATAGTCCAACGAGAGCCAGACTACAAGTTTGATTTAGTCACCCAAGAAACCGATAATTAAACGATTTAAAAATCTTTTCAGGATGGAGAGCAATTGTACGCGATATGGAACGAGTGATTTTTGTAAACTGTACCCTCATTTATTCAACGAGTAGTAACTTTACCTTGAAGGTAAGTAAACCAAACTTTGGAAATGGTTGAAGCAAAGCGCCAATGCATGATTGATCGCGCTATAGTTTCAAAATCGTGGTTTTTATCATTGTTGTAAAACAAATTTCCTACAGTTTTAAACTCAACTTTACTAAAATAAATATTGTAATTAAATTCATTTTCTTTCGTTTTGAGTTGCTGACTTGTTATACGGAGTGTCAATTAACTTTGGACATTAATAACTTAAATAACTTTTGAACGGCACAGAACTTACGCATCAAAGTTGACAGACCTTTTTAGGGACTATCAACTACTTTTCTACATGGTTGTTGGCCCGATGGTGCCTAGGGGGTGCACCCCACTGAAAGTTAGTATAACGGATTTTACATGCCACAAACCGCTCTTAGAGAAATTTGTTATTCAAAAGTTGCTGCCCTTTAAGTACAAACAAATTTAACGGCATTCACTTTTACGAAATGATTTATCAAAAGTACAACTTGGTGTTTTAGAAGTTTCAAAAACGAACAACTCAACAGACGCTGGAAGCACAGGTTTTGTCGATTGCAAAAGCTACGGCGAGTTGCGTACGAGTATCGTTAAAAAGTATATTTTCACTAAAACAATGCTTCAAACTGTATTCTTAATAGTAATCTATTCCAACATAATTATTGCCTTTTAATTATTTTACATTATTAAACATGATATATTTGAAACTAGAGGAGATTTCCGTCACGCGTAAAGATCGTTTTTAAAAGTTATGTGTCTTAAGTGAACAAAATGGAGTTGAAAAGCACTAACATTGGACAATTGTGAAGCTTATTTGGGAAGCTATAACTTATGAGATCTGAAATGCACCCGAACTCGTAACACCAGAAACGAATATAGTCCAACGAGAGCCAGACTACAAGTTTGATTTAGTCACCCAAGAAACCGATAATTTAAGTATTTAAAATCTTTTCAGGATGGAGAGCAATTGTACGCGATATGGAACGAGTGATTTTTGTAAACTGTACCCTCATTTATTCAACGAGAGTAATGGCTTTACCTTGAAAGGTAAGTAAACCAAACTTTGGAAATGGTTGAAGCAAAGCGCCAATGCATGATTGATCGCGCTATAGTTTCAAAATCGTGGTTTTTATCATTGTTGTAAAACAAATTTCCTACAGTTTTAAACTTTACTAAAATAAATATTGTAATTAAATTCATTTTCTTTCGTTTTGAGTTGCTGACTTGTTATACGGAGTGTCAATTAACTTTGGACATAACAAAAACTTTTGAACGGCACAGAACTTACGCATCAAAGTTGACAGACCTTTTTAGGGACTATCAACTACTTTTCTACATGGTTGTTGGCCCGATGGTGAGGGGTGCACCCCACTGAAAGTTAGTATAACGGATTTTACATGCCACAAACCGCTCTTAGAGACATTTTTATCAAGTTGCTGCCCAAACAAAACAAATTTAACGGCATTCACTTTTACGAAATGATTTATCAAAAATACAACTTGGTGTTTTAGAAGTTTCAAAAACGAACAACTCAACAGACGCTGGAAGCACAGGTTTTGTCGATTGCAAAAGCTACGGCGAGTTGCGTATCGTTAAAAGTATATTTTCACAACAATGCTTCAAACTGTATTCTTAATAGTAATCTATTCCAACAAAATTATTGCCTTTTAATGATTTTAAAACTTAAAACGGCAATAGCTTTTAATCTGAAAATGTTTCAGAAGTTTGGTTTGCGGCATTGTTTGTAATGTAAAAACACCTTTCATCTATGTCCATTGTCTTATAGCCACCGGCAAAATCCATTCTACTAACTCCCAGCGGGACGCACCCTACTGGGGCCATCGGGCCAACAACTATATAGAAAAGTAGTTCATCGTAATTAGAATCGGTCTGTAAAGTTTGGTACATATATTCTGAGCCGTTCAAAAGTTATTAACCGTCACCAGGCTTATTTAAAACCTGCATAAAAGTAGAAGTTATTAAGTCTCTTATTTGTAATAGCGAGAGAAACCTAATTTTTAATGCAATTGTTATGTGGTTTTGTTGTTTTAGAGGTACCAATAGATGAATGGACGCTCATGGGTAGTCCTTACCCCGTCTTCAGTATACTGGTGGTTTACTTGTACTTTATCCTACACTGGGGTCCCAAATATATGGAGAATCGTAAACCGTTCGAGATACGTAATTTAATGACTGCATACAATCTTTTCCAAGTAGTATACAACGCAAACATATTTCTCAAGGTAAACTGGTTTATCGTTTTTGTTTTTTGGTTAAACTTTAGTGTGTACAGCGATGTAGAAAACAATTTATTAACTTAGTAAAAAATGCTTACCTTAGGATCAAATACTTAACTTATTGAATAAGTGTGATAACACAAAACTGCACTTAATTTCCAAATTAATTATTTATAGTGTTAACTTTTATTTAAAGGTAACGAAACTTTTCTATGGAACGTTACTAAATACTACACTTGGATTAGCACGAATTTAAAGTAAAGCAAATAAAAGCTATACATTTCAACTACTCCTAGCCTACTTTAAATGAATTACTAATTTATTGTTTAATTTTGGTTGTTTGCAGTTATTTATGGTTGAAGGAGCCATGTGGTATTTAGCGAATCACACATGTCATCCTGTTCCTCACATTGAAAACCCACTTAAAACGGAGGTAAGAAAAACATTGTGGTTCAACCATTTCAGATATTTACAATAATTAAACTTTGAAATTCGCCAGGAAACCACTTCTTATTCAAATTTTAAAATAATAAAATGGGGACCAAGATTTATAATTATGATATTATTAAATCTGAAATGTATTTTAATTATTATCTTGAATTATATATATATAATTTTTCTAAAGGTTCTTAAAGGTTGACCCTGTAAACTTTGTGTTACGACCACCGGAAATTAGACATATTAGAACCTAATACGCCAAAACAATTCTTTGACATTCTATGCTGAAAACAGTTGCTTTAGAAATATGTATTGACAGTGCTCAAGTGTCACTTTTACACCTTAATTTCATTCAGGTGTCATTTTAATGAACCTTTCGTGACAAGGACATCAGCTAGTTCAACTAGTTTGTTTTCATAGTTTTAAATTTTAACACTGACTTGTAATAAATCATTGTAACAGCTCTTTCTTCAAAACATTATAATACAAACTACTGAATCCAAAACAATGTTTTTCTTAATTAATTTTTATAATTTTACAAATTGTAATGGCATTTGGACGTTAACTTGACCTCGTGTCAAAAAGTGTCACTTTAGGACCTAGTGTTGAAATACTCGTATACTATTTTCAAATATATGTTAAAAAACTGTCATAAATACTTTGTTTTTGAAAGATGCTTATTTTAATAATTTATTTTGATTCCGTGTGGACTGTTTCTATTGGGTTCCCAGCTACTCGAAACAGCACGGTAACCTTTGTTTATCGATGTGTAAAACTGTGTTCAAAGATTTAGCATCGCTAAAAGGGTTTGCCAGGTGTTTCACACTTTTGGATCACCCTGAATGTTGTTATAATTTTCTTTACTCTTGTTTAGAAAAATACTTATAATCCGACACAATAAGAGTATAATTATTTCGGGAAGACTTTATCAAACCGAATCCATGCAGTAAACCCAGAGGTACAATTATTCTATACATAATTAATCAGAAGCTATTAGGCTGTGCTGCTTCAGAACTTGTAGCTGCTGAGAGTTAGGTGCCAGCCCTCTGTGTACGAAATTAATTACTAAATGAGAAAAGCGTCGCTGTGCGTAAGCTTTGAGCTGATTAAAGTTTGTTGATGTAAGGATGTAGTGTAAGGGGTAACAAGGTTATAAAACCACGAACTAATAAAATATCTCTTTAGAGCCCAAATAAAAAATAATTCTAAAATATGACTATGCTTCTAAAAAAATAATGAGAGTCGTTTGTTTCTTTACAGCTTTTTATCGCTATGGAGTTAGGATAGTAATTACTTAACACATTATCAAATGGTAGTTATAAGCTATAATGCAATTTTGAGATAAAACATATTTTTTAGATCATTGATGTTCTTTGAATATTTTTGCAAAACATATTGTAACATATTTTCATTTAACATATTTTTTGAAACAGAAAAAAAAACTATAAAAAAGTTTCTGAGCCAATGTTTCTTAAATAAAAAAGGTATGACGGAACAAACTATATACAATATATGAAACTATATACAAAGTTAGGAATTCTTTGTTCAAAGTTTAATTTATAACTGTCACATTTTACTAAAGTTTTCATTTGTTGAAAACTCTAGTTTATTGGTACAATGCTTTTTTTAACTGCCTGAACTATTCAATGTTTTGCGTTTGAAAGTACTGTAAACCAAAGCTCTATAAGCAAAATTGAAGAATTGGTTCATTGAAAAGTATTTTTGTTCGTAATGGCAAATTATAACAGTTATTAAGGCAGTTTCATTTTGGAACTTTAGTACAAGGCATTATTTACGTACAGTTTGTACCGTAGAAGATAGAAATTTAAATACTAACACGAGAAAGAAAATAATGTTGTTTCATGTTTCAGTTTTTCACAAACACCTGGCTCTACATGATTTCCAAATTAACGGACCTTTTGGACACGGTAGGTCTTACAGAGTAAAGTAGATGTACAAGAGTATCATTTTAAATAATGTTATAGCTACCAAATCAGTAATGTAAAAACCTGTTTTAATTGTAAAATCCTTTAAGTTATCGATTTTTGATTTTTTAAACTGTAGTTTGAAAATTTAAAGGTCAAAATGTATCAACTGTTTCATGTTAATAGGTATTTTTCGTGTTGAGGAAAAAACAGTCCCATGTTTCGTTTCTTCACGTGTACCATCACACCATCATGGTCATCTCCACCTGGGTTTTCCTTAAATATGTCAGAGGTAAGTAAACACTTCGACAATAAAAGTATGTTGACGACTGATAGTTTTTACAGCTCTGTACTGTTGTGATTATCAGGGCTTGAAAGATTTTTTCTAAAAAATAAATCATATTTATAGTTAACATTAATTGTTTAACTGTTTTTCAGAATAAGTAATGTGTGTTTTATTTTATAGCCCTTAATATCTTTAAAAACATGTATCTTGATCAACAGCTTTGACAAAGATTAGGCAAATTCCAACAACCTTTTAACAGTAAACAGGTCACTTCTCCGCTAGAGCAGGGTATATTAGACGTCAATTCGTCCATATTTTATCTTTAACTTAAGACAACTTGAGCGGATCCGTGGCGGATTGGTATCGCGCGCGACCTGGAGCTCAATCCGGTGGCGTGGTTCGATCCCCGCAGTCACCACTTACAATTTGTAATGTGACTAATACGGTGACGCTAAGTAAAGGTCGAGGTTGAGTGGTAGAGAGGACTTTGTAGTCCTAACTTCGCTTCGTTAAACAAGACAAATTTTAACTTTTTTTATAACTCCATTTAGCTTGTGGTCGAAAACAGATGTCTCACTCACAAGGTGACATTTATTTGTAGAGCAATGCACAAGTGATATTTTGTGTTATAGGTGAGCAAGTGGTGGCCGTGGGTCTGGTAAACTCCTTCGTACATGTGTGCATGTACAGTTACTACTCTTGGCAGCTCTGGGCCCGCAGTGCAGAGGTACCTATGGTGGAAACCTTACATCACCAGGATACAACTGGTAAGAGCATTGAGCTGTACATAACATATATGATTTATATATATTTCAGAAGTTAGTTCTTAGGTTTAAGCGGCCGGAGTCATTTCTTACTTAGGCTTTCGGTGAAGATCGCGTCAATTGGATATTTCTAATGTTTAGGGTGTGGTTGATGGAGGAAGCCAAACTCCTGGCTATACCTCTACGTCAACTAAGTTTGATGACGCATTTAATAATAACACATGGTCATGAACCGTACAGTAGTAAATTTGACGGGGATATTTCAAGCTAGTTTACTTTAAAGATGTGCTTTGGCACATACTGTAAATTATATAATGAATAATCTAGGAAAGAAGAAGAAGTAATCTATATAAGATGGAACTAAATGTCTATCCAATGACGAAAAGAACAACAAGCCTAGTGAATGTAACGTATATTTGAATTTTATCTACTTTTTCAATAAGTGAAGACTTGGTAAAAGGTTTAAAAATTATTATGCGAAAATCTTTATATCCAACCAACCATTACCGGAAATGTCCACTCCATGCTCGTATTGAGGGAAGTCCTTCACGTGAGTTAATTTAGTTATATCTAGAGCTACACCTTTGACTGAGGTCACAATTTTTATAAATGAGAGTGATATGTAGATAGGTAGGTTACAAATATTGGCTATAGCCCAGCTACTTCTTTTAAACCTCTTTAAGTGACAGAGATCAATATTTCATAACTAATTTCAAATATGGTACTAATAATAACGGTTATCAATATCAAGGCGTTGCTTCGTCAGCTGCAAAGTTACTGAGGTGTAGAATCTTACCCCCTCTCACCCCTCGCCACCCATCACCACGCTTCACAGCTGTTTGGGAGTCTAACTGTAATTAATATGCTAATAATTAATTCTTGTCAGAATCTCGTCTTGCAGCTGATGCCTTGCTTTCATGTAAACTCATTATTGTCTTGTTTTCTCAGCAAGATTAATAACCCTAAGCTGTTTGATCAAAACCTCTTAAGACCTCGAGAACCTTAATTGCGAAACGCTTTACTAAACTGTTAAGTCTTATCACTCTCTCCTTCATTTACACTCTGCTGACTCCTTTGAGTTCTTAGACTACTGCTTCTAAAGTAATGTAGGCGTCGCAAGTTTTATATTAGAATGTTAGAACTAATAATAATAATTAAACACGTTTATTTGTGTTTACAAAAGGCGTAGTTAGGGCTTAAAAGCCCTTTCTACACTTAACCTTTACAAAATATATAAAACTTATCTTATTCTTCTAGATGCTGTTTTGAAACACTTTTTCTTAAATTATATTTTACTACTATACTCGTAGGAAATATATTTAAAAGTTAGTTTTAAAGGGCTTTAAAAACTAAACATTTACACGAGTATACTTTGTAGATAATGTTTCTTCCAAATATATTACAGCGATGACGATAATGTAATATTTCTAAATTATCGTTTTTAATATTATTCTTTGCACTGCTTGAACAATTTTATCAATTGTTAAAATTAAAATAACTGTTTACAACGCTAGTTTTTTTATAAAATAACCAACACAACTATTTTAAAATAAATTCGAAACCAATTGTATTTTTAATGTGTAACAAGTTTCAAACGTAGTTTTGTATAAGTTGTTACCGAGACTAATCAATTATGCCCAACTAATTAGATATGATTGAGACGAGATACGATACTAATTTGTTACTATTCTTGTGTGTATATTCTTATGTTATACGTTAGCTGGTTTCAAGCTTGTGTACAAACTAGTGGAACAATAATGAATATACAATGAGAGTTGAGTGTATACTATACAATTTTTTTCTCTAACGGAAAATGAGAAAGTAGACGTTTAAATTTAAATAAAGTTGACCGTTCAACCTGTATTACCCTGTAAATATGAAAACTACTGACCTGGGAGACACAGAAAGGTGGTTTTGAACGTTTTCATCTCAGGAAGAAGTTCAATTTGTCAACAGACCAATGAAAAATGCCACGATGCCTAAGGCGTTTAAGACACGTCTAACAACTGTGTTGGTTCGGAAACGAGTTTGTGCTACATTTGGATAGGACCTTGACGTAGTTGAAAAGCACAATTTTAGCTTTTTTTCAAACGCTACAACATACAAGGTGAGTTATAAATGTCTCCCCCACCTAATTTTTGGAAATGGAAATATTTTTACGTAGTTTTGACTACTTTATGCCAACCAGCCCCCACCCGATATCCAAGGGGAGGGAACGCCCCCCAAATATTTAAAGTACAATCCTTCTCTTGTGGCACCTAAAAATAAAGGCAATGTTAACACAAATTCAACGACGTAAAGAAAACCTTTTATCACGACTCGTTTTTTTATTATAATAATTTAAAAATGACACAAAATCAGTTAAAATTTTAAAATGCCCCATTTCACACACAATTTGTTTTGAATGACAAAATGTTCTTCAAAATCCTCAAGGGTATTATGTTATAGGGTTGTGATGTTTCTCTAAGAGTATGTTGAAGAATATTTTTTCATTCAAAATAAACTGTATGTGAAATGTGACATGTTAATTCCGATTTTGTGTTATCTTTAAATTATTGGTATAACAAAAAAGAGTCGAGATAAAAGATTTTCGTTTGCGTCGTTGAGTCTGTGTTAACATTCCCTTTTCTTCTGAGGTGCCACTAGAAAAGGTTTGTACTTGGGTGGAAGTTAGGTGACATTAAGTACGTCAAAACAAACTTCAGATTTCTATAAAACATTCCCAAACGGGTTTAAAAAATATTTGCTTGTTCAAAAGTTAAGTAGGGAGGAGGGACATTTAAAACTCACCCTGTATAGTTACGTGTTTATGAACTACATTGTTTGATTATTCTGCCCAGGTTCAGTTCGTGGTCGTGGTGACATACTTGCTGAGCTTACTCTGGAGGGACTGCGATGTGCCCAAGTTCTTCACTACTTACACCATGCTCAACGGTCTCGTCTTCCTCTACCTCTTCTCGCAGTTCTACATCAACTCTTACATCAAGAAGAAGAAGACTGTGTAGACCCGATATCAAGCAAGAACAAGCAAACAAACTGCAAATAGAGGGATCTAGTAGCTGAAATATTCAATTGTTTTTATAAAACAATTCGGTAATATTTGTAAATATATCTTCACTAAGTAAACAGAGACTTTCATCACAGCTTTACCATCGTTTTTGAATGAACAACAAATACAAGACGTTTCGGGATCTGGAAACTGGCCCCATCTTCAGTTGACAAGTTACCTAAAATATAACAAAAGCATTAAGAAATGAGCTGGTATAAAAGTAATCAGCGCAAGCTGAGTAGTCAACCACCATCAAATAACCTGATATTGTCCTCTTAAATATACTAATTTATAGCAGCTAACCTAGAAAACAATACAAAATGCAACAACTTTACGAAATTGTAAAACCAATTAAAAACCAAGCACTTCCACAGTTTCAGTGACAGTTTCACACTGACTAGCCAAGCCAGACAGCCCTATTAACAAGTTTGGGGCACTGGACGACCAATCACAGTTGTGAATCAGACTGTCAACTGTAACAAAGACCACAAACAACACCTAGTTATGCACACTCATTTGAAAGAAAATTCTTTAGATTTTTGATGAATCAGGTTTTCCTAGCCTGGTACAATAATGTTTCCCAAAATTCAAATACAGGGTTTCAATGGTAAGGGGAAAATGTCAGTAGAGCTACATTTGTTCTGTAATAAATATAAACTTCAGTACGAATTTTCAAAATGATTTATAGTGGAATCTTTTCTTGTTGTACATGAATATCTATTAGTTTAAGTGATTTATAATTTTAGGATAAGACAACATTTTTTATATTAAAACCTTGACACAATCGATTGTTTTTATCAATTACTACGCCTTTTTTACTAATAATCTATCACTGTAATACATTATTAAGTTAAGCCTTGCATGGGGTTGTAGTGGCAAAGGCTTGTTATTTTTGAACACCATGTTTGCTATGTTTTTAACACTCAAAGTTAAAGGACTGAAGAAAGTAAATACAGTATCTAACTATCCATAAAGTGTTAAGGTAGTTTTTTATTAAGATAGTACCTGATAGTAACCTTTAGGCATTTTAATCAGTGGGGATAGTTTGAATAATAATACTCAACAGGTTGTGACTAGTAGGCTAGGTTTATAAGGTACGTTTAAAACTGACTTAATCTTAAGGGCAGATATCGCATTTTATATCCAAATACAAGTCGGACTGGAATATCCAAGTTTGGACTGGCTGGAACTTTTGAAACTAAAGGTGATTGTAATGCATAAAACATTTGAGTGACGACTGAATATAAATCGGCTGTGTTTAGGCTGGGATTTGTTCAATATACAGGCCGTTCCACAAAACAAAAACTAGAACAGGCCGTCTTTTAAACTAGAAAAACTGAAGTTAAAGAAGTCCCCAGGTTGTCATTGTGATACGTTAGTTAAATTTAGTGCACTTTTTAAATTAAGGCGTCTTAACTGACGGTTGAAATTTAACCAGCTGCTAGCCAATAGGAAAGCTGTATATTTTTTGAGGTTAAGATTTACTTTGTCCGTTTTGATTTTGCAATTTACTTTTTATTACATTGGCAACCCCTGCCAATGACTGGTATCCTACAGGTTTCACGATACAGTCACTGGCACCCCTTCAATTCGTGTTAAACTGAAGTTTTGAATTCCAACTTAAGCTCTAAACAGCCAAAGGCACATTCAAGAACATGCAAGTGAAAACATGACTTTGACAAGTTAGCTCAAAACTGAATGATAAACAGATAACAAAACCCTTACGCTTAAGAATTTGCTAAGTAATTATAGGTGAAACGTACTTTGTTTACTCAAATAAATCCTAGACAACTACCGTTCGTGAATATCTGACATACGTTCCTTAACCACATAGTCCATGGTCCAATCTGTGGTTTTCCCGCTCATTAGTGCCAACCTAACCCTTGTTTTAGTGAAGTTTTCCACGTACTGCCAATAACTGTATCCGTGCCAATGACTGTTTCTCCATCCTGCCTCAGATCATCAATAAGTTTGTCGACCTTCTCTTCGAGTAACACACTTCCCACACTTGTACAATGTCCCGATCTAATCCAATGCTTTCTGCATGAGTCACGACTGTTTAATCTTGGTGATGTCGGCGAGGAAATCGGCTCATACCTAACTGTCGCGACTGTCTTTCCGTCTGTCTACGTTGGTTACTATGAAGCCGACTTTTCTCTAGTCCGACTTAACAGTCGGCCAACAGAAAGTCGCTCGTGTGGGCTTTCAACGTACTAAACCAACGTACTTTAAAGGCAAACAATCGTAATGTTTTACGCCGCACTCACAACACCGCAATGATCTTTCTGTCATGCTGTGAGGAGAGACGCGTCGTATTTGCAGGCGTTCTCTCTAACTACTAAATTGTTCAATACTACTCGTATATTTAATCAATCGTTTCAAAACGTATTTTTCTTTTGCGTTTTCTCGTAACAAAGATATACTACATCCTGATTTGTTCGTTTTATTGTTTTAATTACTCTGGGCTCTTGTTTTTTTCTAGTTTCGGTCATATAACAATTATTTTTTGTATGAAAACAAGTTCGTTATTAATGAAAATTAATGCGATGGTTGATAATAATTGGTACTATTTTACACACATATTTATAGTATGCAAATTTTAGTAGTTATAGTTTTTTGTGTATCTAGCTTTGAATTAAATAACTCATTATGACTAAGATCTAAAAAGTAAAAAGATGTTAAAAAAGTTAAGTTAATTCCTGGTTAAAAAAGTGTGAACTACTAAGCTAAAAGTGTCCTCTCTTTTTGACATCAAACCCTTTAAATACAATACTGTACTTCTATTCCAGCTCTCAATAAGGCTATAGTTATTTAAAACAATCGAATAAGATTTAACCGTTGGGTGCTGAGAGGCAAAACTTGATGGGTGAGAAGACAAAGATATTGACAACAAACATCAAGGAGGCATTTCAAGCTTTACTTCCGGTCGTTAGTCTCGGAAACCGGAAGTGTCGATTCCTCAGTAACGAGCCAACTGCCTTCCGCCCGATACTAGCAGATTCACTGTCTGTAAACATCATTCCTCTTTGGATTACTAGAGCAATTGGCAAAGGAAACCCTTGGCAAATGTGTCCTTAGTCAACTTTAAACAAGCGGTGAATTTACGGCCATGAATTTGGTGAAGTTTTAATCGACGCATTTTAACAACAACGCCTGTAGAAAAGTATAAGTTCATCTGAAAAAGTTTATACAACACAGATATTTAAAGTTTCACCTTATTTTTACCTATACAGTATTTAAGAATATAAAATCAGAATTTCGTCCATTGTCCACCATTTTTCAATACGGTGGTCAACTTGAAAATGTTTTATAAAACCCTTGTATATTAAGACGTTTTTAGATGTTACATACAATTTTGATACCTTCTTCTCTTGGCTTTATTTTGATATATAATTATTTTCGTTTATTCGTTACTTTGTACGCAGTAAAAGTAGTGTAAAATGTCAATTTAAAATGCATATATTATCTCGTACTAAGTCAGTTTTACAGCTCAGACTGATATGTTAATTTCTCAATCAATTAGTCACCAAAAATTACACTTAACAATGATAAATATAACAAGGATTTGCGAAATTCAATTTTCAGATTTATTAATTTAAGAAAAAGCAAGGTAGTTTACCGTAATTTTAGCATTGCTAAAAATGATTGTTTAAATTTCATTGATTTTTGTTTATAGCAAAAATATTTATTCAAACAGAGTCAGGGGTTGCACAAGTGTACAATGTTAGCCTTTTGATTGGCTACAATTAATTTTCGTTTCCTACAAGAAACGTCACGTTTAGTACGTCATTTTCTTAAAACCTATGCTTTTAGGCAATCATAAAATCTAGTATTAGGTAGACACTGGTTTTTGTATTAAACTTCAGTTTTAACACGCTATTTATTTCTTCAGGCATAAGTCAAAATATAATTAATAGGACTTTGTAAAAACTAATATTGTTTTAATTTCAAGAAGTAATAGACGAGAAGTACGCCCGAAGTGATAAACAATGATAACATGCATCTCATTGTCAAGAACTATCAACCATCAACAACCTTCCGTTTAATAATTAAGTTTGGTGTAAATATCCTTAAAAGTATTATTTTGCTCGTAAATGATTTATCACTATGTTTTCCGTGCACACCACATATTATTGGTTATACGGACTTATATCAATAATTAAAACAAACCTCAAAATCTATAGACAAAATAACAACGACGCAAATCGTGTCTATAAAATGTTTTGTGAGTCCATATGTACGAGTAATTGGGCTTCAAATTACTTCAAAGAACTACTTTAATTATTATTCTTCTTTGTTTGTTCATTTCAATTCCAACCGTATTTCCCATAGAACAGTTCAGTTACCTTATTAAGTGGCCAAAACACCCCCCTCCATTTAAGTTCTCCATGAACAAGTTAAAGCTAATGATTGTTGATACCGCATTCTGGTGGTGAGTTTGTGAACTGTTGTCCGGCAGACAAGCTGTGAATGCTAATGAACAACTGTCAAACTAGCAACATTAACCTCACAACAACAACAACTTCACTTTCCGACATCAACATGCGCTTTGTAAGCGAAACATCACAGCCCTAACTGTGTTCAGTGATGGTTTAACTATACCGTACCGTGACCTCATGACACAAAAAAATATTTTAAAACTTAACTTGACTCAAACTTTTTAATGACATGGTATTTAATATTCACCCGAAAAGCTTTGATGTCTTAGTTGTCTACTTTGAATCATCAATACAATACATTTATAAGTTAAAGTTTAACCATAGTTATAGTCTTTAGTCTTGGAGGTAGCGTTTCGTGGCCGGTGTCACAACTATAATCTAGTTCTTTCGGTTCACACACGTCCAAACTTCATAATTAGGTGACTGAAGATGGTACTCCACAGCGAGGCCGAAATATCTCAACCTAATTATGAGGTTTGGACGCGGTGTGAACCGGAAGAACTAGATTATAGTTGAAGACACTATGACTCAAATAAAAGATTAATTGTAAGGTTATGCAATGTAAAGTCAATGTAAAGTTTATCACTGCAGTATTTAATGCATTCTGACATCAAAGTTGTTTTCAAACGTACAGTTTGCTCATTTCATTGCTCAAACTTATTGAGATATGTTACTGTAGCCTTTGTCAGTAGGTGTGTGCATAAACTCGTCCACAGTTTGAAAAGCATTTACGAGAAGGATTCTTTTCAGGATGAGACAATGAAAAACATGTCATTTATTCTCATACTAATTACAAGCAGGTATAGTAAGCTAATAGATATTTTATTTTCGGAATTATTTTAACTATTAGCACAAACCTTTTGAACATACTTTTTAAATCCATTTCCAAAATAATTTGTGTCAATCGTGTATGAATTTCAATTAATTGTGAAGCTGTTGTAATATTGAGTCAGTGGGGGTTTGACAATTGATTACCAAACACGACCTTATGTACTTTCAAGTTTTATCTAATATGTAAAATTTAAATATAGGTAAACTAAAATGAGACTTATACTAATTCGCATATAACATAGTCTTCTTTTTAACTGAAGGACTCTATGTATGAAATAAAGGCAGACAAAACTCAGAAGAGCCATTAAACTTGTACCATTTACATAATAATGCGCACTGTTAATAGCAATATCCCGTTTGAGAGGGTTTCAGGGTAGTCCGATCAGGTTCCGTAACCTTGTATTAGAGAAGAAGTTCATGGCAATCGTCATTGATTTGTATTGTCTAATATTTGATTGGTCATGTAAACAGCGTGCAACTGGTATACTTATTGCTAGTTGCGTTACAATGTAAAATTATGAAATGCTGTTTTGTTGCCTGTTCCACAAAAGTTCTAAAATGGTTGAAAGTCAAACAAACAACTTTAACCAGGCTGAAACGTAGCTACGTGCTAACCTTTCAAGATAGCGTTAACGCACTTGTCGTGGTCCAACTGGGACCATGACTGAATAAAATAAAATAATTATAACATCTGTACATACAGTTCGGAAAACTCAAAACGCGCTGTGGAGCTCTGTAGGTCAGGACAAGTGCTTATTTCAGTCCCGCGTCAAGTTTTACCTTTATGACGACATAATTATCTTATTTTTAAAGAAAATCCGCTAAAAATTTACGAGTAAGAATTTCACTAGGAAAAAGGTAGCAGTGTAAACAGTGAGGTATTCTAGTGTGTAATCCTCTTTGCATGTGTTACGGGTTATTAAACAAAGTCTGAGTAACTTATAAGGTTTGAACATTGTTCTAAAGCTTATGAAGGGGCAGTGGAGGTTGAGCTTACCAAGTTATATTGTGTATGCTTGCTAAGGTCCTTACTGACTTGTAATGTTCATCCAGCGCGTGGTTCGCATCAATGAAACACAACTTTGATACAGGTTGAACGGATATTGTTGTTCTTCTGTAATTGTTCATGGATAAAAATCATAAACTGCGTGTTTCTAACTTTAGGGATTATTACCATATCAATTTAAACTGACGTTTTAAAACACTATAATTTTTAATTTAAGCTTTAAGGTTAAATTTGCATTCGCTGATAAGATGTTGTGTTTTTCAAAAGATTTATATCATATAAATTGAGACTAACTTAATAGACTACCGTTTCTTAGTATCAAACGTATCGCATTTTATTAATCGTGGGCTATTATGAATCATCAGCTAAGTACGTTTCAATAATCACATTCCAATAATGTTGCCATGGAAAAAATTGCAACTATTAGCTTATCTATAAAGGGTATTATTATTAATAGTAACTTTTAATAAGCTCGGATTAACTGTAAGTAGATGGTAACCTTTCCCAGAAGTCAAAGTTGGGGTTTAAATTATAAAACAACATGGTGTTATTTAAGGGTCCGCCTCGGTGGTCAACTCAGAGAAAGCCTAAATTCGTCCGTTCAAGCAACACACGACACTGTGCACGTAACAACTGGCCAAACAACGGGCCTTCTTGGAACTGATGCGCCAATTGTCACTAGCAGGGTTTATGACACACCGTTTTTCTCCTTTCAAAATATTTTTTACATTTTTAAGCATGATCAATTTGAAATTTAAAGGATATTTCCGACATGTTTATAAAGTGCTAGTTTTCACTGAACGTTTAATATTATTACTAATGTGAATTCATGTTGTCCCAGTTCTTAGTACGTTTCAACTCCATTTTGTGCACGTAAAACGCAAACATTTTAACAACACGCTCTTTACGTGTATAGGTAAGCTTTTTAGCTCTAAAACGAATGTAACTACAACCTAACATAACCTTAACTTAAATAGTGTCAGCATATTTTGGATGATCGCAGACCCTTGTATTGTGCATCACCACATAGCTGAGGCGGATCCTGAAATAAATACGTCATTACATAATAACAATTCCTAATACACATCAGATGCCCTGAAGAGTGAACAGTGAGGAGATTTCTTGGCCAGAAATACTGCAGTACTTGTCATTGTCACAGCTAAGGGAGGTTTGGAGGGGTGGAGGAGGGGCTAAGAGTTGATTCATCATTTTTTCCTGCGGTCACTTGAGCTCTCTCTAATATCATCTTCATTTCTGATGATTCGAAACCATTTCCAAATAAATTTAGATTTTGGAAAGGAATATAATTAGCTTTTTGTAAACTTTCACTAATAACAGCTGCTGTTTTAGACACATTTAATGAGGAACTTAAGTTGTACTTTTATTCCTAGGGACAAAACATGGTTTAACCATGTGGCAAGGACATCAGCTGTTCCAACGGTTTTGTTTCTTCGGAATAATTTATGTACTGTACAGAAGTCAACTGTAGTAAATGTAACTACTCTTACTATCGATCTTAATAAGGTTTAGTCTAATATCTGAGAAATAATCGATTCCAGCTCGATACTTAACTGAAGATCGGTCAGAATGAATTGGCTTAACAACAACTATTTCTTGGTTTTTTTTTCTGGTAATTATTACAACTAGCTTACTAATGAGTAAATATTTACAACTTTATAATTTATATAATTAAAATTAATATTGAATAAATTATCGTATACTCATACTTTACCTGAATCATGACGAAACGTATCGATCATCACTCGGTACAAAAGTGTAACTCTAATCCTCGCTCATTTGAAGTTAAAATTATAATTTAGCTCTTATTATTGAGCATCAGTTTAGGACCTAGCGATGAGATATCATATAATTTATGAATTTGAGTATATTTTAGTAACAAAACAAAACATTAAAATTTATATTTGTTTTTAACGTAAAACACGTTTATAACAAACATTTCTTGAACTTTAGAACAGCTTTATTTTAAAATAAAGATTTTACAAGTACAGTATGTGTTTTTTTGATACATTGTAGAACAACAACTTTTTATGAGCTATAACCATACGAAATTCACTAATTGTTTTATCAAACTTCAATAGACAACAACACTGAAGTGCTCACTGATCTGCGAAATACCCCTCACCCTCCATTCTCCCTCAACCCATCACCACGCTTCACAGCTGTTTGGGAGTCTAACTGTAATTAATATGCTAATAATTAATTCTTGTCAGAATCTCGTCTTGCAGCTGATGCCTTGCTTTCATGTAAACTCATTATTGTCTTGTTTTCTCAGCGAGATTAATAACCCTAAGCTGTTTGATCAAAACCTCTTAAGACCTCGAGAACCTTAATTGCGAAACGCTTTACTAAACTGTTAAGTCTTATCACCCCCTCTATCGTTTTCTCTCCGGTTCTTCAGTTGTTTTGACTATACCTAATAAACGTATAGTTTGTTTATTACTTAACAAATTGTACTGTATTGTTTTGTAGCTACCAATACCTGCTGCTTATTACCAATTAATAAGTATTATTGTTGCTTAAAATTATTTATTGATGCCATAAAAGGTTTTGTAAAACAATTTGTCGTTACAAAGCATTTAACTTTTGTACGTTACATTACACTATAACAATTACAAACCCAATCAATGCCACCCTTTTTCTTTTTTATATAAAATCATTCAAATGACATTAAACATGACCAATTCCTGACCTTAACAGAGGTTATGTTGTTTAAAAACTTAGCACCACTATAGGTTAAACTGTTTCGATACAATGTAAGCACACATCGATTTAATTTGATTATGGAACATACTGAGCTGTTGAATTATGCCGATTGGTTAGGTTATATGAATACTCCAATTTAAACTTAATTTAATTCCAATAAAAGATGAAGCCTGATGTTCCAATGTGGGGTCTTAGCTCTACTTCCATGTACCACCCACTTTCAGGTCTCGATTTTAAAACTGTGTGAAATTTTGTTTAGTCTAACATAGAACTAACTAAAAAGTACCAATATAGGTGAATACGAGTTTTACAATATTGTTTTGGTTAACTAGTCTTAAACTAAGATTATTCACGACTACAACATAGAGTCCCTCAGCAATCTATGGCTAGACCCATCTTATTCCACATGTATGTAAACAACTTAGACAGTTGAGTTGTAAGTGGAGACCTAACTGTACTTGCAGATGACACTTTTACTTTACGCGTAAAACCCCTATATTAATAAGTACCCTGCGTAATAGTACCTCCATTTAGACAAAAGAGCCCTAAAATCTTGGAAAGATCTAATTACAAACAGTCTGTAATATTGTTTAAGAAAAAGTCAAATATAGCTAATGAAAATCAAAATCCATTACGAATTAGTATATGACCTAATAATGTAAAGCAATTATAATTACCTCTATTAATTGAAACATGTTGATGAATAACAGTGATACCCACTCTAATCTACATAGGCAAGCGTAAATTCACCCTCAAAAGTGGATGGTCTCATACGATTCTCGCTTACAGGCCAAACACACCACAAATAGACTTACTGGAGTAAAGCACAGAGTGAAGAGCTCTGCAGATACTGGTCATCTGTTATTATTCCCTTAACGTATGTTTGCTCATCTAACTTCCGGTTCCTGTTGATTCAATAAAGAGATTGGCTTCAATAAATGCATGCACGTCAAATACACGGACGTGTGCATACGGTTCCGATCTGTTAAATGGAAATTGAGGTTAGATGTTTTCAGGTTTAGAAATCAGAGAGCGAGAGCTACTCTTAAAGTTGGAATGTTGTGAACTAAATATAATGTCCATAGTTATATTTAATAAATGTGTATGGTTATATTTTCAAAGTTTTGTTAAAGACGAGCTGTATACAACTAATATTTTACCTAAAGCGCACAAAACTACTAGTTATACGACTTTGTAATTGTATTATATCCAGTTTTAAAGCCTATATCAATTAATATAGTAAATATCTGTTGGGTGCCTGTAAAAAAATCTCTCAACAAGGTCTACAGGCACTCAACAGATTTTGTAATGGTAATCTGTTCGTTATTCTTATGAAAAACAAAATTTTCTGACAACATTTATACATTAAGTGGTGGCCTTGTATATATGTTTTAATTACCTTTGCAAGGTAGCCAAACAGTAGAATCACCGATTTGATTTAGTTATATGATGATCATGGGTTGATTTGCGATTAGTGATTTGATTTTTGAGTGTCATCACATGATTGTCTGTCAAACTATGAACTTTAAAAGTTTTACAACTGAGGGGAAATTCTAATTTGACATTTTTACAAAGTTTTAAGTTTTACGAAAATGTAATGCAAAAAAAACTGCTAGCGGATAAGTAATCTTCTGTTTTTCATGGAGGTTATATATTTTATGGTAATATAATAGGCATATTGATATAATAGGCATATTGTAAATTACAGCAGGCTCACTTTTGGTCTCAATGTTAGAATGCTTTCATATCTTTGTTTTGAAATTGATCAAGCTTTATGTTACTTCATTTTATTATACAAACGTACGCTCATAATTACAAATATTTTTGGATCACTAGGTCTCCCGCCCTAACACATATAAAGTAGAGATCGTTGAAACTCTTAAAAGGTTTATTGACGTTTTGTAGGTTTAAAACACGAGTGCATCTTTTAACAGTTTAGATCCCATATCTTAAATTACTTGTTTGAAATATATGCTTAATCTTAAAAAAAGCTCTGTCTTAAAAGAGATACTTTAGAAAATTACTTTTCTTTCAATTATTACATTTAAAAAGGTCATATTAATACAGTACCTAAGTATTTGAATTATTTAAAATATGTCACAGGAAACCACAAGTTTACCAAGGTTTGCAGAAAACTTGCTGCCTGGAATGTTTACCTTCCGCAAGTGGAAGTTAAGAAAGATTTATATCCTCATTATGTTGATAAAAGGTTCCGGAATATACTTTCCTTGAAAGCAAGCACCTTTTGACAAAGCCTACCTCGAATATCCAGGTCACTTATTCCTTTCATATTCTGATCTGAACAAAGCAATTGTTCTATACTTTTCTGAACCTTTTAAGAAACTTAGGCTACATTTAATTTACGATATAACAACAAGTTTACTCTATAAAACAATATTTTAAAATGTTTCTATTTCTTTAAGACTTTGATTAGTTGTTATTTGTTTTAGTTTAAAATGAAACGTATGTTGTTTTACATTTTCTATTATTCTATGAACATGATAGAGAGAGAGTACACGTATTATCGTGACGTCTTGTAAATACCTATAAAGCATTGAGCTACTCGTATATAGATTTCCAGTACGATATTAAGAGCACTCACTCTAAGACCGCTGAACAATGAGTCAAAAATACTCTTTGTACTTTGCCATTACAGATATAGACAGAACCAGCCCCAGACTCAATGATCCAACTCTTTCTTCATCCAACGATGTATCAATATCCAGGCAAGTTTGGGTTGCTTTAGTGGTCAACTGCGTAACGTGCAAATAATAAAACATTCTTCCACGCAGTAATACGAACCATTTGACCTTTAAAATATCCTTTTAACCCCTGTTCTCTTGAAAACTTCTTTTCACTTCACCGGCTAGAAATTTGGTCCTCAATCAGACAGCTCAGTATTTTAAAACTGGATTCGAAACCGGTGTGCGTCACCGGAAACTTAATAAGTCAGCCGGACAAGAACACAAGCGCTCTAGGGGCAAAAGTTGTTAGTTCTTATTTTACTCGTTAAGACAAACACTCAATCGCATGAAGTTGGCAGAGCACATTGCGATACTTTACTTCATGTATGAAGGCCAAAACTTAATTTATTTTTACTAAAAAGAAATTGTGCAAACTCACATTTCTCTTGAACTAAGTCTAGGAATCAGCAGATAAATAATCACAGTAAGAGTGTGAGCGTGATATGAGAGCAGCAGCGCTTTCTGGTGCTTGTAATGAGAACTCTTTGTTCTTCATTTCCGGTTCCGGTTCACAGTTCCTGCACACCTTGTCTTCTCAGCTGACGAATTAGTAAACACGTTACAGTAATAGTTTTATTTAGTCAAATACACGTCAGAGCATACACAAGATTCCATTAGCCATATGTTATAGTTATGTTTGTATAAGAAGTAGCGCACTCATAATAGCATAAAAACAATTTACATAAAAAGAGAGAAATGATATTAAAACACGTTAATATTTAATACATCAAACAACAATCTGCCTGAAACCATTGACTTTCCATTGTTGGAAAGTCAATTCTGAGACCTACAGTTACAAAGATATGCGATACATTATTTAAATGATTGATTAAATAATTATATAGGTTACTAAGAGTAATGTATAATGTAAGTATCTGAGAGTTTCATTTACATCTTTTGTACAACGAAGATTTTGGATTGTGATAAAATAAACATTATGTATGTATAGCTTTCGCCTATCTGTAAGCCAAAGAAGGATTAAAACGGTATTTCATAGTAAAGCATAGATAAGTATTTGGAAAAACGAAAAAAAACATGAAACATATGTAAAACATGCATACAAACTGATTAATATTATATATTCTCATTTGTAATTTAAAACAGCTCTAATCTAAGCAAAATAAAATTTAAAACATGGGTTTTTCTCAATAGTTAAAACGGAATAAAATTGTACAATAAGTCAATAACATTATTGGGAGTAAAAGTCCTTTAGTAAAAATAAAAATGTATTTACCTGCAGCGATTTATAACACTTAAATAAGCGGATATAGTCCACATATAGTAATATTATCGTAAACGGTTGAAAGCCAAAAATATGTATAACGTATTACATATTTTGACAAAACGGGGAGCATAAACCTATAGCAACATGCGAGAGGTCACAAGATCATAAACAGTAGCCACTCTCTGTTTATACTGCTTCCACATAACATTTTATCCTCGACCTATAAAATACAGACACTGCTTCCTCTGGCTAGCGTGGTCACGCAACACTTATACAGGGTGTGCGATGTTATGATTGTGTAACGCGTAGATACTTTAACTCAATGTGTCAAAACATAGTGCCAAGGCATAGTTATCGCGCGTGACTCCGGAGATCATCATTTTGCTTGCGTGGGCTCGATCCCCGCAGTCGCTAACAATTTGTTGAGTGACTTTTTCGGTAACGCTGAGTTGCAGAGAGGACTTTTAGTCCTAATGTCACCTCGTCAAACAAGACAAGTTTTACCTTCACCATAATAGTTTTAATACATAAAATAGTTTTTAAAAAACTCAAGAGTACATATTATTAAAGTTGTGAGGTCTTTCGCCAGCAATACGAGCATCAAAAGACAACACAAACCTTAATTGATAGTTTTAACTCATTGATAACCACATAATTTTTACAAGCTCACTATATCCCTTAAAAAATACGTCATAGCTTAATTTTGTTTTATGAATCATTGCTCATTTATGACTTTTTATATTTGTTGTTCAGAAGACAGTTCTCGACATTTTGAGGAATCAATTATTTTGATATGTTGCCCCGTTATCAAACTAGAGCTATAAACGTGAATCGCGTAAGCTTTTACGGAACGCCCCGTAGTCAAATTATCAATTCGATTAGAAAAATGGCGTTTACGTATTGTTTCTCAGATTTTGACGAGCTTTTCAACGGTATGTCGTAAAACCATGTTTTGGAAAAATTTTTAACCTCAAAGTCGATGTAAACATTGAATATTTTAACAATGAATAGGTTAAAACATCAAATAGTAAGGTATATCATGTTGCACATCATTGTAAAGATAATTTTGATATACACATTTTTTGTATTAAACATTATTTTGTATCTTTATTTGTTTAAGGGCTATAACAAAAATCAATTTTAATGTAGATGGTGCCTGTATTTTATTAGTTTATACGGTCGCTTGACCTGCTTGGTTTCTAAATTAAAAGCAAAATTCTAATAAAGTTGTTTTCCTTAATAAAATACTCAAAAATGACAAAAACACAAACAAAAAAAGAATATAACAATAATTGTTAGTAGATTTTACAAAAATACACGGGAAAGAAAAACCAGTTGTCACGGTTATACATATTATTGCGCACTTTTGTTTAAAATTATGTACAATATGACCCACCTTTGCATTTAAAAATCTCGAGTTTTGGCCCCGTCAGTTTCAGTATTTACTCACCGTGTATACTGAGATATTTTTCCTGAAATCTCCGTGGACGATTTCTAGAGAGAAAAGTTTGTTTCATCTTTCTAGCTCTAATAGTACTCCTGTAATCCGTTTAGGATACTTTATCGTGCCCACCCGATATGTTTAGTAGGTTATTCAATTTTATAAGTGTAGCAACTTTAAAGCATATATAATCATCTTTTAAATACTTTTAACACGTAGAAAACCAATACTTACAATATGTAAAGATTTATTCAAACTGCAAGTATTATAAAATCGTAGTTCAAATATAATTAGAATTTGACTGAGATAAAGTAATAATAAAACTAAAATCAAACGTAATAGATCATTGTTTACACTTAATTATTGATTTAAAACTACCACCTGCTTCCAGCTTTTGATGTTATAACTTATTTATTCCCCTAAACTCATGAAATATCCATAAAATAATATAATTTTCAAATCAAAAGGTTAAAAACACCTTCACGTTCTAGATGGATGTACTTACGTAACGCTATTATTAAATATAAATTATTAGCTCGTATTTAAAACAAGTTTTTAGTCACTGGTCATACAAAAGAAATTGACAAATTGAAGATAATGTCAAAAGATGTCAGTCCAATTGTTTTCTTTTTAATAAGCATATAAAACGCAAATTAAAATTCAGAGTAGTGTACTTTAGAATAAGTTACGTAATAAACTTCAACTATGGACTTGTTAGTAAATTAAGGATAGCAACGGTTTGCGTGTTTATTTTTCAGGTGTGTCAAAAAGTGCTGGCAGGTATGGAAAAGTCTACTCCGGAACCTTTTATCAACATAATGAGGGTATAAATCTTTCTAAACTTCCGCTCTACTGGGTAAACATTCCAGGCCGCAAGTTTTCTGCATTCTGTGGAAAAACTTGTTGCTCTCTTCACGGAGTTAGAAAATAAATACGGGGTTTTAAATGTTTACGTTTACAAAAGTAGTTTAGAATATTGACACATAATCGCGTATCAAGAAACTTTTTGTTTGATAGACTCAACAATGTTTTTCATTGCTCAACTGAAAAATATAATACACATTATTGTTGATTACGTTTACATTAGTTGTTGTTAATTTACAATAAACGCAGACTATAATTGTTTGCCAACTTACGAGTACTATAGGGATGTTGTATTTCATTTTCATTTTCTTATGGAAAACAAACCGTCAAGATCAAAACACTGAAAATACGAATAAACGATTTGTTAATCAACTCGCCGGAAACAACTGCATGTTTATCCAAAAAACTCTGCTTTTTAATTTTCTTTCTGGTTTTTTTTGTTTATGATTTTGTCTTATGTATTACAGGGTTATGCAATTGGTTGCGCACGGAAAATAAGGTGCTGATGATGAACCGAATAACACAAGCCTAACAGCGGCCTAACTTACAAAACTGTGATGCATAATATTTTTATTTTATAAACTTTATAGAGGAAGAATGTTTGTTTTAGCTAAACAAAAGATTGTTAAATGTTATATTAAATACATAACTCAGAACAAATATGTATTGAACAAAACACTCTTGAAAATGAAATGTTTATAAAGCAAATTATTTTCAATGTTGTTTTTGTTAATTATCTGTTTGTTTAACTTTATAAATCCTTTAATTTTCAATCCTGTTATTTGTTTTCTAAGTGGTTTATAGCTGAAAAATTTCGAAAGTTCAAAACTGTCAAGATTGAACGTCTGTCAACTTACGTTCCACCAATGATAATTGATACGAGCTTGGTATTGAATTCTAATAGTGTATAATAGTGTTTTAATTAGATAAGTGTAAGCCAACGTCAGTGCTGACTAGTTGTGTGTGTTTTTAAATACCAATTTATTGACCATAGTAAATTATCAAACTATTTTTAATTAAAGACATATACGTATGTACTGAATCTTCGTGTAATTAAATAATAATAATAGACGCCTTAGAGAGTGCGATGTAAAAACTTAGAAGTACGTAAGTTACCTGCGTTTGATTACCTGAACAGATTTAGGTTCGTCTTTGATTCAATAAGAACAAATGCCTAATGTAAAGTTTCTAGTAAAGCATATGGATGAAAATGTATCGTGCGATTCTCAAATAGAAAGTGTTTGTAAAAAATGCATAGATCCTCACATATCTAAGGAATTTCTTTATAGGGAGCATGTTCAGACCAAAGGTGTATGCGCTTTTTATTTTACAAAAACAACCATCCGGATTGTTTTCAAGGCAAGGTTTCGTGAAACTTGTAGTGACATTTTCAAATCACTAAACATTTTGACCCTACCTTGCAGGTACATTTTGGAAACAATAACCTTTTGTTTAGAGAACTGTTTACAAGTATCATTTGGCCAAACTTGGTACCAGGGATTTAATGATTTTAAAATTTAGTATGTATGGACATTAGCTTTAATGAAGTGTCAACAAAATTCAAATATTGTACACTCACCTAAATAAAATGTTAATATTAAAATATGTGTATATGTAAAACGAGTATGACTACGATTTAAAACTAATCAACAAGATGACATGTACCGAGTGAGTCTATTGTTTGTTTTGTTTACTTGTAGAGAACTATTTCCGGTGCGCATGTAATTCATCAGCTGAGTCGAAGACAACGTGTGCAGACGCTGTGAACCGGAAGTTGAGTACAAAGAGGTCTCATTACTTACACTCTTACTTTGATTGACAAAACAAACAAGTCTACGCTGTTCTCATTAGTGTTATTAACCGGTTGTAGTTTGTTCTAGCGTAACCTTTAACTAGATTTTCGTGCAGTTATTCTGCATTGTGGAGTGTTTTATCGATAACTGCTCTTGAATTATGTGTTTAGAACCAATTAGTTTGATAGTAAGAAAGAATTCAACTGAAGAGCAAAAAAACGTGATTCATTGACTGAAAGCTTTGACGTAATGTGTGTGTTTCTTTTGAAGTTAAATATTCTTTTCTAAGCTATTTTAGAAACAACACTCAATATGGTTTTAGAAATAAATCAGAATGTATTTACAATAGAAATCTATCAAAAACAGCAAAACACTTTACCATCCAAGAATAGAACAGCTTTAAACTAATATCTCTTTAGGTTGATGGTAAATACTTGAATTCTTCTTCTTCCCGTTTTTTCTGAAAATTTGGATTGACTCTAATAATAAGAATAAAAAGAATTTAAACAATAATATTTCTATACAAACTATCTCCAACATGTATTTCAATCTAAATGTTTTAAAAGTATAGACTTGACAAGTGTGATACTCATTAGACATTTAATACTTTTAAGTTTTTTATCGTCAAGTCCATACAGCAAAGTTGGAGGTTTTAGATAAGGTTTAATTTATTGTTACAGCAGTGATTTTCTAGTAAATTTTAAAAATAACAAATTAAGTTCAGTGTGCTCATTTATTTAGAATACATGGAGGAATTGAATGGATAAATGCTTACTAGGGATGTATGCCAAATTAAAACTTATATCACCATTGAACCAAAACTACTTATTTTAACATTTTATTGATTGACAAATTTAGGTCAACGCTGGCCCTCAGAATTCAGAACTCAAATTTCTTTTTTTCACAATTATAATATTGTACAATAGTGTCAGTTTACAAAAGTGCCATAATATGAGTTCACCTAATATAAGAACTTACTCACAAGACAAATCAATAAATTCTTCGACACTATAAAATAAATGCTTTCACAACAGCTTCATGACCCCTCTTCCAAAGCTCCTGCGGTCTTTATCGAGTTTAAGATGTTGCAGAAGGGCGTTAAACAATAAGACGGCATTATACTTCAATTGCGTCTGAAAAAAGGTTGTCTTGTGAGCTGGTATTTTCAAATTATGTTTGTCTTTGAAAGGATATCTAGTCTTACCGTGGAATTGAGAATCTTGGAATAAATCGAAATTTTTATGAACAAATAGAAGATCCGCATATATGTAAACGCAAGGGAATGGCAAGATGTTGTTTTCTTTAAACAAGGATTTGCAAGAATTTCTAGAAAGGTTTTTAAACATTGTTCTAATTGCACGTTTTTGGAGTATGAAGACAAATTTGGTTCTACTATTATTATGACACCACAGAGTGACTGCGTAGTTTAGAAATGGGTACACGGTGCAATAGTAAGTTGATAAAAGATTATCCAATTCTGCAATTTTGAAACACTTTTCAACAGGAAAATTCCCATACTTACTTTTTTGCACACAGCCTCTACATGGACATCAATTTTAACTGGTAATCGATAAAAACTCCCAAAAGCTTGAAGTATGTTCACTCTAAAATTACTCAAGAGTGTATTTGAAATATGAGAAAGCTGAGTTGTGTATTTGGAAAATGTAACATACAGCTCGAAGCTGTGTGTAAAACGTCACTACATGAGTGAAGAAGGAGTTAGAACATAACTTGAGCCTGGGACCTGCGCTATCTACATCAACACTGACAAAGTACAAAGGCACGACTCCTTTTGTGTGGCTAAGGGTCCTACACAGTAGTTCTTTGAAAGCAATATACTCGTACAGTACATGGTGGCTATTTTATATACGACGAAGAGTTCGCGTCTCAAATTTAAAATCTCTAAAGTTTTAAGTTTAATGCAGACATAGACCCTGAGCCCCTAAAAACATATCAATTAAGAACGTTTTATTCGTAGAATAATGATTAAAGCAAGTTAAACAGAGAAGCTAATCGCGTCTAGTGACAGCTGCTCATGGTCGGGCTGGCTGCGAGCTGCGGACGACCAATCACAGAGGCATATCAGACAGACCAACTGTAACAGGTAAACGCAAAATACTTATCTGCCCATAGTGAGGCTGGCTGCGAGTAGCGGACGACCAATCACAGAGGCATATCAGACAGACCAACTGTTACAGGAAACGATAAAATACCTGTTTTAGGCGCAGCAAATAGAGGGAGACATCCTTGAGTTTTCTTATGAATGAGTCAGTTTTTCTTAAAAGGGGTTAAAATATCAAAAAGACTTTAAGAAATTTCCCAAAAATTATTCACGAGACTGATTATGCAGAACGTTAGGTTTGTGACTTTTGGCAACCTATACATGTGTTGGATTCGAGATTTCGAAACGTTGTTTCGTTACCATTTGAAAACTTATAATCCACAAACTAGTCAACTAGTAAGCCATTGCCTAGTAACTACAGTGGGTTATCAGATTAAGAAAAGTCTCCAAAATCCTTTTATAGCATCTGGCAGGTTTAAAGTGTATTAAAATTGATGATAAATTTGTCCTTAAATACTTTTCTTTAACGTAACTAAAATGTGTCCCAAACGTATCTTACAAACACTTTAAACCCCTAACGAAGGTGTATTCGTCTTATCAGAAAAAATCTCTAGACATGATAGTTATAATATCCTGCCACTTGTTCATTCAGACCTTTTTGTCCTTGTCTGATAAGAGATGAGCTTTCGGGAGCTCGAGGGGTGGAAGTTGCTAACGTGGCATTTCTACCCCTCGTGCTGAGTTTATTCCATCAACTGATTGGAACTTCCTATTTTCTCAAACTTTGTGAAACCTACTTTTGCAAAAACCAGACGCTATTATTCTAAATTGCTTAGGATATTTAGCTTTTGCCCTTTAATTGCTTATTATAATGTTATATTATGATGGGCTATCACTATAATTTATTGTAAGAGGCTTTACAACTAGCAGAGAATTGCTACACAAATTGAAATATCAAGACACTAACGATGATTTTCTTTAATAAGCCATAGCTGCGTATTGCATTTGTCAACGAAACACATCTTGGCAGTTGATTGAATGATATTAAGATAATTAAAAATAATAAGCTGCCTTATTATCTATGATGGAAAGGCCTTATGATAAACCTGAAGGCGAAATGTATCTTTTTTTGTAATCAAAGGGCCAGTCACAATGATATTCTTTACGAGGTGCTGTTGACGCAAGTACAAATTAAACCACGATCTTTTAATGGTAAACTATTGTTATATGCCATAAACTTTACAAATCTGACTACTATCAGGCTAGTAAAGTACCTTGGAGTTATTTACCAGCTAAAAGGTACAACTAATAGACATACCACAAGGCCAAATACGTAAAACTATTCAACCGTGTAGTAACACAGTTTTAAATCAAAGAAAGTTCAACAGTGGAGTTGCGTTTTGTAGATTGTCTTTTCTAACTCCGAATAAAAGAAAATCTGTCTTTAGCTTTTAATTAAAGACACCTGTTTCTCTAGGAAATGAAAGTTTAAATGAAAAACTCAGGTGACATTTAGATACGTCTTTTGTGCAGTGATTAAAGGAACTTGGTTCTTCTTTTTGTTCTCACAACTTAGTTGTCACCTTGCATAACTCATCTAGATTAATTCTAGTATATTACGAGTATTATGGAAATCTTTTAAACGAATATTATCTGAGATTGATAATTACAACCTACAACAAATCTTTATTTTTTCACGTTATTTGTATTGAAATTCATTGTGTAGCCAAAAAACTGTGTATAGACTATATAAGTGGTAAACTACCTCGTCAAACAGTTTCAAATGAGTTTTGTTTCACTACATGTTTCGGGACAACGGTCCCATCTTCAGGTGGTAGAACATATAAAAAAACATAGAAACACACTGATTATAGCTCCAGCTAGGGATTGTCGAGAATGATGAAACACGTTAGAAAGTACATGGTGACAATTATAACACAAGACACGGACCAAAAAACTAACACGCTGTACAAGTAGGCCTACTACGCGTCACGACCACGAGCCGGTAGTTGACAGACTGGACAGGATTTAGGGTTATGTGTTATCAGCTGTGCCGTGCAGTGCTGCGGTCTGGTGAGATATCATTGGTGGTGGTTGAACAGCTGATAGCAGACGAGCTTGATGGCCTGTGATCGAACTAAAAATTAAGTGGGAGCTGAATCTAAGTGTCTCATTATAAATATTATGTTGGTTTTCTTGGAAATGCCTGTGAATCTCCAGCTCCTCGGGCGTATCCAGTTTTTTACCCTTTCTACAAACGTGGAGAATGTCTAGACTGTTCTCAATATTTCCAAGATTGTCTATGGTCTATGAGGTGCTGAGAGAAAGATGACGTTGATTGGTGGTTCTTGGATCTGGTCTATGTTCTTTGAATCTTGTTGCAAATGTACGACCAGTCTGTCCAATGTAAACACTGATACAGTCTTTACAACCACGCAACTCTGTACACTCCAGGTTATTTTTATTGGCACAACAATACAATTAAAAGAACGATAGTGACATATTTAGTTCAAAAGTTCATGTGACCCTTATCTTCGTCGAAAACTATTATTGCATACACTCTAATTACGAATGAGTGAAAGCCACGCCCAAAGGAGTGAAAATCGAACCACTCTTTGATGAGAATGGCTGGATTTCAACACTCAAAAGAGCAAAATTTCACTCTTTCTGAGCAGCCTTCACTCCTTCGTTTTTAGAGTGTAGTCACTTTTGTAATAAAAGACAATACTAAAACTAAAATGAAACACACTATATTGGCTTTTAAAGTTAAAGTCTAAAATGTCTCAAAAACCGTGCTAACGGCTTGATAATCTGATTTTGGAAAAAGAAATTCGATAATTATGGTAGAATCGAAATTCTTTGGGGTTACTTGTGTTCTTTGCTAAGGTTTTTACGTATCAGAGTACAGAAAAAAGCTTCGCTATCAGGGGTTTTCTAATTTGAATAAGTGCACTTGCAAAGGAAGACTTTGTGTTGCTATTTATCAACGTAATGAGGATATGAATCATTCCTAACCTGCCATCAGAGGTTGGTAAACATTGTAGCTTGCAGTTTTAGACGCTGTCTGCATGCGATGAAAAACTACAGAGTAGCTCTTATAATGTAAGAGCTTGAGATTATTGGGCATCACTAATTTTAATGCTAGTTTTAAAGAAATCCAACAAACTCGTCAAACTATTGAGGCAGAAAGATTGAAGGCTAGGCAATTTAAAAATAATATATAGTAAAATAACGGGCTATGTTAGCTAAATCTGTTTGATAAGTCAGGAAGAACATTGTCGTCGCGTAGGTATAAGAGCTAAGAGCTACCCCTAGTGAAATATTTACAGTAAAGGGGGAGTTTCCCCAAAAATAGGTTTATTCTATACAAACTGTACTAATTTCTACATTTAACTTGGTAAACACGTTTGTGACACGGTACTTTGTAATATATTACTAAAACCCAATATAATACTAAAATACGAATCAATAATGAACATAACCTTTTGAACTGATATCAGTTATAACCACAAAATCAGTACTTATTATGTTTATGTATTTTTCTGCTCGACGTGGGGGCAAAATTAGGCATACGTTATGAAAACGATATATTTATGTGCCAGTTTCATTCACATGGTAGGCCTTACTACACCAAAAGTCAGGTACGATGTCCCAAATGTGTATGGAAAGTTGAATGAAAATCGCGTCATATGTACATAGTTATTGCATAAAAACCTAGTTTTAGGAAAACCCTCCTAATTAGTCACTTCCAGGCCGATTTTGCTTGTTAACAAACTTAATGTAGATATTTCTAAAAGGAACTATTGTACCAAACTTTAGTGAAAATCAGACGTGGCCAGATATACTAAATATAAACTTAGGCATAAATAGATGTAGCGTTTTGCCATTTGCTTTTGGAGATATTTGAAATCTCACAGCTGCAAATCGTTTTGTTGTACTACGTTTTGTTCTATCTGGCGATAAAAATGCAAAGCTCTATTTCCTGTGAAAATTCCCTATTCATCGCAAGAATGTGTCACAGAATAATCGTATTCTTTAGTGTTACAACAATCATACGGAAAGTGTGTCCTAATAAACCTAACAGCAATTTAAACAATTTCAGATTTTAAAACCTTCTCAACGTAAAAATGATTTCACATTAACTGTAACTCACCAATTTCCCTTTTTTAAATAACCATAAATACGTCATATTATTTTTGAAGGACGATTTTCATGGACAATAACGTAACAGTTCGTGCATTGCATAGGGCTAGTTAATTAAATCTATTGGCTTAAAGCAGAGCTGGACATCCTTGTCAGTAACTCAGGCCCACCGTTGATAAGACAGGGGCAGTTTTATGGCCGCAGTTTGGCGTGATCTCTAGGGGCTACTGGTAGCCTTTACGGCTCTATTTTTCCGCCTATCTTTGGCAAACTGTTGTATACGACCGTTTATCCGGAGAGACAAAGCTATATTTTACTGTTTTAAGGTTAGGGAAAAGTATGGAATGTATGCTTTATTTTATCAGAAAATGCGTCTATTGGTTAACCTTTCTGCTGAAAAAAATGATAGTCATACAAATATAACAAACATAACAAAATCCCGTAAACGAATCTCAATTTACTATTTCCTCTGAAATAATAGCTTGGAAAACTTAAAAGAGGCAGTACATCTAGAGTCAATAACTAAAACAGCCATCGTTTAACATAGGCTTATTATATTAAAAAACATGTCCTATCTTAAATAACAAATGTACGAAAAAGTTTAAATTTAATCAAAAAAGGGTTAGTAGTGTCATGCACAGTTGCACATGCACATAATAGATAATATTTCCTATGACTATTTTAAGGTTTCAGAGATATTTTCAAGCATTTGGCCAACCCTGTAATAAAAGCTATTAATTGTTATTAAAGGAACGATCCAGAATAGTAAAAATGCCAGTACATTATGATGATCGTCTAAAACTATTTATTTAGCCAAGCCGATCAATACGTTTTACTTCTTGACCCTTTGGGTACTTTTACAGTTCTTACCAAACCAACACTACTTATCAAATTAAATTAGGTTAAAAGTAAATTAATATATAGTTATAACACAATTTCATAATGGTAAAAGCACAATTGACTTACCTTTTCAATTAATATTTCTAAGTAAAAAAGCTAAATGTTTTGCGCGTTTAGTTTGCACTTAAGACACATCTTCAAAGCTTAAACCGTAGTGGTATATTTTCTTGTAGTGTAAAGTATTAGTGTATTGATTGTAGTCGATCTCGACCCCTCATGCTAGAAGGGAGTCTGAGGCTGAAGATGTAGATTAGGCACACCTCTGTCTCAAGCTTAAACTCTTGAAGGGGTAGTTCTTTTGTATGCATTCTCTCTGTCCTTCACCACTTCGGGCAGGTATTCTTATTATCATTTCTTAAACTGGGTTTAAACAATGTTAATAATTAGCAATAACCCTACAACTTGGTTCGTATTGTAGATCAACGATGTAGATTATATCGAAAACAAACTTTGTGATTAGCATTGTTTGCATGATCTCACCAATGTCTTTTTCGCCATTTTATAACAAGTCCATCGCAAGGTTTATAATAAAAGATAACTTAAAAGTAATAACTCTGCTTTCACCATAAGAATACGGCACTACCTTCATCAAAAATGCATAAGCCTAGTCACAATATTTTACAGAGACAAACGTATACGCCTGCAAAAGGTTCTTTTGAAAGCCAATCATAGTACAAAAACTGTCGTTCGTAGACAAAAAAAATCATTTCAAGCATTATTATACTAACTAACAATTATGAGCCATTTTAAATGTTGCGTACTTGTGTTCTTTCATGTTTGGATTATATTCATTCATAGAAATCAAACATGTATTTGTTCAGGCAAAGATAGGACCAGCAAACTCATACCCTCTCATACATGAATACAAACAACCAATTTTCTAATTTAAATGATTGCTTCTCTTTGAATACAAATAAGCCCCTTGAACTTATTAATACAATAATTCTACTGTTTATAAATTAGCACAATTTCAAATTTGATTAGTAATGTATACAAAAAAAAAACAGAAGATAAACTACCCATCTATCACTTGTGCAATCAAAAACCATTCATACATCACTTGCAGTTCAAGGTCACCGTCCGCACCCACAAGCTACCCCCACAAACCCCGCCGAAGCAGCTTCCTTTTCGGGCTTATGTATACTTCTGATGCTGTCTGGGAGTGAATTCCATAAACGGCATGCAGTGACTGTGAATAATTTATTGTTGAGAGCAGTACAGTGTAAAAATAGACAGATAATAGAGACGCTCATCTACGAGTTCCCCTATCACTTATCTCAGAAATGAGCTTGAACCCCTCGTATACGTAAAAAGGCTTCTTTGTTTTTATGTGCATACGGAAAAGCTTTTCACCACCAATTCCTGTAATTATTGTTCAAACAAACTCCAATACGTATTTAAAAATTCAAAGTCAATTATTAAAAAAAAAACACTCTTGTTTATAACCTGCTTTACACAACACGAGTTTTATCAACAACATTTTTTGGTTCAATTATAATTTTAAACAAGAGTCATTAAATTGTATACCAATCATTTGTACCAAAATATTAATTGCAATTTTACGAAATCATTTATACAACAACAGTCAAATTTTGTTATAGTATTCTTTTTAAGCTACTAACAATGTGTAAGAAAATGTAAATTTATTAAATTTTCTTTATATATAAAAAGATAAGAAGGTAAAACTCTGAGATCACTGGTTTGTATTCAGACAAGCGGATAAATGTTTTATCACCTTGTCGACTTGTCAGCTCAGGTACAAATCTCAGCTGTTTGTCTTGCCTCAACGTGCTCGCTCACTCAGATACCGGTACTCAGATAGTTTATTCAACTAAAAGCGTTAAACTGTTTACAGACATTTTAGTTTTCGTATCAAAATATTTATTTTATAAAGCCAATTACGTGTTTGATAAAACTGTTGATTTCTCAAGCTTAAAAACAAGGTGGATGAGGTTAAGTTGAGACATTAAAGAAAATTAGATTCATACAAACGACACAATGCACTTATTTTACATAAGCGTTCCCACAAAATGGATGGCTACACATTCAATAATGTACGAGTAATACTCAATGAATTGTACTACATTACCGTTGACAAGAACATGGCGTGGATACCACATCTGGACAACCTCTGCAAAAGGCTTGAGACTGGCATCTTTGCCATCAAACGCATAAAGAGTTTTTGTGACAAAAACGTAGCTAGGACTGGTTACTTTGCACTATTTAAGTCTCATCTTCTCTATGGTTTAGTTGTGTGGGGTGGAGCCTCAAAAACTTACCTACAGACTACTAGTAATTCAAAAGCAAGCAGTTAGAACGCTAATAGAGTTACACCATCTTGAAAGCTGTAGAATGGCGTTCAAAACACTGACAATTAGTTGTATTCCTCTACATTGAAGCAACTATAACAAGTATTTGTGAAATGGACTTTCAGAAAAACAACAGCATACACCAACACAACACAAGAGATGCTGATCTCTATCACCAGCCAATACCACATGACGCTGTATGAAAGAAAGCCAACATACATCGTAAGAAAACTTCACAACCGACTACCTCTGGAAATGCGAATGCTGGAAGGCCGACAGTTCAGATCAACCCTGAGAAAGTTGCTGGAGGAACATCCTTCTACTCTCTAGAAGAAATTTTTGAACATAAGGCAGTGTAGACTATATAAATGTGTGTAAACATCATGCCTTTTAGTATAAAATTCTTTTGTATTTTGACGCCATTACAATTCTCCAACGAATTTGCAAATAAAGATATTTTTGTATTGTATTTGTATTGTATTGTACATATGCAGTTCACATGTTCAATTTAACTCTAGTGATAATTTGAGTGACATTGCTGCCTGTAATTGAACTTCGTAGGAAATCGAAATACTGTGCTTCTGCCTGCAACAGGTGTATTGTTGCCAATAAATACTGAACTATAACTCTGTAGCGTATTACTCTCGTAAATCTTTCGTAAAAGGGGTAAACAATAAACATATCACACACTAACAGTTTACTGAAACTTAAAGTGTGAAACAATGTGTTTTTGATTAACCTTAAAGTTGTATTCCATCATTGTTTTACGTAGTTTTTTTTAAATATTACTTCCGAATCATCAACAGATAGGATTTAAAAGTTTAGTTAAAATTTTGTTTATAGTTTTGCTAAATTGCTCTTCTAAGATAAATCAATAATATGGACTGGTTTAATAATACAATATCGTTTTGTGTTAACTCGAAAATAAAATAATTTTAACAAAGACTGTAATAATATAACTTGGAATTTAATTTTAAGATAATTGTAATAATATTTTTAATGGCGTGAAATTGTCAGTAATAAGCATAATACAATAATAGTTTTCAACCAACCAAAAAGGTGTTAACTTAACTCTTAGGCTTTCATGGCCTGTTTCATTATTTAATCTAGTTCTTCCTGACCACGTCCAAACTTTATAATTAAGTAGAGATATTTCGGCCTCGGAGGGGAGTACCATTTTCAGTCACTGTTTCAGCCAATCAGTGACTGAAGATGGTACTCCACAGCGAGGGCGAAATATCTCAACCTAATTATACAGTTTGGACGCGGTGTTAACCGGAAGAACTAGATTATAAAAAGTGTTGTTTGTTTTATTCTCACCTGGCCAGATTAAGGAGAAACAGCAGAGTCAGGTTGGTTGATGCTTATCTCCTATCATAACTCACAACCTGATGAAGTCCGTTGCTTATTTATGGGCTTATTATGTAGATTCCTGCCAACACTTTTCAGCATTATATGCATACTAGTGACCGAGCTGAGTGTACTTAATATTCTACTTTTCAGTATCAACTAGTATGTTTCAAAAAGAGACAAAACAGAGGCAGTTGTTAGTAGCCTAATATTGAGGTTTAAAACTCAGTTCATACTATATACTCGTAGTTTTTCTGTGATGTCATAGTATGAAATAATTAACACAACCCAATTACAAATAAATTAAATAATAAACAAAACCATATGTTGAATACGTTGCGTTTAGCATGCTGCCGTGTTTGCTGACCTTACTTAAAAACTATTAAAGCAACTGTGATTGTTTTTATATTTTAGTTCAAATTTGAATACACGATAAGAGGTGAAGGACCAAACTTGATATTGAAAACAAATTTAAAACTAAGGGGTTTTGATCAAATAGTTTTAGGAACTACAAACACACTAACCAGAGCAAATAGCAATGAACTCATGATTTGCTGTATAATTGAAGTCAATTGAATTATTAGCGAATTTTCTTTTTATCTTCATATTCTTTTTAAGCACATCTGCACACTAATAAGTTCTCCTTTTAAACGTTTTAATTTCAGAACGAAACTAACGAAAGAGTTCAACAACGATTTCTGCTACCACCTGGTGTAATTCAGACCCAGATCGAGATAAGACCAAGAACCGAGATAATACTTTTGGGAGCTATAGATCTTTCAACTCTAGTTAAAATATTACCAACAACTGCTGTTCAGCTTTTTAGCCTCATTAAATGTGATGTTAAAACTAAAAACAAGTACAACAAAATAAACAAATTAGCTGTATTTTCAAGCAGGACAGTTGAAAGTATTATAATGATCTAGCGTCAACCAAGCCAATAAAATCCTCTAAAGTTTTGTTAGGATATAGCAACGAGCATTATATTTTTACTATAAATTATATTTATTACTAAAAATTATATTTTTACAAAATAGTGAGCCTGTGAAAGGTTTGAACCTAATCGATACCCTGCGATAGTGTGAACAACTACTAAACACTAGAAGTGAGGGGAGAGGTGCACTCTAGTCATGAGGATGAAGGTAAAGTGTCGAGGATCTCTTCACATGCAAAGGAGGTGTCACCATACTTGATTTTACATAACTGTAAATCATACACATGTTACAGCATGAGTCTGGAGTGAAAAGTCCGTTTCTTGCGTTAAAATAGACTCATTGGTTTTAAACGGCTTTATTTCAAATACAAATATAATGTTTTAAACATTGCAATAAACCGAAAACTGCATATTGGTTAAGTTAGTTTTGAAGTTAACAAACTAGAAGGTGGCCGTCAGCGTCAATGCACTTTTGAAAACGTTTTCTTGAGCTTTCGTCAGCCTCTCCAATTATGCGTGCTCATGGCCCTCAATTTGGTCGACGAAACACTTTCTCTTTTGAAATCACACAATGCTCAAATCAGGCGACCACGCTGACCATCACACACACCCTAAAAACCACATGCCCAGAGAACATTTCTCTCAGAGTCTTCCTGATTTACTTGATGTGTGATCTGTAGCTTCATCTTTTTAGAGTTAAAAGTCTCTAACTTGATGCTGTTTTACAACCCTTCGATCCTTGGTAGCAAAAAGTTAAAAATTTGACCAAAATACTGGAAATCACTTTTTTGGGGGCGGATTTGGTTGAGAATTTTACAAAACATACTTCTGGGGCTGGTTATTTCTTCTCAACGGGTTTGAATATAGTTTTTTTAACGCCATCTTGGCCCTGCCTATTAAATGTTGTTGATTATTTATAGCTATCAGGTTTTTAAGGCAATATAGATTTGTAGACCGAGGTAAATTAAAATCGGTTTACAACTAAAGTTTTGTAGCAAATTACTAAGGAATTCTTGTTATACTTCAAACTTCAGTAAAAGTAACATCTGTCGTAGAGAAGGCATCAAATGAATGAGTGGTTGTTCTGGAAAAGGGGAGGTATTGAAAGGTATAAAACACAGAAGACCCTGGGGTGTCTTTTGCAACATCTTCTAAGTCCCTCTTTTCTGCTCACAACTTATCAATACTTGCTTTTGTACAACACACTCATTTCTTAATTGGTTGTATTTGAACCAACGGAAACCTTACATAGCAAGCCCAGAAAGGAAGTCAGGTATGACGTAAGTTAATAATGTTGTTGTTTTTAAATGTCAAAGAGAGGAAATGAAATTTTCAAAATGCATTGTCATTTTACTGAATTAAATTTAAAATCTTCATTATTAATGATAATATAATTTTTCTCTACGCTACATGTATGTCTCATAACTTGAAATGTTTGATAATACTTTTCGATTACACTGTATTGTACTTATTTTAAAATTGTCTTCTTACTACCAACAAGTTCAAAGAAACAGCCGAGGTGGAACTTGCGGACAGGGTGCAATTGCGCTGGCGGTGGAGGGATTTTTCAAAAGGAAAAATCCCGGGGCTCCAGCACAGTACCCCTAGCGGTCAATTATGTACGGCTGACTGCGCGCACGCAGGTATTCGGGTCTTTCTCGGTAAACTGATTTGTCTACATAGACGCTTTCAAGGGTTAACTCGGCCGACAGTTGTTATTCATTACTGTTGTTGCTTGTGTGTATGCATAATTATATAGTACGTTTCTTGGTTCAATCGGTTGATATATTAATTTACGATTTCTATAATTATAACACATTGGCTCACTTAGGGTTACTAGAATTGTATAGTAGATGAAATAAATACGGAAAAAGGACAGTATTATTCAGTTTAAAGTATTGTGTGAAAATGTAAACAATGCAGATTGGAAAAAAAACTTAACCGGAGATCAGTTAATCTCCGACTAATCTTGGAATAATTTGAGAAAATAAAACAGCCCTTAGGCATGTTGACTAGCAAACGTGCGTAAAAATTACGTGTTTTTGTGCCGCTAGAAAATACATTTGTATTTGAGCTGACTGCCATTACTAATTGTCGTATCAAATATTTGGAGTTCATTAGTTTGATAATTTCTAGTTTAAATCTTCATATAGTAAAATCGACAAATTTCAATGAGTTCAAAATGTAAATAATAATGAAGGAGTATTGTGTCCAGTTTTACTGAGTTTCTTGAAGAGCTTTAAATTATTAGCTTGAGTGAACCTACTGGGAACAAAGCGGCAGTCGTATGCCTGCCTGAACCAAGAAGCGTGTTAGGCCGTTACCCTCCAGGTTACTCGGCCGAACACAGGCACTATGTAGTCCCTTTTTTCCCTACTGCCTGTCCAGCGGCACAGTACGACAACACCGGAAGTTGCATACTGTTAACGATTTATGGCTTGAATGAATGCCTTTTAGTTTATTTTAATTAGTTTATATTAATTTCACTGGCATAAGTGATGAATCGTTAACAGTACGCAAATTCCATCTCGGC
The DNA here is from genome assembly GCA_018831715.1 of Matsumurasca onukii. Taxonomy (NCBI): domain Eukaryota; kingdom Metazoa; phylum Arthropoda; class Insecta; order Hemiptera; family Cicadellidae; genus Matsumurasca; species Matsumurasca onukii. The sequence goes on along the minus strand of CM032058.1, from coordinate 36,399,134 downwards.
TGTTTCTTTAAAATTGTTGGTAGTAAGAAGACAATTTGAAAATAACTACAACACAGCGTAATCGAAAAGTATCATCAAACAAAGTAATCTACATTTACAAAGTGCAAGTAGTTATTTTTAAAGTTTGGTTTGTCAACTTCAAATATAGTTTGAATTGAAAATAACAAGATTAGACAAAATGTATTTGTGATGGCGTAGCATTATTTTACCGTACATTTAGGGCCGTTTTTCAATTCAGCCTTAACCGGTGGTTAAAGTTTAACCGGCGTTCAGCCAATAGAAAAGCTGGATATTTTTTGAGGTTAATTTTTATTTTGCCTGTTTTGATTTTGCATTTTAGTGTTTTAGTTTGTAATTAACTTCTTTAGCAAAACGAACACATGTTAAATTTAATACATACTGGAAAAACAACACCTATATTACAGGAATACTCTTCAATAATTCATTAATGTGTTTTGCGCGTTGTATGAAAATTAAACATTGCAGACTGTAAACAACTTAACCGGCGGTTAGCTAACCAGCTGGTTACCAGACAATTGAAAAGTGGTTAACGGCCCATAGTGTTCTTGTCTATGTCAGTGCACCTCAATATATTTTGATGTACCTTCTAATTTAAATTTAAATATTTCGTTAATTTATACATAAAAGAAAACCACATGTACTAATGATGTAAATCACTGTTTTTTAATCCTTTCGCAAATTTAAAAAGGTTGATTGTATTATATTTCAAATATGAGAAATGTACAAGAAATAGCTGTTAAAAATTGCAAAATTCTTTCCTGTTGATACATTTTTCTACAAAACGAATAATTATAGAATGATGGAAATCAAATAACACTGATTGACAGGAGCCACAGAGAAAACATCTACGGGTTTCCCATTCCCAGAATATAAAGCAAGCCTGATGTGTAGTGTAACGGAGTGATGGAGTGGGGGGAGTAGGGGGTTGAAAGTGATGACTTGACTAAGGGTTGTATTAGTAGGAGAGATGGGGGTGAGAGTCTGACCTTACGTTATCCTCATTTGTTCCGTAATCTTTTCAACATAACTGTAAATCATACACATGTTACAGCATGAGTCTGGAGTGAAAAGTCCGTTTCTTGCGTTAAAATAGACTCATTGGTTTTAAACGGCTTTATTTCAAATACAAATATAATGTTTTAAACATTACAATAAACCGAAAACTGCATATTGGTTAAGTTAGTTTTGAAGTTAACAAACTAGAAGGTGGCCGTCAGCGTCAATGCACTTTTGAAAACGTTTTCTTGAGCTTTCGTCAGCCTCTCCAATTATGCGTGCTCATGGCCTCGGCTGAATTTGAAGTCGACGGTTAAACACTTTCTCTTTTGGAAATCACACAATGCTCAAATCAGGCGACCACGCTGACCATCACACACACCCTAAAAAAACCACATGCCCAGAGAACATTTCTCTCAGAGTCTTCCTGATTTACTTGATGTGTGATCTGTAGCTTCATCTTTTTAGAGTTACAAGTCTCCAACTTGATGCTGTTTTACAACCCTTCGATCCTTGGTAGCAAAAGTTTAAAAATTAACAAAATACTGGAAATCACTTTTTTGGGGGCGGATTTGGTTGAGAATTTTACAAAACATACTTCTGGGGCTGGTTATTTCTTCTCAACGGGTTTGAATATAGTTTTTTAACGCCATCTTGGCCCTGCCTATTAAATGTTGTTGATTCTTTATAGCTATCAGGTTTTAAGGCAATATAGATTTGTAGACCGAGGTAAATTAAAATCGGTTTACAACTAAAGTTTTGTAGCAAATTACTAAGGAAATTCTTGTTATACTTCAAACTTCAGTAAAAGTAACATCTGTCGTAGAGAAGGCATCAAATGAATGAGTGGTTGTTCTGGAAAAGGGGAGGTATTGAAAGGTATAAAACACAGAAGACCCTGGGGTGTCTTTTGCAACATTTCCTCTTCTAAGTCCCCTCTTTTCTGCTCACAACTTATCAATACTTGCTTTTGTACAACACACTCATTTCTTAATTGGTTGTATTTGAACCAACGGAAACCTTACATAGCAAGCCCAGAAAGGAAGTCAGGTATGACGTAAGTTAATAATGTTAAGTTGTCTTCTTTAAATGTCGTAAACATTTGAGAGGAAATGAAATTTTCAAAATGCATTGTCATTTTACTGAATTAAATTTAAAATCTTCATTATTAATGATAATATAATTTTTCTCTACGCTACATGTATGTCTCATAACTTGAAATGTTTGATAATACTTTTCGATTACACTGTATTGTACTTATTTTAAAATTGTCTTCTTACTACCAACAAGTTCAAAGAAACAGCCGAGGTGGAACTTGCGGACAGGGTGCAATTGCGCTGGCGGTGGAGGGATTTTCAAAGGAAAAATCCCGGGCTCCAGCACGGTACCCTAGCGGTCAATTATGTACGGCTGACTGCGCGCACGCAGGTATTCGGGTCTTTCTCGGTAAACTGATTTGTCTACATAGACGCTTTCAAGGGTTAACTCGGCCGACAGTTGTTATTCATTACTGTTGTTGCTTGTGTGTATGCATAATTATATAGTACGTTTCTTGGTTCAATCGGTTGATATATTAATTTACGATTTCTATAATTATAACACATTGGCTCACTTAGGGTTACTAGAATTGTATAGTGGATGAAATAAATACGGAAAAGGACAGTCTTATTCAGTTTAAAGTATTGTGTGAAAATGTAAACAATGCAGATTGGAAAAAACTTAACTGGAGATCAGTTAATCTCCGACTAATCTTGGAATAATCTGAGAAAATAAAACAGCCCTTAGGCATGTTGACTAGCAAACGTGCGTAAAAATTACGTGTTTTTGTGCCGCTAGAAAATACATTTGTATTTGAGCTGACTGCCATTACTAATTGTCGTATCAAATATTTGGAGTTCATTAGTTTGATAATTTCTAGTTTAAATCTTCATATAGTAAAATCGACAAATTTCAATGAGTTCAAAAGGTAAATAATAATGAAGGAGTATTGTGTCCAGTTTTACTGAGTTTCTTGAAGAGCTTTAAATTATTAGCTTGAGTGAACCTACTGGGAACAAAGCGGCAGTCGTATGCCTGCCCTGAACCAAGAAGCGTGTTAGGCCGTTACCCTCCAGGTTACTCGGCCGAACACAGGCGCTACTATGTAGTCCCTTTTGTTTTCCTACTGCCTGTCCAGCGGCACAGTACGACAACACCCGGAAGTTGCATACTGTTAACGATTTATGGCTTGAATGAATGCCTTTTAGTTTATTTTAATTAGTTTATATTAATTTCACTGGCATAAGTGATGAATCGTTAACAGTACGCAAATTCCATCTCGGCTGTTTCTTTAAAATTGTTGGTAGTAAGAAGACAATTTGAAAATAGCTACAACACAGCGTAATCGAAAAGTATCATCAAACAAAGTAATCTACATTTACAAAGTGCAAGTAGTTATTTTAAAGTTTGGTTTATCATCCTGCGGTGGAATTGAAGTATTAAAACACCTGTTGTGTAAAATAGTGTCATTATACATTAACTTATTAGGCCTACCGTAAAATTAGTTTTTCTTTCAAATTTAAAGAATTTAGTGCACAATTCTAAAAACTATTTGTGTCGTGTTTTTTTATTATTTAATATTACTATACGAGTAGTATAAATTATGCAAACATACGCCACTCGTTTCCACGTTATGTTCTATTTTAAAAATTAAAAAGCTACCACCTTTTAAGTTTTAACTATTAACTTAACTAGTATAAACTTTTAACTAAGTTTTAAGTGAGCGGATCCGTGGCGGATTGGTATCGCACGCGACTCTGGAGCTCATCACTCCGATGGCGCGGGTTCGATCCCCGCAGTCACCACTTACATTTGTAATGTGACTAATACGATGACGCTAGATAAAGGTCGAGGTTGAGTGGTAGAGATGACTTTGTAGTCCTAACTTCGCCTCGTTAAACAAGACGAACTTGACCTTTAACTTGACCTTGACTTTTCATGGTGAGAGGTATACACAGAGCTTTTGATGCTCTTTCTTATTAGTGTAATTGAACTCTTAGCATAAAGCTTTAGTGCTGACATACTTTCCCCAAAGACAAACATATAACCAAAGACTAACAAACTCTGGTACATTCCGACTGGGTTCTATTCGCAAATAAGTAGTTAAAATATAAATAAATATAAGTTGAAACTTTAAAAATATGAGTACGTCGTTATTCGTAACAATGCATCTTAGTATCCTCCAGGGTATAGCAGGTTGCGGTCAAAGGTGTATTTCTTCTAATAAGAATTCTCATAACTAATTAGTTCTAATTTAATATCAATTTTAAAACTAGCATAAATCTTCCAGTTTAAATTTCATTCCAACGTTCAACCGTCAAACCCGTGGACATATGGCGATTAAAAATGTAAATTAAGTTAGCCCACTCAACAGACCAGTATCACATTGGCTTGATAAGTCAATTGAATTAATTTCCATTCGCCGCTAACACGGTTACGACCATTACCGCCCAGCTCGGTGGTACATGCCCCCATCTGAGCGGGGGGTAGCCAGGTGGTTCGGATCCCACGTCATACCACCAGGTGGTCACAGATAAGACTGATTACTCACCACGGTCACGCGACTAGGGGCCACCCCTGTCCGCCTCTTGAACTGGGGTAATAAACGTGCTTTATAGCTAACACTGGCCTCGGCTTGTTTGTTGTGTGTAAGTCAGTAGTGTTTATTGTCTTTGTAAGTTCACGCACAGTTAGTTTTATTGTTTGGAAGAGTTGTTGTGGTTATTTATTATTTCCTTTAAACAACTGCTGTGTTGTACGGTTCCTTTTTTCTGAAATTAGTGACTTACTAACTATAAATATAATTAATCGTTTTTAATCCAAGGGATTTCTGATATTCGTTTATAATTATGTAATAATCTTCACTACACCTAGCTTGTGTAGTGCTTGTGAAACTCCAGTTATTGATGTTGTTTACAACAAACCAACCATATTTCACTAAAATCGGTAAATGGTTTTGTTATTTTCGTTTGCCATTTTAATTATTACATACATCTCATGTACACTATGTTTAAGGCTTGATACAGTTTATTATTTAAAACTTGACCCAAGCTTACTGGTAAACTTAATTGGTGGTTTTGGCAAACTTAATTATTTTGGACGTTATGAAACACTGATTCATACTTGAGAAATTAAAACCATAACCTGAGAAACATTAAAAATAATTTCAAATTATAATAATTTCAACAAAGAAGACAGCAATAATCTTTCAAGAAGCTGGCAACAAGTCCTGAAGAAGTCTTTACGACAGTGTCACAACCAATGAGAACATAGGCAGTTGCCATCCCTGCTCCATTGGACGGTTGGCAGCCCTACCACCAATAGAACAGCAGACAGCAACTAGCTCAGTTTCAGCCAATCAGTGACTAAAGATGGTACTCCCCAGCGAGGCCGAAATATCTTAACCTAATTATGAGGTTTGGACGTGATATGAACCGGAACAACTAGATTATTAATTGAGACAGGTGAACGTAGAAACTGAGTACTTTAAAAATACTTTACTGGTGTATTGAAATCATGAGTGCGAAAGTTGCTCAATGGAAAACAAGGACAAATATTTTTCAATTATTTGCGATATTGAAAGTATTCAGTTAGACATTACATTTACTTGATCTCTGTCATCTAACGTAAAACAATGAAAGTATTAAGGTTTTCAACAGCAAAATATGAAGAGGTCCAGGGTTAAATGAAGAAATATGGCTCCCAGAGCTAGAGATAAGCGGGAAAAATCTGCCATCATAAACTCTAAGCTCTTGTCTCTTAAGGGAGACTCCGCTGGATACAGGATATTTCGTATGAAAAAGTAATAAAACAAGGTTTTAAAACTTAAAATCGTCATCTTAAATTGGCTTTTGGAGGTTATTCACAAGATGGTAGTCATCGAGAATTAGGGAGTTTGTTCAAATCTGTCTTAATTAGGCGTTTTAAATAAAACAACTTTTAAAATATAAACATAATGCACATTTTTATAAGTAGTAAACACTTTCAAAATATTTAAAATTTTACCAGCTGAAATCGGACAATAATGATTATATAGGCAGGACTATTTGAGTTCACATTAATTTTACACTTATGTTTAAAAACCTGCTTTAAAGGCATTTATAATACTGTCAGTAAGTTGTGTTAAAACCCTTAAAACAAGGGCTGTTTCATTATTCACTGTTTAGGGTTCTAACATCAAAACTGTTAGATCGGATTCTTCTTATTATTTACAAAGTACACACAAGTAGTTTCTCAAATGCAATGAAACAGCGTGGCTTTCAAAAAGTAAATCATGTTTTAAATAAAATATTTAATTTTTAACATGTTTGTAATGTATTTTATTGAAGTGTTTTTAGTTGTATGTCAAACGAACAGGTTTACCCACAGTTAAAAGAGACAGTAATTTACTTTCCTTAGACAGTAAAAGTCCGCAACGCCAGTTCTGAGAATATTTAAACACTCCCCAAGCATTCTGTCAAAGTTATAAACATGAATTGAAACATGTAAAACATGTTACGTCTACAACAATACATTTCCGTTGTAAGTCCCTCAGAGCTACGTCCGACAATGTGTTTGTTCTGCATCTCATGTTTTAATATTTTGTTTAATTAGGTAAGGATTCACAGTACTTACTTTTATATGTATTTCACAAATTATAACCAGGATAATCAACGAGTTGTTAACAATTGAAAAATGTGTATGAAAGCTAGTTTTTGATAATCTGTAAAGGCTACACTACTATCTTACCTATTATTATTTCAATTCTTAACTAGTCCCTCATGAAAGGTTGCTTTTGGAATTGGTTTTAATGTGCCATAACAAAAGAAAATAGAGTAACGTGTTTTTTTAAACGTTTTAATTACCAGATATCCATAACCTTTTTTCACTTATTATTTATTTTCTCCCACAACACTTATATCATTTGATACTTACCTAATATAAATATGTATCAACGTTAGACCATCTGTAAGAAAAACTACCAGCAATGGTGGCTATTTTATAGTACTTTTAGAACATTTTTGGTGCTACACCCTGATTGGCGAATAAGAGTGGGATTTACAATAAAGGCAAATTATAAAATTTTGTAGCAAAATTTGGACGCCTATTATATTATCACCAAGTTTAGAAAAAATTGAAAGAGACACGGCAGAGCTGTAGAGTGTAGAGGAAACTGGCTGAAAACCTAACAAATTTTCATTTTACTACCTTGTTCTTTACAACAGTTTCTTTTAATTGTTGATTCCTTAATTGATTTTTAATCAATTTGTGAGAATATGGTTTCATTAGATAGGTAACGAAATGTGCTACAACATTAATTTTATCCATTATTTCTTATTGTAAACCTCACCGTTTATTCGCTAGTTAGGATGAAAATTGCCCTAGGAACACCATAAAATAGCCTCTTTTTAAAATGGCAAGTTAGATCATTATGGTAATTTGTTTCAAAGACGGTCTTGCTTAGATATTAATGTAAATTAAGTTGTAAAAAACTTTGTTCTTGAATTTTCTTTTATTAAAAATAAACTCAACTTCAAACTTTGTGGCAAACCGTTTATGAACACCTTGTATAATTTGTAATTATGTTTGAATATGTTCAAAGTTATTTTAAAACTTAATAGGCCGAACTTGATTTTTATTTATTTTTTTATTCTTGAATTTACAGTAGCATCAGTACAAACTAAACAGTCCAAGGAATACTCCCCAAAAGAGCATTGTGGCTGGGAAAGGTAAAGTGCACTATGTTTACCACACAACGCTACTAATCAAGTATTCAATCTAAACACGTTGAAGCTTTTTTTAAGCAAGGTCTTATTCTCAATACAGCTTTCGTTTATCAAGAACTGATTTGACAGGGGTTTTTGTACGAGTATTTCATGCTCGTACAACATTTATAATCATGCGTTTGAAGTAAATAAAACGATTAAGCCACACGTTATTCGGAATATAAGCTATTTATACAGAAAAACTGATCAGGGCGATTCACTATTATTGCTGAGGTCTAGACAAAAGGTCCACGACTCAAATACTTTTGTTCAACTACTAGCTGCATGATTATAATACAATGTGGTATCTAATAAAGTCCAATATTGGTTGAAAATATTCAAACCCTAATCATACGTTTGGCATACTCTAACGTTTTTAATTCTTTATCCCTAACATGATGTAAAAGAGAGTTGGAAACAAGAGAGATGTGTATATCATGGTGCAACTGGGTTTACACGATACATCACTGAACATGACATGCGAACATGTGTTAGGTTAGTAATGCTTGTAATGATGTACAACTGTATATCTCTGGGGTTGGCTCTTCGGAAGTATTCGTTCTTTTTATTTATTACACAATAAACGTGCAGAAAGAAAGGAAACTGCCCATTGTTAGGCAAATAAAATTTGGATGATACATGCTTATGGTAAAACATGAGGTTCATTTGTTTTACATTGAATTTCAGTGAAACGGAGGTCAGGCCTCAACACCGTTACAAAATAAAAATTTGCCAATGGAAACCTTTGTAGGTGGTGGCCATAGTTCAAGTGGTATAGCGTGTGCTTTGCACCAAATCGGCCTTAGTTAGTTTCCTGGCGCTGGCACAGCAGTAACAACTTTTACGAAGGCCACTCCCCGTGGCTTGGAAGTCACGTTAAGCCGTTAGTCCATTATGTTGGTCATTCAGATATTTATTAATGAACCAATCTTTGAAATAGCCTGTCATAGTTTTCAAGAAGACTACATCTCACAATCCATCAAGGCACTCATCACCCTCAACATTTCTTCCCCATTCACGTTAAAACACCCAGTAGGAGTGCTCGGTGTTTCAAATCTAAGTATCAAAGTTTAATAATTTTTGAGAAGTTTACTGTATTTCAATTTGATTTGGTACACAATTTACCCTGATCCCATCTTTTTATCTCAACAATAGTTTCACACCCTTATCCCGAAAGAAACAAGGTCATGCATCCACAACCTATTTATTAAATTCATTATCCTGGGTTAAAACCCCAGGACAGTTCTGCACCCTATAATCTTGTATAGCGTTTAAGAAGCCAGGAGCTCAACTACCCCCTCGCTAGGTGCCTAGCGTGAGGGGTGTGGCTATATTCGGTACCTTTCCCCTCTCCCCTCCACCACCACTACTCCCTTGAACGACCCACTGCCAGGTGTATTGTTGATAATATAGATAACAGGTTTCAACATGCAAGCTGGGCTCAGCTGTTTCAAGCGGAATACCAAATTGTGGCGATAAATTTTCATCACCCTGATACTGCTCCGGTGTGCATGTTTTATCTTTCAGTTTCAGTAAGAATGGGAAATGTATTTGCTGGCCTCTGACGAAAATACTTTAAAGGTTAATACTACCGGGGTTATAATTTTTGTTGTATTTTGTCCTACAGTTTTTTCCTGAAAGTATGTATATATAAATCAAACTTAATAAATAATTATACACTATTATTACACATTGTAAGTTGCGTTACGAAAAATACTTAGAATAAATGTTGAACTCTAACTGTTGTTGTATAATGGTATCGTAAAATTGTGAATACAATTTTGATAAAAATACTTGGTACATGTATTTTTAGTACGATAGATTGTACGAGATAGAATCTCTGCGTTACATTTACTTAGAAGGCTCTAATCTTGTAAGTTAGTTCTAAAGAGGATTACCAAATACATTTGACCATAAATTACGTAAGATTATATGTTTTGTAATACCATTAAAATCAAGGTCTATTAAACAAGATAACCCTTAACCAATAAATCATTGAACAATTATTATTGTTACTACTCGGACGTTGAGAAGCTCCCAGGTGAAGGTATTCTAACAGTTTTTCTTCGCTCGCGAGCCAAGCAACTCGGCCTACGGCCTCGGTGCCCGCTTTGTAAAACTTTAATTCACCAAACTTTTTAACCCCCCCTTCCTCCCCCAAACAATTTGGTAGACAACCAATATATTTTTGAAATCAGCATAATATTCCCTTTTTTTGATACCCCGCATAGATTTTTATGATTTTTTTAATTTCTTGCCCCCCCTTTAACCCCCTCAAATCCATATATTGTGCCCCCTGAACCCCATAATCAGTAGGGGTCTTTTGGTTAATGGTATACAACTATGTGTCGAGTTTCAAACAAATCCGTTGATATTTACTTATAAATATTTACTAAAAAAAAGAAATATAACATGGGGAATTGGGGACCTCAAAAACCCCATAAAAATAAAAAATATATAATTTTATTCGTTTCCCCCACTTTCCAAACACTAAGGACCATTTCTATTCAAAAAATTCTGAATTACCCCAGCCAGATTCCGAGATCTCAACACTCCGGACAACCCTAACCGAAATACTAATAGTATAGATATTGTAATAAAATCTAAACCTATTTCAAACAACTATCCTTAAATTTGAATTAATTTATCATTTTCTATAACTAGGCTAGGTTAAATCTACAAACTCACTACAGAATAATTTATTCAAAAGACATTATATAAGTTTGCGATTGAACTAATTAAAATTTGTCTCTGATCTTACTCTCAGGTACCTCATAACAGCTTAATCTCAGCTACACTGTTTAACTCCAGCATTTAGAAAGTTAATCGTAAATAGGCAGCTTATGCAAGTTATTCTGAAAGCGATTCAAGTACCTAGTACTTTGAGAATGATAAGCTATACTGGTATCTAAATTCTCCGCCAGCGTTTTGGAATGGCTGACGCAGTAGATCCCTAAATATGTGTACATACGAGTATTTTACATTTAACCCAAGAGGTAATAGAAAGTTCAAAACTGATTTCCGTTTTGATCTACGACTTTTCCGTCTGTATGATCGTGGACACGAACAGCTCTTTTGCCTATATACATTTGCTAAAACATATCACCAAGAGGGTAGAACTAGGCAGAGTTAAGTCTCAAAAATGAAATATAAGTGTATTAAGAGTCACATCTGGTCTGCTGGCCGGTCGCCAAGCCCAGCAATAAGATAGGAGACACAAGCCCGACCCGCAACTGTTGCCACTTTTAACATCTTTCCAATACACTCATCTGCAATCAACTTGTTGATCCCCCTACACCCCTCACCAACCGCCAGCTCCTGACTTTAAATTTTAGATTTCTTGGTCGTGGGATTGTTACTTATGTGTTTATTACACTGTACTGGCTACGTATTTGTTGTACTGTGCTATGCAGTAGAGAGATATGTTTATTTCTGAGTCACTTTTTTCTTTAAGGGGTAAAATGCAATTTGAGCTATAGGTTGAAAACTTTAGGAAACAGAAAAGACTTAAAGTTTATACATACAATTCAAATTATGAAAAAGATATAAGGTAAAGTGTGTCTTGTTTAACGAGGCAAGGTAAGGTCTACAAATTCCTCTTTACCACTCAACCAATTATACTTCTTTGTGCTCTTTTGACCTTTGCACAAAATGTTTTTTTCCTCACTGTTATACTGGAATAACCGAAATTATGCTGGACCGATTTCTATAACAACTCTCTTTCTATAACAACTGCTTTGGTCCAAATACACCTTTGAGTGGGTGATTTGATATGTGTAAAATCCTTTTAAAGACAATTCTGCACTCTCTAGTTTCTCTTACTGTGGTTTATCTACTTGTGCGCAAGTTTGCAATTTAGCTTCTACTCCTCTTAAACCAGTCTACGGTGTTTTTTGTCTACGTGGTATACATAATACAAGCAACTGTTTGAAGTGTTTGCCACCTACCTGGCGACCGACGTGAATGTTTCAGAAAAATTAATTACTTCCGATAAACAAGAGAGTACAACTAGTCATACAACTACATTGTTTTCCAGTTGGATCAAAATTATTGATTGGCCATGTCATTTGTTACGTCTAGTTATATTATTGAATAACAACATATGAACCTATTGTTTAAAAGTGTAGTTTGTAGATGTAGTACGTGTTTTTGTTAAAACGAGGTATATTCCTTGTAGTAACGGAACTATAGGAGACACGTGGTAGATTGCTATCGTTTGAGCTTTTCACGCCGGTTGTGTGGGTTCGATCCCCACAGTCTACGAGTCTATTGACGACTGTAGGGTCACAGTCAGGATCAGTCACAATTCGGCAGTGCTAGATAAAAGTTAAGGTTGATAGGGAGACTTGTTGTAGACCTAAATCTGTCTTGGAAAACTAAAAAAGACTATTCCTTTAATACCCCTTAAAGTTGTAACCCTCAAACTAAAACACTAATAAAATACTTCATTCAAGAAATCGTTCGTAGAATTGTATCAGCCATAAATCATCATAACCGAGGCAGTTGAAGAAGAGTGTTATGGCGGCCATAAAGATAGGGAGCCGATCGCTCCGAACGCTCAGAACGGTGTGCGAATCTTCTCCGCAATAGTACTTAGCAGTTAGCACGCCGCCTATCGCTCGGGGGTTGTCGGACGCGCTCGGGTATACTCGGGGATGTTCGGGCGTCGGGGTGGCTAGGGCACTCTTCGCGACGCTGCCAGTATCGGCCTAGCTATCGTGAGCGAAGGTCTCTTGCCGCGCTTCGTGCAATACGACCATCTGTTCGTCCTTCCTCGCTTAACAAACAAGCTTCCATTTCGTTCCTATTATTGTAAAAATATACTGTCCATCGACATTTGAAATAGAATCAAACGAATGTAGAAGGAGCTTTGGATTAAACATGTGTAGTGGTTATTTCACATTGGTGTGTTAGGCTGTGTGGTTGGATTTTCTGTGAATTCCTGTGGTTAGTGTGTGTACGATGGGGGTTTCTACTGCTTTTGTGGTTCGAGTAGGCTGTTTCCTACTGCTCTACTGCTGTTGCTTCGCTTCTGCTGATTGGAATGAAGGCGACGATGATACAGGTTAGAAATGTCTCAAAATGTTGATTTTAATTTAAAAATGAGAATACAAAATTCTCAACATAATTTAATTTAATATATTACATTATGTTTATTCTTAAACTAAATATCAAAATATTAGGCATTTAAGAAAAAACTTGAAAATCTTAATAAAAATAAAAATTAGATAACTATATTGTTACAACGTTGATTTAAACATGCTGATTAAAGAACACATACTTAGTTAAATTATATATTCTTTAAATTCATATAAAACCTAGAATAGATTCGTACCTCAAGCTCTTCCTGGTCATAACAGAGATGAAGTTAATTTAAATAGTGTTAAAAGATCCATGTCGATAGAAATATATATAATTTATATAAAAATTACAATCCTTTTAATTTTAGAATCATCACATAATTATATATAACTGAGTTTAAAATGAAAATCTATATTTTAATACATACTTTTAAATTTATCTGTTCGTTCTTACTCAATGATATCAATTTGCAATAATAAATATTTATTTAATAATTCAAAAGATAAAACTATTACATACAGACAATAACCCTGTAATCACTCAAAACCATGAAACATATATAAAACATCATTATAGCTTTACCTTTCAAATTTTATTGAAGGGTCTTAGATCCATTGAACTATTAGGCATACACGTTTATACACGCATATATCATATATCGTGGGCATATCATGTCTCGTATATTTCCACAAAATTATGATTTGTGTCGCAATAGTGGTGGCAAGCGTATACGGCATAATGTAACTCAACCCAATTTTTCATTTAGTCGAACCCAAATAGTTTTTCAATCATCGTTCTTGATATAATAATCAAGTTGTAATTGAACTTAAAGTTAGAAAACACGGGCATAATAAACGCTTTCATAATTTCTTACATAAATATATATTTCAGAATAGTGATAGGAATTGTTTTAAGTTAAATAACAAAAAGGCTAATGCACTTTTGTCATAGAGAAGCCGCAGTAAAGTTAAAATTCTTAATCTTACAGTCTCCAAAAGAACTTAATAAATAAAGGTAAATAGACTTATTCATGGATCTTAATTTGTATAAACGCTAAGTAGCTAATTTATTACTAAATACATTTGAAGACAAAAATATTTAGACAATCCCGGTTCGGTCCAAATATTTTTATCTTCAAATTTATTTAGTAATAAACTCATTTATGTTTATACTTTTTTCTAACCTCTTTATACAATAATTAGAATTTAAAACAAAAGGCCAATATACAATTTGTCATATTATTGTATATTGGCGTTTTAATTTCTAATTATCAAGTGCCAATATCTCCAGAAGAAGATCATCTTTATACAATAAAGTTCTAATAATAATAATAATTTCTAACAATAATTCTTTATAAAATTACCTCATTATTCTTACTAAAATTTTAAAATCAAACTGAATATTTCTGACAAAGCTCAGACGAAACTCAAAATATCTTGTTTTTATTTAGTGGTATTCCATAAAATACCTCACATTCAAACGTTTAACCCCCTAAACTTTTGCCTTAAAATAGAACTACATTTATCCACAGACTGCTACAGTGGTTTCAAACACAATCGCTCATAATAACGCACATGTTTGCGTACAATTTGAATTGAAGCCAAAACGCGCTGCAAGGGAAACCCAATTTATCATTTTAACATATTCAATATCCCTGGATATGAATAAAGGGAAATATTGAGGTGTAAAATGGAATATGTTCAGCGACCAAGCAATATTAAATGGCCAGCAAAGCCAAAAAGTCATATAATTGTATTTCAGTAATTCAGGGCAACCATTCGTTTTATGAAACTCAATATTTTAACGTTTCTGAATTTAAAACAATGCACTTGTATTGTTAAGTTTACAACAATCCTGTATTTGATGAGAGATTATTCTCTATGTCGAGCTATATTCAAGTGTTTGGATGATACTACTATTATACGTATAAAAATAAATTATATTGACTTGAACTACAAGTAATTTTTTAGGCTGTACCTTGACCAAGATATATTGTGTTAAATGGGACTTTTACTGTAGAATGCTAATAACGTTACTTACTACGACAGCTGGCAAGAACAGTTTTCAGATAGAAATTGTTTTTTGTTGTTGTTGAGTTCTTTTTTTTATCGAATGTCCATATGGAATAGAGCTATTCATTAGTCAACATTGTTCTGAAATACCAAGTTAGTCGACCATTTAAGAGGTATAAGAGGGTTTAAGATTGTTCAAATTATCAGCAGCCAAGATATTTAAAAAGATCCCTTTACGACCCTTAAAAACTCCGAATCTAATTTATGTTATAAGCGTTTGTGCTTGAACTTATGACGGAGGGGTTTAAAGTCAATTTACAGGGTACAACACATGAAACTTTCAATCAATAACCCTTCATTTAGAATATTACATATCCGCACAAAACAGTATTCGTTTGTTTTATTTTTAACTCGGTACGAAAATCACGTAAAATCATCAGATAATCATCAGTGTGCTTTAAACGCTAACAATGATAGAAGTAATTTTAAAAAGTAAACTTTCTATCCAAAACTATTTTGTAAAACAATATTTTTATAAACTGTATTATGTTTATGCAACATATAACATTATCATATAAAGCAGCATTTCACATTATCATGCCAGAAATATATTTCATGAAACAAAGGTAATATTGAACACACAGAATACCAGAAAAAAATCATTATAATACGGACATATTAAAAACTTGACCAGGAAGAGAATTTCTTTTGGAATAATAAAAACGACCAGTATGTGTGTTAAAGGGATCAAAAGAAGGTTTGCTATTGGAGAAACCTCATTGAATTCTAATCACTATTCAAATACAACTATATTTTTTACTATTTTGTTATTTTATATTAATATGTTATACATTATTGAAAACTAAATAGCTTTACACCTTCATTTTTAATAAAAATAAAACTATTTTTAATTTAAAATTATATTTGTTGTCTCTGACAGAAACCCTTTTTAGATTACAAAACTCTTCAGATTCTTTGTAATCTAAAGAGGGTTTCTGTCAAATAGCGAAATATACTCGTAATTTTAAATTAAAAATAGGCTAGTTTTATTTTTATTCAAAAAGAAGGTGTCAAGCTAATTAGCTTTTAATAATGAATTAACCCCCTTCAACAATAACATATTGAAAAAATGAGACAACTCGATTGTATATGTGTTTTGTAGTATTCAAGTTATAATATATAATATAAAATTAAACAGGAATCGTTCACTTAGGGCCGCTAATGTTATTAACAAAGACAAGTAAAACAGAGTTGTACCCTTTTTCATATTTTAATTGACGCACGATCGGTTTCGGGAGCTAAGCCCATCGTCTCGGTGCTGTACATGAAAATTGCTGTAATAAAATAAACAAATTCTTATGTTATATAAGACATTAAAACTTTAGTAAAAGGCTTTTGATGGAATGAATATTGTATGTTCAAATACATTTACTTGTAAAGACTGAACTAAATAATATTTAGTACATTTAAAATTACAGTATACTCGTACTTGTAACACTTAATTGTACATTTTTCAAAATTGCACATAATTTTACATTAGTATGAAGAACAAGTAAAAGCTAAATATTAGGTAATTCCTGGTTTTGCCAACAGGGATTCATATACGTATCAAAACTAATTATTTACAAAAACGTGTAGGCATAAAACAAACCCACAACCTTATGTTAAAAATCTTCGACTAACTCCTTAAAAACGTCTCTGTTGACAATAAATCCTCAACTTTCAACTTTTAACGCCCTTTTTATTAAATTCTATGATGCTGCGGTCCATGTTTTGTCCATTTCTAGTCTAAAAGTTTTAGCCGTTCAAATTATGTGTATAAATTGTTCTTGACAAACAAACAAATTTATACGTTTATGGAGTGAATATGATATCTTATACTGGCATAGTTTTATCGACTTTAGGAGAATGTATCACAAGAACTGTTATCAATTCCACAAATTCGGCGGTTGTCATATGATTATTGAACACATTAAATGAGCAGGGGCAGAGAAATTTCCTCTGAATGCAAAATTGTAAGTACGAAAATTTGTAAGTATATTTTCAAACTTCAAGGTTCACAAAAACTTATATGCAGACCTTAGCCAATGTGCCCTAAATTCTTTAAACTTCGATATTACCAATAAGTAAATAGCGCACGAGTTATGGCTTTGTGTGTTTTGAACAGTAGTTGTGTTTTGTTTACAATTCGACGTGTTTCAAGGATTCAACGTCATGACTACAGAGAGCAGTAAGATATAAGTTTGATGACAGCGTGTAAGGCAGCTGTCATCTTACTGCGGATTTTATCGTTTGATATTACCGTTTCACTCACTGTTACTGCCATGCTGCAAGACCTGTTTTAGTGCATGCATGTTGTAACAAGGTATAATGTTGGGAATGAAAACTTAACAGACAACATTTTGGTCTAGTTAAGTTAGATTTATAACGTGAATAAAAAATCATAGTTTTTGTAAGTTTTCGTAGATTAGATTAGTTTGCTACAAGGAGATTCTGACGATACAAATCCACCAGAAAAAAACATTGCAATATTATATGATAAGAAATTAAACATTGAAAATGCAAAAGAATGTGTGTAATATTACTGCATGTTTCGACCATATTAAAGTCATTGTCATTGTGTTGAGAACAAGCACAACAACTGCACAAGACAGCCTGTGTAGCACTTATAGTGTTAGATTTCAATTTATATGATATGATAAAATTGCAAACTTGGTTTTCATGAACATAACTATTATTATCGGTAATTTTAACTGAGCATATTTTTGTCATGTACTAAACCAATACACTTCTTTGTTTTAAGTTTGTTGTTGACGATGGGAGGATTTCATAAATTGAACTATTACGTTTTTCCATCGTTAGTAAACAAAAAAGATCACGATCTGCATTGTCTTAGGTGAACTTAAATAAAACAGAACATTAGAAAATGAGCTAGCCTAAAATTCTGCGTAGCTGACCAGGCAAACTCTCAAACATGTAGTTGTTAATATCAAAAATTAAATCTTAGGAGTAGCCTAGAAAGAACAAAACAACAATACACAAACATAGTTAAGTAAACAAGTCACCGGAGTAAATGCAAAATGAATCACAAAACACATCCACTAACTGAACGAGCTAACCCTAGACTGGACTGGTTGGCCGGTGACAGGCCAACAACACACTAGCAGCAGGCTAGCCAACTGTAACAAAGAAACACAAAATTCCCTATTTACGCAATGTGGGAAAGGGACGGCTTACGTGAGTTGAATTCTCTGTGGCCTGTTTTGCGTCCTTAATACCATGCTATGAGTTTTGAATTGTTTCTTGTTGAAAATTTACTTGAATATTATGGTTGTCCCTACGCTTAAGGTCATTTTTAATGAGCGGTAGCCAGAGGGCCTTATTTCAACTGAAGCTTGACTGATTGGACGGTCTGCTAATTTTGAACTTAAGCGTAGGGACAACCATAATATTCAAGTAAAATTAAGGACGCAAAACAGGCCACAGAGAACTTAACTCACGTAACTCCCATTGGCTGTGCATAAATAGGGATTTTTGTGTTTCTTTGTTACAGTTGGCTAGCTTGCTGCTAGTGTGTGTGACTGGCCTGTCACCGGCCAACCAGTCAGTCTAGGGTTAGCTCGTTCAGTTAGTGGACGTGTTTTGTGATTAGTTTTGAATTTACTCCGGCGACTTGTTTACTTTCATAGTGTGGCTTGTGTTTTTAATATTGTAGTTTTGTGTTTTCTAGGCTACTCCTAAATTCTAAGATTTCTTTGTTTGACTTTAACAACTACATGTTGTTTGGTAGAGTTTGACTGGTCAGCTACGCTGACTACTTTAGGCTAGCTCATTTTCTAATGTTCCGTGTTATGTTTTAGGTTACTTTCACCTGAAGACGGATCAGATTGCAGATCCCGAAACATCGTGATCTTTTATGTTCACTAACGATGGAAAATGTCCGCAATAATAGTTCAACTTCTGAAACCAATACATTTTGTATCTATTTGCAACTGCATAATAATTCTTCAAGATCTACGTTATACATAAGCAAATTCAAATAAGGTCTTTTATTTAATTTCACTGTTCATCACTTAGTATTTATAAAATTATGTTTTGGACGCAGTTTTGGACATTTCTATTTGGAGTAAGTTATCACGTTGGGCCAAACGCGTAAGGGTGTTTCTATAAATATGTCATTCCTTACATTTGATGATCAAACTTTGTTTGAGCTATAAATATTTAGATACTTTATGACATAATTTTTCTTACCTTCCCCACTATAATCTAGTTTGTCTAGTTCACACCGTGGTCAAACTTAATAATTAGGTTGAGATATTTCGGCCTCGTTGTGGAGTAACGTCTTTAGGTACTGTGACCACCACAACCTTTCTACACTTTGGCCACCTACAATGTTACCAATGTTACTATGTTTCTACAATTAATTACCAATCTAAAACCTGTTATCCTAGTCAAATTGTTTTGTTAACTGGTCTTGTGACAAAACTTCCCAGAAGGCGAGACAAGCGTCACGAAATTATCATCAGCATGTATATACACCTCCCCCCCTAACAATTAGAATTTGACCCTTACCGAAAAACGTTATGTCTACAAAATAGGCATACATAGATTTTACGTGTATATGAAAGACTTATCAGAGTAAGTTAAAAGTATAAGTACCCCCTTTTCAATTTTAAATGGATAAGACTCATTAAAGGACTTTACTATAAAGGTCTTGGTTAAAGAAACAGGTATTACGACTATGGAAACAACAATATTTCCTATCTCAACTTAGTACAAAATGGCAGCTCATTGAACTTAAGTGAATCCTAGTTAAGGCTACCATTTTGTCCTGGGCTGAGATAGAAAGTTCTAGTTTCCACTGTTCATTTTCTTTAAACAAGGCGTTTAAATAGAATGTAACTTAATGGGTCTTAGTGCTTTAAAATCTTTAATTTATTCAAAAAATTCCATTTGGGGAAATGGATAAAAATGTACTAGTTTCTAAAAACTTCACTTTTATTTCCAAAAAAGGAATACTGTTTCATCTTCTGTCTTTATCAATTTTAAAAGGTGTATTTTAACTCACCCTGTATGTTTAGATATGGCAGTTGGTCGTCCTACGGGTATTAAGTTATCACTTAAAGTATTAAGTATTAAGGTATTACATTATCACTTTTATTCTTAAAGTTCCGCTGCAATAAACCCTTACAACTCCACGAATCAGAGTATTACATGTAGGGGTAGTCTATCAACAAACGCTAAACAGCTCAAACAGATAATATAAGTCTGATCCGCTTACGCCATTATTCAAATTGGAAACTCTTGGTAAGTCGTTGGTGATCCTTCCATTTTCCACGTTAGTGCATTCATCTTGTTAATTGAGTGTTTGTTCTAGACTTACTCGTAATTTTTGCAGAATATAGTTTATTTCATCACTAGGTCCTAAAGTAAATGGTAATGGCAAAGTTTATCTTGCTTAACGAGATAAAGTTAGGGCTACAAAAACCTTCTGTACCACTCAACCTAGACCTTTACCTAGCGTTACCGTAAGGTCACTTTATAAAGTAAGGCCTTTTGATAATTTATTACGGCAAATTATCAGCTAAAGTAGTATGCCTTTTAATAGCTTATAGTTATCTATTATACAAATATGTATCCATTATAGAATATGTATCTATCTAGCTTATGTATCTATTATAGAATACATTTATAACTACTAGAGCTTATAAATGCCGGTTAGACTTGTGTTAGTGCATGTAAGGAATTATGCAGCTAGCCCATTAGCTTGGCCCTTAATCCCTTCAGCCCATTAGTAAATTAGCTTACTTCCCCGGTACACTGAAGTTTTGGTACTGAATTGTTGTAAATCCATCAACAACATAGACGAAACTAAGTAATTCATGTTAATAATTCTATTCTGCAAACTCACCGTTAAATCATTTTAGAATTATTACAGTCTATTGGGTTTACATCGTTATTTGTTTTGTTTGTCATGTTAGCTTCGAATAATTCATTAGTATTTGTCAAGGTTGTGGCTGTTAAAGTGTTGTAAGTGAGCATCATCGTAGGTAGATCGGAATTCAGTAAGTCCTCTTTTTTGACGGAGTTAGGATATTTCATCAGAAAACTGTTATCATGATAAAATAACGGCAAATTTCATCCAATTTTGAAGAAAAAAAACCAAATATGTATCTCGATGGCACTTATCAATATGCTAAAAGTTATGAAAATGAGCTGTTGAGCCGTTTCACAATGACGGGACAATCGTACATTCCCTTTTTTTGTGTGTAAGCTACTATTGCTTTAACAGTAGAATAATTAGTCCAATATTGATAATGTATAAAATGAGTCGCCCTTTCGTGATTTGTATTAGTATAAAACTTGCAGTAAAGTCGGAGACCGAAGGGTGAATGGAAGATATTAGCGCAGTGAGGAAGTAGAGTTACGATTAGTGAATTAGGGCAACAAATTGTAAAGGAAATTAGCTTGTTTAGCTGAGTTTTAGTATGGTCGTCTTACTCGTGTAACTTATTTGCGTAAATCGTATTGAGTACTTACGTGTGCTTTTCGTCGTACTCTAAGTACATATAAAGGAAGAAAAGAGAGATTGTTTAATGTTTTGTGGTTGAATACAAAAATAAAAAACCCTTCATTGGCCTACTTAAAACTTACGGTAAGCAGAGGGAACTCAATATAGTGTCGTAAGGCGCTCACTTAGGAATTGGTATTGCCTGTGAAGATCAGGTTATTTGAAACATCAAAGCGAAACATTCTTTACCTCACTTAAGCTGTAATCTTTCGTACCGAGGTCTTTGAAAAGTGTTGTGCTTCCACCACTGGTTCTTAAGCTAGACAAGTTCAACCTGTTGTGTATTTAAAACAAAACTATTCAATTCGTTAACCGAGTGAAGCAAAGGTATCTGAGTCAACTTTGCCCTGCGAACAGTCTGGCTTTTTGTGTAAGAAATGGTTGTGTGTATTTGTGAACTGAGTTCGAACCGCACTTATCGGCCGATTTGCTTAACATATTTTGGAAACTTTTACCAATACTTAAAAATAAAATGTAATCTCCAAAATTAGTTTCCAATTCATGTCTGCAGCTACTACCTCCAATATGATAGCTATTTTTGAAAATTACTGACAAAACAACGCGTTGGACCAAACTTTTGGCCGTTCAACCAAAGCAGGGAATACCACTTCATTCCTTAATAATGGCAATTGTTAAGACACTAAGCTAAAAGAGTAACTAAAGAAAATGAAAAAAGACAGAGTGTGAAAATACAGCGCACTGCAAGGAGTTATTAGTGGTTAGGGTTAGATAACTCAGGCGTGTAGACGGGAGCGAGCTGTGAGATATTAAACTGGGAAAGATAAACTTCACCCCTTCCACTGAAGCCACATTCATGATGAAAACTGCGGCGACCTCCCGCACTGTCTTTCAACCACTTGTTCGTCCAAGCTCTTCTTCTACATACAGAGTACCGGGTGTCCACAAAGTCCTTGACGGATTATAAAATGTTATAAAATTAAAACTAATGATGTCAGATATATATTCTTTTATTTAAATGATAAAGTGATGAATACATTTTTATTTACATATAAAACATTACCAGCAGACCTCCACGTGCGCCTCGTTGGTGGCCCGAAGAAGATCAAGGCGATATTCTATGTCTCTGCAAGTGTTCGATAACATATCTCTTGATACTGTCGACATTGCTTCAGTGATTATTTACCTTAAAGTGAGCATGACTGGAATAGGTGAAGCATACCCAATATCTTTTATGTAGCCCCAAAAGAAAAAGTCCAAGGGTGTGATGTCAGGTGAGCGGGGAGGCCAGGATGTTAGGATGTTGGTCCACCTCGGCCAATCCAACGGTTGGGAAAGGTTTCGTCTAGATAGTCTCTAACTTGTGTCGACCAATGCGGTGGCGCCCCGTCTTGTCGAAAAACAACCCAACACTACTTTTGATGGTATTAATGGCTGGTGGATCGCTTCTAAATCGTCTTCTGAAAAGTTTTTGAACTGTTATTGGAGAGTTGGATTCGTGAAACCAAAGAACACGTTGAACCTTTTCTTGTTTTGTTGTCATTTTGAATATTTGACAATGAATCACTAATTGTTGTTTAATTCACAAATAGATTAGAATACAAATTCTGCCAATCTATGTAAGTAAAACTTTAAGAAATCAGCTGTTTAATGATGTATAAAACATCTACTATTACCAGCGGAAACCCGTAATAATTTACTTTTTTTATCCGTCAAGGACTTTGTGGACACCCGGTATTTTGAGTTGTTGTTATGAGAAGGAAAAGGATTTCAGAGGAGCTGTACTGACACTACAGATAATTTGTATTTGAGATTCGAACATTAAATTTGTTTTTCCGATGATTCTGTATTGGGCTATAAGAATCAACTATTCCCTGATTCTTATGTATGTAACAAGCGATTGATTGGAAACATAATTGTAGTATTTCTTACAGGGAGGAGATACCAAAGTTATATTTTAGTTTTTACATTTTTTAGTCCAAAATCCAAGAAGATTTTTTAACGCAATCTTGAACTGCTAACCACTATTTTGTTTTTTAATGTAGGCCTGCTACTTTTGTTTGCTATACCTCTCGTTCGTTTTTTTACTTGGAATGCTTTTGTAAATTGGTTAGAGCCTTTTAGAAGAAATTCCCGGAGAGGTCAATTTTAATCGTATACCTTTCGCAACCATCAAACGTTTCATATTATTCTAAGACAGTCTCCCAAGCAGGATCACGGTGAGGTTAGCGAGAATTTCTTATACTCGTACTAATATCTCTTGGAACAAGAAATCAACACTAAAATTCTGAGTTTCCATACATAACAGCTAAACCTCAAATCGTCAAAAGTAAGAGGTACTTTCTCATTTTCCACTGTAACCCATATGTTCCCAGATGCAAGTTCGTGTCTTGGGCGTTGATAGATTTGCCATTAAAATGTTTAAACGGTTTTGACAAATGATTTCCCTAATATTAAAGAAAAGTTAAACAAAACAAAAAGCACACCGAAATAATAAAAATCATAAGAGTTACGGGAACAGATAACAAATAACTGTAGGAAGATTTACTAGAAAACGGTGGCTGGTAGGTAAACGGTGAGTTTTTAATGTCATGTACGATTATAAAGTCATCCTTGATTTTTGCACTTTAAATTAAAAACCTATCTTGTTTTAATGATAACTTTTATTTATACTTCTCCTTTGCTGTATTTTATAAACTGAAATTGAAGGAACCTCAAAACAGGCGATGCATTTGAAATCCTATATTTTCTTGTATTATTGTATAAATTATCGTAGACTAAAATTAGTTTTATAATAGTTTATTAACTTGTTTAGCTATTGCTAGGTTGTTTTATACTGTATTTATTTAGCCTGTAAGATTCAACTCTTGCAGGTAGAAGATTTCACTGTTTATTTTTGAATTTAAATTTTGTCTGATTTTATTGATGTTTGTATTATGTAAATAATCAAGTAAACAAATTCCTTCTTATTTTTATCGGAATAACTTTTTCTAAAAGTTTGGTTTTTCCTATAAGGTCCTTTCCGTTAATAAGTTAAGTTTGGTCAAGCATCTACAAAGTGAACTTTTTTACAACGGTTAAGATAAAAACTTAGTGGTTCCTGTAAGACAATATTACTACCTGAAATGAAATGTACTTTTTCCATAAAACCAGGTGCGTATTAGAAGGTGATAGAACACAAGTACGAGTAACAACTAGGATCAAATATCTCGGCCGTTAATCTGCCACCAGTGAACATGCCTCTAAATCCCCCCGTGTAAACTCACCCTAACCACACATATCACGTGACACCCTTGTGTAACCTTGGGGTTTCAAGGTTAGCCATACAGGCACTGGACAGTGTCTTTGATACAGCGTGTGTATCTTTCATTATTCTAATTATGTTACACAATATTACGTATGCCGAAAGTTTTTATTCAAAATATAAAGAAAAACAATGTGACTTCGCACAAATATTATTGTTGATTTTTAAAAGGATAGTTATAGAGTTGTAAACCCGGAGTGTTGTCAGTTTTGTAGGCCTTAAAAACCTAGAAAACTTAGAAGCGATTAAAAGTATCGTTTATTCATAATAGTAATAACTATTTGATTAACTACTTGAAACAATAATTTTCTTAAACATCGACCAAACATTTTGGATGGACCTTTAAAATTAAGAGGAGAAACGTATAAATAAGTAGGTAAATATAGGTATAAATAACTAGGTATGTAAATATGGCAAAAACTATTTATCATACAATATTTGAAAACTTTTGTATGTTTCGAATTAAGACCAAAAACGTGCGTGCATGAAAGCAAAAATAAATTTTTGGAAATTAATCGTTTGTTAAAGTAAATATATTTTTTTGACTAATGTTATTGGAAAATACATAATGTAAAATCATTAAAACTGACAAATAATTATATTTATGTTTGCCTGAGTTCCGAGCCTTTGACCCTGGTTCACAACAGGCTTTAGTCAAAAATAAATCTTGCTATTAGACGGTTTGAATGGTTTTAAATTATACATATTCTAGCCTTACATACCTTATTTATTTTTCATCTTAATTTTAAATTCTAACATTTAAACATGGTCAACATAGCGTTATCAAAACTTTTAATCAAATTTGAAATGAAACAGTATTGATCATCCAACATTTAAGCCTTTCAACATTTAAGCGAGTCAACAGTCAAGCTTCTAAAATTATTATTAGTTATATAATTATTAATTTACAATAGTTTAAAATTTCGTATTTTTTCCATTTTTTTTTCTTTAAAAGTCAAAGAATGCTATAAAATTTAATGGTTTTATATTATTTACTAGTACGATATAACGGAAATCTATAATATAGTTTAGAACCAACTCTTCTTATATAGAATCCGAAAGCAAATAAGAAAACGATGAATGTCTGAGATATTCTGACAATATGTTCGGTGAGGATATTTGATCTGATAATAGCATCTTTGTGAAACGTTCCGCTATATCTGGGCGTTTGCTTCGGGCGTTTAAATATCGTCGTAAGAGCCTTTCTCCTCGGTTATTGTAAAACGGAACGTTTACTTCAGTTACTTTCCATGCACTTAATCGTTGATTTAAGAAAGGAGTTGTTTCAATCAATTGTTTAATAACATGTAAAGAAGCTGTTACTATCAAGTTGTCAAATTGAAACATTGTAATGTGCAGCCAAAAGCAATTGGCCTTTACTGATTTATTTTTCCTACAATAATAAATCACTAAATCACTACTTGAGATGCCGACCACTCTCATGAGGGTATTTTAAGGCAAATATGTGGTGAAGGATGAGTGTGATGAGTGGTAGTAATGAGTTATGAGGAGTAGTCTTGTTACAAACTAAGGCTCTTCCTTAGAATGGGTCATTAATGAATAGCTCAATGGCCAATGGAAATACAAGGACCAACGGCTTAACGTGACTTCCGAACCACGCAGGTGATGATCTGATATGTCTAAACGATGGTGGGAGTTGATGCGGGTATCATCAGATGATCACTGAGACTATCTAAACCATTTTAGACCTATATCATCCTCAAAACCTGACCTCCATGAAGCTGGATTACAGAACCACGCCACGAGTCCCAGTCAAACAAAGTTATATCAACATTTATACTTACTATAACTGTAGAAGTGTGAAGTCGATTCGATCCTAAGCCATATGTCTTAAGACTTTATCCTTTAGGCGTGTAGATATGTTTAATGTATAGTATAAATAGATAATATTTTAACCTGTAATGTACCTATATATAAATTAGCATAGCTGTTATGTTAGTACCTGTTGTATTGTAACTTCTGTTGGTTTCGTATTTGATAGTTAAAGTACTCGGTGAATACAGGTTGAACATAATATCGAGAAAATACAAATGGCTCACCAGCAAACGAACTCGTGCCCGTAAGGGACTGAAGTATTACTTGGGTAGAATATGAAATGGCATCGCTGACAGTGGAATCAAAATATTTTACATTCATATTGAAACAACTCTAAACATTTGCACATGACAAACACTTTATCAATTTAATTTATTTGCATCACAACATTAGTTGAAACATCTTTTTTATTGTGAATGATTCGCTTTATTGTAAATTATTTTAAGTGGTATTTGATTATTTTAGTTAGACGATTCAAAGACAGCTAAATAATGAAGTGTTAATTATAATTATGTTATAATTTATTAAGACTGGGACTCGTGGCGTAGTCAGCTTCATGGAGGTCAGATTTTGAGGATGATATAGGTCTAAAGCGGCTCAGATAGTCTCAGTGATCATCTGATGATACGCGCATCAACTCCCACCATCGTTTAGACATATCATACAATCACCTGCGTGGTTGGGAAGTCACGTTTATTTCCATTGGTCATTGGGATATTAATTAATGACCCATTCTAAGGAAGAGTCGGCCTTAGTTTGTAACAAGACTACACCCACAACTCATTACTACCACTCATCACACTCATCCTTCACCACATATTTGCCTTTAAATACCCTCATGAGAGTGGTCAGCATCTCAAATAGTGATTTAGTGTTTTATGTGAAAACATAGAGTTTTTACCGAACAGAACTAGCTTTGAAGCGATGTATTATTATTAATACAATATCAATGTAAGGATACTTTTTGGGCGTTAAATATTATTAGACTGGTGGTTTTTCATAAGTAAGTAAAACAAAGTACCTTCAAAAACAAAAAGAAAAACGTGGCAATCACATAATTTCATAGTTTTCTATACGAAAATTTATGTTTGATATCTTACAGTTTTTAAAGTGTATATTAGTCCCAAAGTTATTAGAAAACAACATGAAACATAGAAGTTTCGGAAATGATTCCATTATCAGGAGTGAGTTGAATTATGTTGACATGATTTGTCAAAAAATATGATTTGTTGTAAAATAGTCCTAAATTATATCACAGACCCTGTGATGGCAGTACGTTTGAGGAATTAATTGTTAAAAATTCAATTTGCAAAGTTATATGAAAAATAAATATCAGCGTTTTTAAAAATAACAAATTCAAAAGTACTAAATAACTAAAATAATGATTTCTTTTTTCTAATAATTACAGTTCAAAGCAAAATTTGTATTACGCGTGATACGAATGAAAAACTGTTTAAATAGAGATAATATTCATATGATCCACTTATGTTACTGTTCAAATTGGAAACTCTTGCAGAGCTGTTTGTAATTTAAACTGAAGTGCTTTGGATAAGTTTTAAGCTTACAAACTTAATAAGTTTGCAACTATTACAAGTCCGTTTCGTGTTCACCTTTCACCCCTACTAACAGACAACATGAATGGTTCTGATAAAAAGAACAACAGTGATACTTTCTCTCTGGGTATAGAGGAATCAGCACAAAAGCACATTGTGGATTGAGTTAGTTCTAAGACAGATGAGGTAGATTTGCTACGTGTGTGGGCTACTGACATTATTGTCAACACCTGCGTCTTAACACGTGATACGATCTTTAACTCATCGATGTATACTTTGCTTTTTGCTATAGTTGCTTTAGTTTGGTCTAAGTTTAGGATCATATTGTGCCGTAGAGACTGGGGGAAGTGAATATTATAGATTCAGCTCAATCAACTTACGAGTATTGTTAAACTATAGTTACTCAAGCCTTAAATATCCACTGCCCACTGAACACGATTTAAGGTAGAAAGAAACCTACTCTACATGTAACAAAAACCGTCCAGTATTTTTACCTTAATTACCTCTGTTTAACCTTCATCTAATTGGTATTGTCTTCCACAAAACCATTAAAACAATAGTTTGAACTGAATGGTTTTGTGGAAGACAATGCCAATTAATTGAAGGTAAAAAAAATTATTATGTCTTCATCATTTAGAAATCAACTAAATAACCTGGTTTACACTTTACTAAGATTCTAGCATTATTATTGTATGTAAAGTGAGCAGTTTTAACGCTTTGAATAATGTAAAGATATGACAAATGGATGAAATATTAGGTGGGATATAGTTCTTAAAGCATTAACTACCACCAGCCAACATTGTTGATTTAAATGAGTTGGAAAAATATCATATCGGTGGTGTATTCAAAACTGTCTTAGAAAGATTACAGTACCAACTTCAAACTATTATTATAATCTACGAGCATATTAATGAAGGCATTTAGGTTAGCTTTTTATATCTTGTCACACATAAAAGGTACCTGCGTGTTATAGTACGGCAATGTTCTTGTATTAACATCATTATCATTTTGCTAACTTTCTTTCTACACTTTCTTCAAATTTTTTCAATATTAAACTTTTTCCAATTAACTGCAAATCAGTTGTACGAGAAAATAATTGCCCAGTAACATACTGGGCTAGAGTATTTACGATATCCTGTAAAATTCCTTGAATGACTGTTTAATTTAAATATACGAAACCAAACTACAGTACAATGTCAAGTCAACTGTTCTAACTATGGATTTTATTCAACAGTAATAAAATAAATTTTTATAACTCTCAAAAGCAGTGTAACAGCATACAGTGTGTTTTAATGTATTCTGTTACTCCGTACATAACTGTGTTCAAATCAATAGCTTTTATACCAACAATTATTATTTTGCGAATAATACACATGGAAAAACAATATATTTACGATTATTCCGTTGAAACCGAATAAAAATTCTATTGCAACTCTATGAAAGCGGTTTCTAAAATATCTGGTTGTCCGAAGTCAAGCTATAACAATCAGTTCTTTGAAAATCAGGCGGTCTTGCTCTATAACGAGCCCTTAAATTGAACTCACTTGTCTTCCTTCTTCTGCCACCAGATCCAACCCTATCATTGAATTTCTGTATATTTTACGCTGTTTTGTTGATTTATACCCACACTACAGATTCCTTTCATTTAGAATTTTAGTTACATTCTTTATTTTAGTACTCTATGGTAATTATTGATGAAATGGCGTTGATCGCGATGGTATAATTCTTCTTGCTAGTTTTGCTAATAAACTTTAGCCAATATTAGTACAACAAAATTTACTGTTGTATTCGGAGTGAACAGTTTAATAACTACACGGTTTTAAACGAATAATGAAAACACGTACATTATTAAAACACAAACCAGTTACTTGTTTTGGGTTGATTTTTCCCTCATGCCTGATCTGAGAATAAGAGTTACTGATTAATTTGACCTAAAGCACCGCAAGAAACGTTAACATTTACTTTGTCTGATTTTATTTTGCATTTTAGTATAATAATTACTTTATTAGAAATAATTTTAAACGTCAAAACCAACATTTAAAACTTTTATTTTGGACGAGGCCTTTCAAAGGCAATGCCTATATCGTCAGGTCCGTTTAAAAAAAGGCCTCGTCCAAAATAAAAGTTTTAAATATTGGTTTTGACGTTTAAAATTATTTTTATTACTCTTTCCAATATTGGGCACGTTCTTCCTTCAATTACTTTATTATTGTCTCAGCAGTATTTATGAGTGTTAAATATATAAAAACACGGAGAAAAATTACTATTTTTAATTGTATAGTCTTTAATGTTCCATCTTGACAGTTGTGTAAAATGTAGTCAATGCAGATTGCAAACTTCTGACTTGGAGATAAGTTAATCTCCACTTAAGATTGGAAACGAAAAATAGCCTTAGTGATTCGGTAACGGTTTAAATTTTCAAGCCACTAAATTTCTCCTTGAATATATTTTCAAAATCTGAACCGTATGAATATTTAAGTTATTCTTTAACGTCGCATCTGTCCAATACATTACAACTTAGCGAACTCATGGTGGGTCAGTCATCCCTGTCATTTACTTTAGTTACTACACGGTGACACTTAGAACACCAAGGTTATGTGGACTTTACAGTTTATTGTTCTAACCTCGTCTCGTACACTAGAAAAACTATAACGCAAAGCACCAAAAGGCACTTCTGATTAAAAAGAAAATATAGATTCTACAAGAGAACAACTTAAGAGCAAATCGGAGAAGGCCATCAACTATGGATTTAATGAGCAGTTGCTATCGTACTGTCAATCTTGTAGTCTGCACAAGATGTATAATTGTTATGGACACGGAAACGTAATCGAGTTCGGTTTCAGTTTTGGATAATTCCTTTCTTCATTCAATTGGTTTAAATAATTATGTTGCTTTAAAACTGTTAATCAAACCATTTTGATATTTGCCGAAAGTATAGTTTTGAATTGATAACGTCAAAATAAAGGCCTGAGCTTAGTTTTTTTCGTATTATGCTCGCATTAAAGCTTTAACTAAATCAAAGCTGAAATTGACTAAAAAGGGTTTTAAGAGTTAGCGATTTCATTACTTGCCAGACAACATTATGTGC
Source organism: Matsumurasca onukii (assembly GCA_018831715.1). NCBI lineage: Eukaryota > Metazoa > Arthropoda > Insecta > Hemiptera > Cicadellidae > Matsumurasca > Matsumurasca onukii. Next base: position 36,367,931 of record CM032058.1, on the reverse strand, counting down.
ATATATTTTATGATAGTTTTAAAGTAATTTTAGTTGTTAACTACTAGATATATTTCGATTTAATATTATAATTGAACACATTACATGTACATGTTGGCATTAATACCTGGTTTGGCTTCCTTCTTCGGAAACATGTATTTTAGCCATATCTTATATACACGAATTCAAATATTGGACTATTTAAGGAGTTTATATTTTATAAAGAAAACGTTGAGCTAAATTTAAAGTTTCACATTTTGACAAGGTCTAAGACTGTTATTATTATTTACGCTACTTGTGTACTGCTAACCACAATAGTTACAACTTTTGATCAATAATTGAAACGTTATTTTACGCAAATGTAAAATTTAAAACCTAAAGTCCATGGGTCTCTTTGTAAGCGAGCTCAACTTTAATTATCGAATAAAACTCAGTGATTTGCAATTATAAATTAACTAGCAATTGACACTAGCATACAACACTGATGAAATAGTTGAAGTGATTTATATTAACACTAATTATTGCTAATACTGTTTGATTATTATATTTGTATAACATTGTTGAATAACATCTAAAAATATTGACTATTTTAAAGTCGGATTCGTACAGTATAAAGCTTTAATAGTTAATACGTAATATCCAGTTTAATCTTGAGGTTTTTAATAAAATCAAAACACACCAAAATAAGTAACAAAACTAGTTTAGAAAAAGTAGTAGTCGGGAAAAATAAAATATCAGTTTTAAGGATTAACTCTTGCATTACTTCCTAGTATTAATATCATAATTAAGGTATCACCCCCTTGGAAAACGCAGCTGGAAATATAACTTCAAAAGACTCGTTTCACCCAACAGGCAAATTGTTCTAAGTTTTAAAATTTTAATCTTTAATTATTTGTAATTTTATTTACAATTACAGTTGTCTACCAAATCTAAACCGTTTATTTTTCGATCTTCTAAACGAGATCTTTAATTTGTTTCAAATAGCACAGCTGATATGGTTCTTTGGACATTTCATTTTGATCCCTTGAAGATCGTCTTTTATAAGCATTCGACGAGATCCACTACTAAGAAACAATGCTTGGTAATTTACCATTTAATGTGTGAAATTTGTTTAATTTTATCAGCACCATTAAAACTGTATGGACACGGTTATACAATTTTATTATGATTGCTTTGCCTAGAACTGATATTGTTGTGGTGCAGTTACAGAAAGCTGTATTGATTTGCAACTGATTGCAGCTCAGTCCATTGAGCTCAAACAGAACTTGCAGCAAACCTTCGTCTGATTTAACCTCCCAATTTATGGTTGGTTAAACCAACCTGCTCAGCAAGGAATATTACGGCTGGGAAATATTGAGGACTTATTCTCTGTCAATATTCTATATATATATTTTTTTTTTAGTTTTTTTCGCAAACAATGAGATGGAAACACTGTACTGAAACATGTTTATTGTTTTTGCTATACGAGGTGTGTAATATTCATATCGCATTTTTTGGGACTCTGACACAGAACTAGACAAAATTATTAAATACATATATTTGTCGATACTTGTACTGCCATAGTTTTGTTTTTAATAAAACAATGAACTAGTTATCGTAAGACGTGTTGTTATGGGCGTACAGACTATTTAACGTAATGTTAAACAAAAGTTTGAAACAAAGATAGTCTCGGATCTTATTAAAAACGTTACCAGAGATCAATGTAGTAGGATAGAGATTAAATTGTATGTTTCGACGTGCATCTTGTGGTAATATGTAAATAATAAAAAATATCACTATTTTTTGTTGTATTTCAACTTTTAAATTGTAACTGAAGTCTATAAATTACGTTTACTTTAGGAAAGTAATAAAAAAGTGTTTAAAATTCTATCATTGTACTGGTTGAAAGTAAAAGCACAATAAATAATAACGATTTCAACCAATTATACAGTGTGTTTCACAAACGCTGAGTTTAGAGGGGTGTTGTTCAATTATTGAAACATTTGTGTTCCTCATAACTCTCTATAACAAACGAACCTTTATTTAACACACACCACTAAACGTTCGGCAGAAGGATTTGATTATTGGTCGAAAGCAACAGTTTAAGCGTTTTATTATATTCATAATGATTTTTTTTTATTTGCTTGAACATATAGCAAATGTTAATACAAATACGGATAGCTAGCCTAACTAACGGTTTTTTTTAGGTTTCGGTTATGCATTGAAAGTAATAAATAAAAAACTTCCTTCTGATGTTTAAGTTTTGTTGATATGTTATTCTATTAACACCGCATATTTTGTGTTATCCCTGTTTTATCGAAACATACGTGTTTTCGGTTTCCTAACTACAATGATAGGTTTATGTATCGAAATTCTTATCATCTCCAACATAGAATTATACAGGGGTGAGTTTTAAAAGGAAGATTTTTGAAACCCTTTAGGTAATGTTTTATAGGATTCTGAAGTTTGTTTTGACGTACTTTGCGTCACGCCCCTTTAGGCACCTCAAGCGAAAGGGAATTTTAATACTAATTTAACGACGGAATAAAGTTTTTTATCTTCACTCGTTTTTTGTAATACCAGTTTAATGAAGCAAGAAATCAGCTTTAAAGTGCCACATTTCACATACAATTTTCATTAAATTACACTTTTTTAAATCACAACCCTATTACATAGTTTATAGGGTATTTAAAATAAAGCTTTATCATAGAAACATTTTTGTGATAATTATTTAGCATTTCAAACCTGATTTCTTGTAATCTTTAAGTTGGTAATACAAAATAAAACAAAAAATAAAGATATAACATTTGTCTTTGAGTCGTTGAATTTGTATTAAAATTACTTTTCTTATAAAGTGCAACAAAAAGGCGGGTTGCCATTTTAACATTTCGAAGGCTCCTTCCTCTCCGGTATTTGGGTAGGGGTTGGGTGACGCAAAGTACGTCAAAACAAACTCAGAATCATAAAAAACATTCCCAAAGGGTTTCAAAAAATTTTCCGATTTCAAAAATTAACCTTTATACATATTCCAGTGTATTTTGGTTTTAGCTTAGGTAACATCATTCTTATCCACTCACAGGACTATAGTTTTGTTACGGTTTGCTATTTATTTAAACAAACATTTGTTTTCTTTTTATAATGACACTCAGCAACGTCCACGGTCCAATCTAGTATATCAAAATCGAAGACAAAAACAAGTTAGATAACAATCTGATATTTTGTCGATCGCGTCAAATATCACTATATCACTATTTGAGATACTGACCACTCTCATGAGGGTATTTTAAGTGTGGTGAAGGATGAGTGTGATGAGTGGTAGTAATGAGTTATGAGGTGTAGTCTTGTTACAAACTAAGGCCGACTCTTCTTTAGAATGAGTCATTAATTAATAGCCCAATGACCAATGGAAATACAAGGACCAACGGCTTAACGTGACTTCCGAACCACGCAGGTGATGGTCTGATATGTCTAAACAATGGTGGGAGTTGATGCGGGTATCATCAGATGATCACTGAGACTATCTGAGCCACTTTAGACCTATATCATGCATCCTCAGTAGCGAATGACGGCTATGCGGCAGGCAATGTAAACAAGAAGGCAGTTTGTTAGAAGGGAAGCAGAATGTTTATCTTTAGCAGTTTAATATCTCACAACTCACTACCGTATCTTTCCCTTTCAACCCATCCCACCCCTCAATGTAAACCAACTTCTTCCACTAGCTTTTTCACAAATAATTGTTCTTCTTTTTTTCCATTCACTACTTCGGTTGAATAAACGTGTTTAGAAGTATGAGATTTAATCTAGATTTAATTTAAATTTGTTCTTTGATATTATTACCTTGACTGAGCTTCGGACGTTCAACCTTAGTTTGTTTCTAAAAAGCTTTCCTTTTCATTTAATAAAATCATTACCAGACATAGTAATAAAATATAACATTATCATTTCACTCAAACGTATCAACTTCACTTGACTAGTGAAAGAAATATCTTTTGTTACAAATACAGATTAGCTTTTCAGTTCACATTGCGTCAAAACATCATAATAATTTAGCTTGAGATATTTCGGTTTTGCTGTGGATTACTATCTTCAGTCGCTGATTAGCTGAAACTGAGCTTTTGCTGACTGCTACCCTTTTAGTGGCAGAGTCCTCCTAATCAGTGACTCCAAAGTTGCCAAATCAGAGACCGAAATATCCCAGGCTAGTTATTATGATGTTTTGACGCGGTGTGAACGGGAAGAACTATATTTAGAGGTGACACCGAAGTCCTAAGAGTTGAATGTTTTATTTAGTTTTTTTTAATCGAAATACTGCTAATTTGTTCTTATAGTTTTGACTAGCACGAATGTTTAAGTAGGAAGTATTTCAATTTGACTTTTGACAAGAAATGTAAAATAATACATCTATAAACGAATGTTTTAGACGCATTATCCCATATAATGTGGTAAATGATGTAATGTACAAAACAAAGACTACCCAACACAACACAACATGCCTCGAGGCTGTTTTCAATGTGTTTACGCATTGCAAAACATATTCCTTGTTTGTTTTGTTGAAACTCAAAATGTTTAGACTGAAACTGTTTCACCAGATACATTGGTTGTTTGTTTAGTTTTACGTTATTCAATTTAACGGACTATATATTTGCTGAGTTTCAATGTAGGGTTTAAATTATTGTTGTGGTATTAAGAAAAAGAATTTTAAATCTAGTACAGTTAGAATTATACTTTTTTAAATTATTATACGTAACATTACAAAAGTTTATGTAAACGTTGTTTTCCTTACACCCAAATGATATAGAGGAATTTATGTACACTCTTACAAAACCAGAGACAGGGAGAACTATCGAACTGGCAGACACAGAACGATGGTTCATGAACGTTTGCCCTCACAGGCAGGAGTTCAGTTTGTCAACATACTTCTAAATTCGATCAAAAGTGCTACACAGCCAAAGGCTTTCAAAACTCTTCTAAGACGAGTTTTGGTCGCAGAAGCATTTTATAGTTCAAACGAGTTTTTGGCACACAATTGGGATATTTTATAATCAGACTAACAGGGACTGGAAACATTCGAGTAAATGAGAATAGTACGAATGTAAGTTATGAATGTTTGAAAGGGATCTAGATGTGAATTAATACAAAATGTTATATCAAATAGTAGACGATTGAAATACATGCTTGTAAATATGTCAATTCAGTAAAATATTTATTTATGTAAACGGGTTTCTACAAAACCGTAATACCCCTGTGGTTTCTTTATTTATGTACACTACCAATATCTTACAATGTACATACATTTGTTTTTATTGAGCGAAGGAGAGCGCGATACAAATAGTTAGTGGACTTCCTCACCTATTTCCTCGAGTTGCTGTAGAGGTGTCTTTAAGCGGCCAAATCTTTTAACGTTTCCGTCCCTTTACATCTTCAAAGTCGTGCCACAATCAGTTCACAAACTCATTATTGAAACTGTTGGATCAGGTCTAAGGTTTCCGACCCGCCACGGAGCTAATCTCCGCACTCCCAGACACTGTTTAGCTTTGTCCCAACGGGTCACGATATGCGCTGGCGCTATGTTTTTCAACAAGTTGTCATCGAGAATTGACCCCAGAACCGAAGTTTCCTTCCTCCCTCCTTTGAAAAGATTTCTCATAGAAAAGGAATTTTATAGTGTGGAGGAATTCTTATCTGACTGAGATTTGATTAGTTAGGGGTTTATTCTATATATTTGTATTGTATGAATTTATGAAGTAGCTCTATGATTTTATGCTGGATGTCGATTGCGATGTACACTGATGTATCTTATGCAATAAAATATTTGATTTTGACTCTGACTTTGATTTTGTGAATTGAAACTTTCATTACTGTCTTCAACACGCAGATCCTACGTTAGTCATAAATGTACCAAGTACTATAAACTACTTGATGTCCCGCAAATGTTCTAGGGTAAAAAAAATAAAATCAGGATTAACGACTTTTTCAAACACGTTTCGTTTATCCACTGGCTGCGTTTTGTGTTTCCTAGCTTATTACTTGTATCTAATAGTTCTAGTAGTTAAAAAAAAGTATTATTCCTGATTTTCAAATTTTGTTCACAAAACCATTTTCCAAAGTGTTGCTCAACGGCGTATGAATAATATTTTAAACGATTTTGTTAATTAATGAAGTTACGATTTTAGTTTTACGATAAACCTCTGTGAGGTAAGATGGGGCAAAGGTAAGTTAATTTGCTAATGGGTTGCTCGTGTTTAAGGCCTGAACTAATGGGTTAGATTTATCAATCTCTTTCTAAGAACACAAAGTGGCTAGTTTCATACTGCACACTCCTATGAACTAAATAGTTACTTGGTAAATTACGTAAGTTACCTTTTTTATCCACTCGCTTTTATGCCGTGTACGGCTGGCTGCTTGTCCCACAGTTGCCGTATGTTTCGCAAAAACCTAGGCAGAAGTCTGAGGGATCTGCGTAAATAAAGATTACAATGGAAATAAGAACAGATACCTTCACTAGGTGTTTCCTGTGTGACTCTAAAAGTTCTGATCATTATAAAGCTTCTTACATTTAATTAAAGCACACTAAAATATCGTGTGATTGATACAAATCACATTGATACAAATCGAAGATTTGTCAATGTTCCATGAATTCAATATAAAGGTAGTACACTCACAGAGATTTTTGGGGAGTTTGATTGGATCTAATGAATCGAAAAGAATCTTTTGTAGAGGATAAAATCAAAGTATGGATAGAAGCTATCAAAGAATTTGGAATCGCTGCGAAAAAATCACCTCAAGCTTCCTACGCAGCATTCACAAAATCACTTCAATTTGAGTGGAACTTTTTACAAGAACTATTAATTGCCCTATTGAAAAATATGTCAATCTAAGAGAAGCTATTCAAATATATCTGACACCAACCATTTTAGGGAGAGAAGTTTCAGAACTGGAACATGCAATACTGGCTTTACCTACTAGATTAGGTGGTATGGCAATCAACGACCCTGTCTCAACTGCAGAAAGATTATATGAAACGTCCAAAAGACTGTTGAACAGCTAATCAAAAGTATTGTTAACCATGAACCTTTGAACATAGAAAATCATAGAAAGCATTTAAAATCTGTCCTTCAAGAAGAGAAATGTTTGCAAGAGGCAAAATAAGGAGAAAAATGAACATTTAATGGACATGCTGCCAGAAAACAAAAACTAATTTTAAAGAGAATTGTTGAGGGCAATGCTAGCCATTGGCTAAATGTCATTCCAACTGCAGCAGACCATTATGATCTTTCACCCTATGAATTTCGAGATGCTTTGTCTTTACGCTATGGGCACGAAATATCCCTTCCTGATCGTTGTGATGGTTGCGATGAACCGATGAGTGTCTGTCATGCACTAAACTGCAAGAAAGGAGGACTTGTGAAACATGGTCATGACAATATTCGTGATTGTGGAGCTCAAATATCGAAGCTTGCATTCCCATCCGTAAGTTGTGAGCCGATATGGATTCGAAGGACTGCACACTCCAGCATTGATTGCGGACCTGAAGGTTGTTGGTCTTTGGGAATCAGAGCGGACTGCGTTTTAGACTACCGGATTGTTAATCCAGACGCACCTTCCTACCGTTCCCAAGACTGGACAACAACTTTAAACCACCATGCTCGAGAAAAACACTTGAAATATGACCGCATCAGAAGACATTCGATGTTCATTCACCCCAACGGTGTGCTCGACAGATGGCGTCCTTCATCTTGAGTTCAAGAAAGTCCTGTCGAAATTGGCCTACACGCTTTCACTAAAATGGAACAAATCATATAGTGTTACCAAAAACTTTGTTACAGTTCAGACTCAATTTTCAATAGTCAGGCAATTTCCTAAGACTTCGAGGGACAAGGAAACAAATAAAATGTTTGCCGTATGAAGATGGAGCCATCCTAAATTAAAACTTTAAATTTTACAATGAAATTTTACAGCAATTTAATTATTAATTGTAATAATAAATATATTTATTTGTCGGTAAAAAAAAGTAAAAAATATATCGTAAATATGATACTCCAACACACTACATACATGGAAAAACACGGGTACATTTCATTAACCCCTGAACTGTGTAGTTAATTTATTAGGATATTTCCGTCAGTTCATTTTGTAGTACGCCTGACTGATGTTTCTTCGACGACATTAGGTGCTTGAATTTTGATTCATCCATGGGATCTTCGTTAGGGACATTAACAACATCAAAAAACAATTAAAACAAATTAAATTAAATTTATTTTAATTGTTTTTGTTATGTGTTAATGTCTACAACGAAGTCCATGGATGAATCACCAAGATTTTCAAGCCTGAAGATGACGACATTCGTCGAAACATGTAGCTAACAGAACGTACTGCAAAAATGTTGAGCTGTTTGACGGAGGTAATTACCAATTTAGTCATTTATTATAATACAAAATAACTAAGATTTTGTGAAACTCAAAACTATTTAGACATTTATTGACTTTGGGTTTACTATCTCAATGACTGTTATTGAAAAGTAACCAAGTGTGTTTAAAATTTTAAGTCGTGGCAAAATTACAGGTAAATGACATACACTAAATTGTGTCGGAAACGAAAACGCAATTTTTTAAATCAACGATCATTGATTAGCTGCGGCTCAAGATTGTGACGTCACTATCCTACTTCGTCTTTCATTTTTAACGCCTAATTTTCACCTCTCCGAGGAGTTTAACTTAATCTCATAGTTTCTATCGTAATGATGGATTGGGAAGTTTAAACACGCGTTCCAAGCTTCAAAACCTAAACCACATTGGAGTGGTTGTTTCTATACAAACTTAATATTATACAAAACCACAAACAAAAATTAAATCTATGAATCTAAGCCTAGTCAAGTTTTAAGTTGTTGAGTTAAAAAAGGTATTAAATACTTGCTGTATGAATCAATCGTACTAAGTTTTCATCTGAACAAGTCTATTTCATGTTGTCTATTTGACGCAGTCGATATCAGGAGTCTGTACATAGCCTAACACTTGACAGTGCGCATCAATCATATTCAATCTCATATTCAAAAACATCAATTAGGCTACCTCGGTTACATACCATTTGTTATTTTAGAACAAGCAAAACAAGTTCACAAAGGCACAAAGTTAATAAACTGTACACATTGCTTGGATCTACTTGCAAAAGACAGTCAAACTCCTAACGTAAAGTAAAACATCAAGACACTACAAATTAAGGAGCAGCAGAGAATGCTATAAATTGTCGGTTTAATGGGATACTGTAAAACAGCTGCTATCTCGCTGTCGATCTCAGAGCCTGCACAGGCTGTATAATTGTTATAGACACGGAACCGTTTGTATGATTCGATTTAGTTTATTTATAAATAACTAGCTGAAAGTACCCAGGCTTTGTTAACATAGCTGTGTGTATATTTTAAGAAAATTGCCAATTTCAAGTAAAAAAAGTGTTCTATATATGCTTAGAAAAACAATTTAGTTTGACTGTAAGTTCACCTTCTTCTCCTTCCTAAAAAAGACGGGATGTGAGTCAGGACTGCCTAACCTCAGATTTAACATGGCCAGGTATATACACCACATTCCTGTAAAATTTCATTAAAATTGGACCAGTAGTAATTGCGTGATTGAGGAACAGGCAGACACACAGACAGACACCATCTCATCTTTATATATTAGTAAGGATAAGTGTTAGCTACCTTGTGACAGTCATCGTTACTCCCGCCAATAACCACCATCTTGAAAATATTAAATTATCAAACACGTTAATGGCCTATGTGTTGGCCATGTATTGTAAAATGCTTTCAAGAGGAATTTATACTATTCAACACGCATCCAGTTACTGGAAACCAATATAAGAGTAGGCCATATACTCTTAAACTAAAATAACAGCTGTATACCGAGGGGTACGGTAAGGGTGTACATAGAAGTTTATCTGGTTGAATATCGGGCTTAAAGACTCAGGCTGTTGGTCGGTTTGAAAATGGCTTATCAGTAATTATTTGTCATTGTCAAATGAATAATAGAGAGATAGTTTAATAATTACCCTTCAAAGAAATTTTTTTCGTAAAAACAAAATTACTTTGTGCTTACAAAATGTACTGCAGGTTACAAAATTTGTATTTGAAACTATTTTAGCAAATTATTATAATTTGTACAAATTTATTCAGGAATATAATTTAAAACAGCATCTTTAGGCTGGAGGTGATATCGAAAGCGCTTGTCCAAATAAATTATTTTTACAATGGTCTACTGTGTTAAATTCTATTCATCAAGTGCCAATATCTCCAAAAAAATACCTTATTCTTTCATTATTTCAAAATGATATAAAAAAGTAATAAACACAGCCTCTAGTAGTGTTCACTCTGTTGTACATTATAACAGTTCAATGAATGCATGAGAGTTAAAGAGGCGTAATAAAACCTGGTGTTTTTTGTTCAAACAAAAGCTGTAAAGCAGCTTAAATTGCGGATGATAAAAATCCGATCTGCTTACACCATTATACAAATTGAAAGCCTCGTTTAAACATTAGTTAGGTCTTTATTAATTACGTGAAAACCTCTCTCGTAGAACACATTTGTAAAAGAACTTTAAATTTTAAAGCACGAAAAGAAGAATTCAAACAAAACACGTAGGCTATTAAGACAGCAAAAAACCAGCACATTGAAAAGCCTTGGTCGAAATAATATACAGGGTGGGTTTCTTCGTTCGAAGTTCATTTGTTTTTACCGATTATTATACTTCTTTACTACTTTCATACATCATTGTTTAAGTTGTAATGGCTGAATTTGTGTATTTTACAATTTCCTGTAGTAGCTTCACTAAACCAAGCATAAAAACTAAAGCAATCACTATGAATAATTTAAATTTACACCAATAAAAAAACGTTATATTTTCTACAAAGTTCTTGTAAAATCTGTAATATAAAATTGTTTTAACTATTTTAACCAATCCGTTAAAACAGGATTTTATACTAAAGATGTTGCAGTAACTCTGTAGAACATTTAACTTTCTTTGCAATGGTGAACATTAAAGTGTTGTAGCGTGATTGGTTTAATGCTTGGTTTAGTGAAGCTACTACAGAAAGTTTTAAAAATACGCAAAATCGGCTATTACAACTTAACGAGTGGGTAATCCTTTCAGTTAGTAGAATAATCGGTAAAAGTAACCACACTACGTAGAAAATCACCCTATACAACTAATTTCAGCATTGATGTGTTTAAAGGAATAAACGGTTGATTTAACGAGCGACACTGGGGGTTGTTGTTTTATTATTGGGACATGTGTTCATCCATAACTCATAATAACGAATGCTCTTGTATTTTACGCACCATTAAATACAACGCAGAGGGATTTGGTTATTGATTGCAAGTAAGGATTATATTGGCGATTTCAAAACCACATTAGATTGCGTTTTGCACTGGTTTGGAAAATACAGCTATTGTGATTTAACCTACAATTTATAATGTATCCGTATTCTTTTTAGACAAGAATGTAAGCAACTACAAAATACATAATTTGGTATTTTTAATATTTGATTTTAGCTATGTACATATTTTTAATATTAGTTTTGTATAAAAACAAATACTCCAATAGTGATTAGGCTTTATTGTAACCAAAACTTATATTAAAGGTTCCAATGAGATTTACTTCAAGAATAAACATAATTTTACCCTTAAACGCTTTGTATGTGTAGCATATTAAAGACAGGTAAAGGGTGTTTTTTAATTTATCTTAACACAACCCAATATTCAAACTTTAGTAAGTTATTCTTTACGAAGATTATAAGTATATGTTCTTAAGTTTGCATCACAAGTTTACTCGCTTCAATATCTATTAACTAGTCTCCCTTGTTGTAGTAATATTAAGATATTGACTTCCTACTATGACTTAATTGTGAAAAAAACGCAAACGTGTTTATTAAAAAAGAACGAGTGTTTATTATTGAAGAATACTTAAGAAATAGATAACTTTCTTTAGCTCAAGAGGCGTTTGTAGTCAAGTTTGGAGTTTAAGTATTCCAAACTAATCTAGCAATCAAAGAATTGCAAAAGACTAGTTTTGAACAAAAAACATAATTGAAGGCGGACTATACTGATTAAAAACTTTGGAAGGTGTTGAGGTTAGTTTGGAAAATTCCCTTAAAAAGTCTTTAAGAATTTAACTTTTTAAGAAACAAAAAATAAAATCACCTTCTTATACCTACAAACTTCACCTTAAACGTCTCTTGACTCAAATACAATGATCTTGTTCTTAATATTTTTCAACTATGGACACTTTTTAATCTTAAAAAAACTAGGATTGTTAAAAAATACTCTGTATAAATAGAACGGATTGAAATCTATTAAGTATGATAGGTTTAGTCAGATGATGCAAAACAGCTGATGATCTTGCTGTCGATTGTATAGCCTGCACGCTGCACTGGCAGTGTAATTGTTATAGGCACGGAACCATTTAAAGCTTCGGTTTGGATTACGTGGTTGTGTTCAACGTTTATATTGTCTTGTCTTAACCATCTAAACACTACTGGATTTCATAAGTTTACGTAAGCTTATGCAAACAAATAGTTTTGTAGTGTTTGGTGTTTACTTGGACCAATACGGTTTTGTGTTTGCAAATTGTTTACAATTATTATGTATTTTCTCTGTTTAAGTGGACCTGTATTATTGTTAGGTTAATGCCACATGGCCGAGGAAGAAAACTCAACATAGTTGTAGCAGGCCACGCACAGAAAGTGCTGTGAGCAATCATTCCGTCTTTCTCTCTCCCTCCTCGGTTCGGTAGGCTCAAGTTTGGACGACGCGCATTACTTAAACGTGACCAAATCGTGTAATTTTCGGGTACGAATAAACTTGAACGTTCGTCAGTAGTTCTTCTTGAGACCACTCAAATTATTCCCTCACAGCGCTATCTGTGCTTGGGATGCCGATCCATGTTGATTTTCCTGCTTCATGCATGTCACATCTATGCGAAATCTACCTACCATAACATAATCTTTGGTTAAACCATCCAAAACTTATTTTGTTTATTGATCCTTATTATATTTAACGCTAACCGCTTTGTTTCAGGTACTTGCAGAAAAGAATGAACCATGTGATCTTTTGTGGGTAAGAAGTAAACTATTAAAAATAAAGTATTTATACAGAGTGGTTTAAGCAAACTAACAGGCTGTACGTGCTTAAGAGTACAACTTGTTTTTTTGTTATGCATCTAAAAGTACTGGCTAGAGGTCAACACAGTATATTCATGTTTTGTAACGACGATCTGAATATTTAGAGATACTAACTTATCTAGACTTACTTAATTTAGTCTAGTCTAGTTAGAGACTATTTATTTAGAAGAAAATTTGGTAGCAGAAAACTAAGGATAAGTAGTTAAAACGCTTACAGCTTAAACCGTTCATCCTACACGGCTACAGTAGCGAATGACGGCTATGCGGTAATGTAAACAAGAAGGCAGTTTGTTAGAGGGGAAGCTGAATGTTTATCCTTAACAGTTTAATATCTCGCAGCTCACTACCGTATCCTCCCCCTCTTTCCCCTTATTCACCAACCCCTCACCTACCAATAACAACTTACTGCATCATCCCCCAACAGTCTTCTCTAGTCACTGTTGCAATTTAGGTTTTTGTTATTCACGATGAAAAACCAACTAGTGTGTTTTACTTGATCATACGTCATTTTAATCTGTTTAAAGATACATTCTGTTAACAACACAATTCGGGTCTCCACTCAAGAAGTTGTAGGTTATGTGAGCGTACGCATGAGTCAGCAAAATACGTTCTCATCGAATGCGAGTCCCTCGAGGCCAGAAGAAAAGGTCTTCTATGGGCTCGTGAGTGGCAGGAGTTACATCCGTAAGCAAACTTTGTAAGCAAACGGGGGTGGGGTTGCCTAAATAGGAGAACAGGAAGCCAGCACAATAAACCAGAGGGTTGACGTGCGCGTGGTCAAGAACCTTATTCCCAAGTAATCTAATCTACATTTTCAATCAACTAATTTACCTCGAAACATTTCGAAAACAGTGATTTGGGACAGTAAATACAGTTTCTAGAAATGTCTGTGATGAAATAAGCTTATATCCCTTGTACCTGATGTAATTTGCAAAACAAAGCCAACTCAAAACAACTCTGCCCCCGGCTACGTCCGATGTGTACACTCTGTTACGCACTGCAAAACATACGAGTACGCTGTTTGTTGTTTTAGAGATCCAAACAGTTAAATTGTGATAGTTTCGTTGAATCATAAATATGCTTTTCTGTGTTTAAAGTTTATTAATTAAAAATCTGCAATTAATAAAAACGTTGTGATATACAAAATATTAATGATCACATTTATTTGGTTAACACTGAAATGTGTACTATCAAATAATGAAACACTCGAACGAAAGGAATTAGAGTTTGAACATTGATGATAAAAGAAAATTGTCTTAAGAGGCATCTTTATGTTTTTAAGGTTCTACAGGGTTAGGCAAAATTATGGAAACGCCTTTATAACTTTTAACCAGTGTTTTCAGCGCAACCGAACTCGGTATGCTTTATTAGAGGAAACCAAAGTACATTTTAATGCATACTGACACTTAGCCCCAGTTTTCAAAATGGGGGATTAGGGGGGTAGCCCATAATTTTATAGGAAGCCCCATCGAGTGACACATCATTTTAAAGGTCTTAGAAAAGTTTGATGAGTGCTGAAAACTAGACCCTGAAAACTGGGTCTCTATCTTAACCCAGAAGGAAATGGCGTCCATTTTAAGATACACAGACTTTTATTACGGGAAAGTGTGGAAACGTCTTTACAACTTTTTAGCCAGTTTTTTCAGTGTAACCAAACTTGGTACTTATTGTTGAAGTTATCAAAACTATCTTTTAATGCATACTGACAATTTGCCCCAGTTTTCAAAATGGGTGTTTGGGGGGGAGGTAGACTTATAACTATGTGTAACTTAAAACCAACGCAATTTCTTTTGGGTTAAGATAGAGACAACTAGTTTTCAGCATTCATCATCATGTTTCAAGACCTTCAAAATGAGGTGTCACTCGATGGGGCCTCCCTATGAAAATTATGGGGCTACCCTCAATCCCCCATTTTGAAAACTGGAGTCAAGTGCCAGTATGCATTAAAAAGTACTTTTATTTCCTCTAATAAAATGTTGCGCTGGAAAACTGATTAAAAGGTTATAAAGGTGTTTTTACACTTTCGCATATTACAAATCTGTGTAACTTAAAATGGACGCCATTTCTTTTCGGGTTAAGATAGAGACGTCTAGTTTTCAGCACTCATCAACATTTTCTAAGACCTTTAAAATGAGGTGTGACTCGATGGGGCTTCCCTATGAATATTATGGGGCTACCCTCAATCCCCCATTTTGAAATTGAGGGCAAAGTGTCAGTATGCAATAAAAGGTACTTTGGTTTCCTCTAATAAAGTGTACCGAGTTCGGTTGCGCTGAAAACACTGGTTAAAAAGTTATAGAGCCGTTTCTACACTTTTGCCTAACCCTGTATACGAGTATCAATTGGCTTCATCTTCAATAGACCAAACAAGTTTTTATTCTTGCACACCTAACGGTGTTTTCTTCCGTACAAAATTTACTTGAACAAAAATAATAAAGAATTTAACTGTGTTGAAAATGTATATTGTAAGTTTAATTTTTTGAAATCTATAAGCAGTTTTTAAAACAGGATGTATACAGTTATGAAAAGGTTTAAAAGTAAACTGGGTTGACATCCGGTAATTTCAAATGGATTTTAAACTTTGAGTTTTAAAGTTCTAACACTAGCTCTCATAATTTTATAAGGATTTTATCATACATATTTGGGAAATTTCTTCACATGTTTTTCTTTACTATTGTCAGAGCAATTTTCTACAAGGTAAAAAATGTTTTGGTGAAGCTAGACTTTTCCCAACCAATTTACTGTGTTCATGTTTGATTAAAAATTCCATAATGCGTATTTTGAATTGAGAATTTATTTCACAAGCTTGAACGTGTACCTAAACGTTACTAGAGCTCGGTACTTTTATATTTTGAATAAATTTGACCTTTAATGTTTAAATGTACATCATTGGTTAGGTCCAAAAGTTTGATCAGCTTTACAGGTATTTATTTTTCCCGGTATATTTACTTTTTTTCTCAAAACTATAAAGTTGAATACCCTGTCGTTTTGAGGTACATATTTGAAAACTTGTTTGTAGACATTATGCGATGTAGTTTGCATCGACAAAAGTACTTACTTTTAGATAGTCAACATAGCAACATTGGAAGCGGTATTTTGATAAATAAAATAAATCAAAATGTTTAACATTTCTCAGAAGCAGTAAACCAAACCAATGTACAAAGTTATACAAGGCCAAAGCCTCTGCATTTTTGAAAGTAAACAACTCCAGGATTTTTGCCTCTAAGAGCGAGACAGGCTGGTCAATGAACAAGTTAATTTGTTAATGCGTTGCAGAGAATCTAGCAAATGAGTTGCCTTATCAATCTCTTTCGGTTCATTGAGAGGTTTGTAATTACTGTAAGTATTTACTTATAAGAGATAAATATCGATATGCCTACTGAAAATGTCATACAGAATTGTTAAAATTATAGAATGAACTATTCTAAACGCCACAGTCGTGGTGCTATAACATAAATTGTTATCTGTGGAGAAGCACGACTTCACAGCTAGTTTCAAACACCAAGCACCAGAATGTGTGGGTTGACCTGGAACATTGGCTTCTCGTTCTTAGACCAAATAACGGAGAACACATAGAGATAAGGTGATGGAATTATATCAATAACACTTGAACAACTATGAAATAAAATGTATACAAGTTTAATTTGTATCTATGTAATGTGTGCATCTTTTATTTGTAATTAGAAAATATAAAATGCAGTAGATTTTTAAAATGAATTTGCTAGCAAGAAAACTTTAGACCCACTTACAATATTGAAACGGTCTGTTTTTCCTTTTACGTAAAGCACTCTCTGTTCGAGTGAGTAAGATATGTTTAACTCTTAAGCTTTCGCGGCTTGTGTTACAACTATAATCTAGTTCTTCCTATTCACACCACGTCAAATTTCATAATTAGGTTAAATATTTCGGCATCGGTGGTAACTAACATTTTCACTGTTTCAGCCAATCAGTGACTGAAGATGGTACTTCACAGTGAAGCCGAAATATTTCAACCTAATAATAAAGTTTGGACGCGGTATGAACCGGAGGAACTAGATTATAGTTAGTTTGTTAACATCCTGTAAATATGTGACAGTACAACTTGTACATTATTACCTACACTAAACAGTCTATATGAGTATTCAGACCCAGCCAAAGCGACAGAGTTTCTGAGATATATTGAGAGCCAAGACGCTCTCGGTTGGAAAGAGGTTTGAATATTTTATGAAACCCTGAACTCCAATGAATGTCTTCAACAAAACAGTTGAACAGATCTCGTCCGTTGAACCAGCAGTCGTCATGGAAGATTTAACGGTAATAACGTTACTTAGAAGCTGATTATTATGTGTGGTATCATGTTTGGTAGCTATGATTTCAAATTATACTAATGAGTATAACTAATCAGTTATATCCAAACAGTTTTATTTATGAATATTAGTAGTATATAAAGATCTAACAACACTTCACATATAACACCGGGAAAATACGACATATAGCTGCAAAGCTGTTTGCAAATACAAAAGTAGTACAGAGAAAATATAAAACTCGATAGTTTTTAATTGTTAAAACTGTGATGAAAATACAAATATAGCGAAAAGTACATAACATACTTTTACGTTTTGTCTTTTAAACATCTGCTGCATAAATTTAACTTGTTTGTAAGTAAGTGGATGCCATTCTTGAATGTAGTGTTTACATATTTCAAATTAAAAATTAAAGTTCCTCTCCCATAATGTTTGAGTACAAGATCTCAGACTGTGCCAACATAAATATTATTCATTTTGTTGTAAAATTCCTTTATAACTCAATTTTCAACATTAACCTAATAGCGTTCGTACTTACGAATCATTAACAATACAACTAATTTCAAGTACATCTCCATTTATCTGTTTAGTGTTTACCTAGCCTACTATATTTACTTGGCCATACAAAGTATAGACTCTGTAGACTTATGGATGTAGCCTGAACCAAACTTTAACAAATGTAATGACCAATATTTATTTGTTGATTCATAAAAGAAAAGAAACAAAACCCAATTATATTAAACTCTAACTGAAAAGAAGAATAAAAGACTCAAGTGGTTGCATTGTTGGAAATGATCGTGTTTTTACCCCTTCTCTGCTTTGATCCTCTCTATTGTTTGCACGAAGAAAGGAATCTCATTGTGACCAGACTTCTGTAACCATGGGCTCAGTGTCAGAGTTCACGTGAGTTTCTGTAGTGGTTCTTTTACTAATTGCGTTGTGGTGAATATTAAATAAAAGTTTTGCATTTGGAAAATTATATTGAAAATAGAAAGTGGAGTATTGAGTTGTAAAATGGGCAGTACTGATTAGTTTTCATTGATAAACATTGAAAGGTCTCATAACAATACTAACATATGTTCTTGAAACAGTGCCAGTGAAAACATATGATAATTAAATCATATAAACAATAAAAAAATGTGTACCATAGCAAGTTTAAAATGTAGTAGCCTATTCCCTATTCTCGATATTGAAATGAAGTTAGTTTCACTATAGAAATCTGTGGTCAAATGGAAGTACACGGTGTACGTTTTAAGTAGTTCAAACCTAACCTAACCTAAACAAGCTTGGCGTTGTATACTGAGTTAACCACTCTCTCGTTATTTGTGGTAGTAACTTATGATAGTAAGTAAGGCAACCCGTGTCCATCAGTTAAGCTTTAAAGGACTTGATTTGTAAAGTACCATGATATAAAATATTTAGCGGATTCGTGACAGGTATCGCGCGCGACTCCAGGTCTCTTTGCCCCGGTGGCGTGGGTTTGATTCCTGCAGTACGGTGACGCTTGGTTAAGGTCAAGGTTGAGTGGTAGAGAGGACTTTGTAGTCTTGTCATTGTCTCGTTAAACAAGACACATTTCACAAACCATTTATTTTATTTGATGAAGAGTATTGAAAATGCTCGAAATATAATAAGTTCTGCTCTTTGAAAATTGAGTTTTAATTTAGCAGACGAGTTGCAAAGTAAATTTCAAAAAATTAATCCATCTGCACCATCTTATTGCCAAATTCTGAAACCATTTAGAGTGTTGTATCTAGATCTAATTGGTTGATCCAAGAAAAGTTGCTATACAACAAAAGCTAATACCTAAATTACACCTGAAGAGCTTTCGATCGTTGTTTTTAATTTAAGTACACTGTTTCCCACTGTGGAAACGTATATTTTCTACGTTGTTTGAGTTTGCGTGTTTTTTGTGTTTACTAGAAAGTAAGTCATGTTGACTAGAAAAGGTGCAAACTATGTTCAAGATTCTAACGATGGCAGGCAGCTATTCGCACCAAAAACTACCACAACCAACCTACGGAAGTCGTACGAGTTAATCACTAATTTCAAAATTATTTATATCTTACTTGACACATTTTTCTCTTGGGTCTTTTCTTGATAGTAATATACTCACACAAAGTCTAGTGCAATACAACATTTTTCGTTTTAAACTAATGAATACCGTTACAATACATCATATCGTTATCAAACTGAAATAGGTGACACCACTTGTAGTCTTATCAAGATAAAAAGCCTACTTTCACAAAGTGCAGGGAATTATTAATTACAAAGTCATCAGCGCAGAGAGTAATCTAACTAACCCATTAGCTAATTACCTTATCTTTCTCCCAGGAGAGTAGATCTACAGCGAAACCCACCGGTAGAGAGGTTATGAAGATGAACTGTTTGGTTGAATACAAATAAAACTTAAATTTATTTTAACCCCATTTTATGTATAGAGGCCATCTTAAAGTGTGGTAGCAGAGTTTTCTTTTGGTTTTAAGAAGGCTATCAAATAAATATGAGTAAAAACATATGAGCAAAGCTGTAAACAAGACGTTTCAGCACACGAACTACACAACTAGTTACATAACTAAAAATAATTATTTTAAAATTAGAAACAGCCCGGCAAACAAAGCCCGAATTTCAGTAAATAAGCATAAACACAGTGGAGTACTCCAATTAAACTGAAGTAATTTTGAAAATGTTTATATTGTTCAATCAGGTCATTCTTTTGAGTCAAGATATAATGAACATCTTGACTCTACGTATAAACAATACCACTACAGTTAAGTCATCATTCGCTGAGCATAGACTACAAGAAAACCATGAATATAAAAGCATTGAAACAAAAGTAACGTGAAAGTATTTGACGTAACTCAGAAATTAGAATAGTTAAACTGATTAGAAGATTTTCATATACATTCCAAGACAAAGTTAACGCATCAATGATAAAATGTTAAACAATCAGATTTCTAATAATTATACCAACAATTTTCTAATAGCACAACTGTATTGTATATTTCGTTGTTGCTGTTTAATGGAATTTAACATTAACTTGCATTTAGCCCAACAATTTTAAATTTTTTAATAAAAGACGGATGATTTAAATTATGAGAAAAACAAAGCATTGAGTTGATTTTGTCCAGTTGTGTAAATAAAATGTCAAGACCTAAACTAAACGGTCACTCAACTCAACACGACTCATATGATGACACAAAACATGATTTTTGAAAATACTTTGAAACTAGACTGTTAGTTTTAAACCACTCACCCCATATAATAAATAATAACATTGATTTCATTTTTTAACTACTTAGTTTATATTTTTAAAACGCTCTTTACCACTACTATGGAATTATTGTCCAAACATGTTAGTTTTGATAAATTAAAATACAGTTTCCTACAGATAATTTGGTTTCAATAATTTCAATCATTAAATATGAGTAACTCTACAAAGTGTGTTTTATTCATATACATCTAGATTAAATTAGTCTTGTATTGAATAACACCTGATTTAACGTGTAAACTAGGAAAACGTTTTGTTTCAGCTCAACAAATACACATTTAATTTACAACCAGACACAGTTCTGACGGTGGTTTATTGGTGGAACGCGTGTTAAACCATTCCTCATAACAACGAATGTTGCTGTATTTTCCACGTTACTGAATGTGATGCACATGGGAGTTTGTTATTGTTGTGGGCCCAGGTTTCTATCATATGATAGTGATTCATGCATTCAAACCTGGCCTGTTTACATCAATGCATGAAACATTTGTTTTCCGTCACAGTGTTAGCAAAGTTTTCAAATTTATTGCATTAGGAGACTCGTAAATGTGTATGGAATTCATTTACAGAAATGTGTTTTATGGTTTTAAATGCCAGAATAGGTTAACCTATTCATTTAAAAATGTTTTTTAGAGTCACAAAATTACCAAGGAGGTTAGACTGTATTATTCCGCTCTATAGCCTACGTGTGACAAATCCTTTTGGCGAGTTACTTCAACATATTTTTGTTAGCAGGTAAAAATATTTTACCTATGAGGTGAAAAATAATATCCATCGACAGTTTTGAATAACTACACGGTATATTCAAAGGGTTATTTAACAACTAACTCTAAGGGAGGTTTGGCTCTAAAAATCATAATAAAGGTCTAAACTTTAAATTATAAAAATTTAGACCCCGTATAATATTTATTTTATTGTTTGGTTTAAAATTAAAGCTTTTATTAAAACAAGCTTTTTGTAATATAGTCTTTCTGGCTCACATTGCGTCTAAACATTACTATAATTTGCTTGAATTATTTCGGTCTCGCTGTAGAATAACATCTTCAGTCAGTGACTGGCTGAGATACTTGCTAGTCACGGGCTCCTGAACGTTCTTTGGAGCAGGGATGCCAACTTTCGATGTCATTATTGGTTGTGACACTATCGAAAAGACTTCATCAGGACTAGTTGCCAGCTTATTGAAAGTTTAGGCTGTCTTCTTTGTTCAAGTTATTATTGTTTTTAATGATTTCAATATTTAATCAGAAGGCACGAAAACGTTATCGGTAATAAATATTACTTTCAGTTATAAGTTGAAGATAGAAACTGTTTGTATAAGTTTCAAAATAAAGTTGATTAATTTAAATTATTTAAAATATGAAACATGTGTAGGCTTACTCGTACTGCACAGTTTTATTTGTTATCTCTGTTTTTAAATAAACACAGTTTATTATGTAATACAAATAAATTAAGATGTAGCAGTTTGATCTCCCAACCTCCAGGTATACCGAGGGTTGAAACCATCTTGCTATGCAAATGAACCTAATTGTACAAGGAGTAATCAAGGAGCTTTGGTTTGCTTTGACGTCTGCCGAAATATTTCACTCTTTGATTTTACGGCCGTAGTCAATTAAGAAAAGTTATCGCCAATGGCCAAATCGGCTTTTTTTAACTTATGTATGATAATTAATTTAATCCGTTAAGTTAATTATAATAGGCTTTTTAAGTGATAAAAAGTTCAGAGCGATTAGAAAAATACCCAGGCTTGTTGAATAAACTTTTGAGAAGCACGCATGATAGTAAAGTTATGAATTTGTGGTTAAGGAGCTTCCCATAAGGCTGTTCTGTTGAAGAAAGTTTCATTTCCAATTGTATATTTTTTCAAACGGTCAATCCTAGTCAAGCGACAGCTCATACTTGTAAAGATCCAGAAGAGCTTTCCTATAGTTATATTATAATTATACTGAGATGGACAAATGCATAAAACTCAGTTTGACGTACACGACATCACAGACAAAAATAATAACTATAAACAATAATGACTAAAACCCAAAGAATTTTCTTTATATATTAAATTTTCTCTTCAATGATATTTCAATTGTACCTTCTACAAAACATATTTAAAACACAATTTTTGAATAGGATATTCTTCCGTTTCAATAAAGTGACGGAAGCCAGCCAAGTCAGGCGCAGGTGTTATCTATGACACTTATGTTGAATAATGAAAACGCTTTGATAGAGTGACTCTATCGATTCTTCCAACAGCAGCATCGACAAAGTAGTTACACATTGTTGCATTAATATTAACCATTGAACTGTTAGTGCATCAGCTATTGAAGTAATTTATAATTAAATATAAATACAAATGGATATCGAAACAAAATGCTGTGTTTAGACATAAGCTTTACAAGTAATAGTCAATACGTGTGTTTTCCTTTGTTGGCCAAATTTGTTAAAGTTCTACGCGGAAAATTAATATACAATCATAGTGAACATATTTAAATAATATGTAGTTTTATGTTATAAAAATAAAACATAGCGTAGTGGCCCGTTTAGTAATAAGACAAGATACAGAAAACGTCCTTTCGTCTTTTAAAGAAAAATACAAATTGATTTGTATGTATATTTATGATATTCAAACTTGTATCAAACAGCCTCACCAGCTCGAAAGGAACACATGGAATCAGTTGTTTCTTAGACCTATCTGCTATATAGGATCAATGTCCACCACAAAGCTATACAAAACCTTAAACAAATATAGCATTAGCTCTAATATAGCTTTATTCTTCGTTTTGTGTTAGGCGTTAAAATACTAAATAGAATTTACAAATATATTTCTTATTGTTCTTGTATTTCACCTTGTGGTGTCTAGTTACTTCCATGATTATACTTCTGTATAAAAGATAAATAAGAAATAATAGAACAAGTAAAGTCTAGGAAAATGTGTTTATAAAAAGGTTTTCAACCAGAGGTTAGGTATTAGAAACCCCTTTTTTTCTTGTTCTTTTATTTCTTTTTAATCGTTAAAATAAAAGTTTAATCTACCTTTGAAGTTGGCAACTGTTCACTGTAGTAAGCAATTTAATACAAGAAAACTCTATTTAAAAGTTGTATTACTCAAAGTAGGAAAGCATATAGCAAACACAACTGTCTCAATCAAAACGAGCCGTCTATCAACTGTCATATTAGAGGCAATACGCCACAGATCTTTGCTTATCTCTTCTTGCATCTGTACACTTTGATGTAACATCCCTTATTTTGAACTTGTACTTATTTTGAAGCTAAAGTGCCAGTGCCATAAATGGAGAGTTAATGACATGGCAGTTGGACAATGGCAAGTATCATGTAGCTTTACATCGGGGTTATGAAAACGTCTGTCCGTTAAGAGAGTGCAGTAGTGGCTGTGACCTTGAATTTGTCCCAAAGAATTTAAAAACATTATTTTCCCTGGGACCCTCACACCTACAGTTTTCATGGGACTTTTATGGAATGGACGTTGTTTCAAAGTGCATTCAATGTTTTAGTGGCTTCGCTAAGCCAAATTTTCATTTACTCACTTGTAAGTGGCTTTTACTGTTGAACTAATACAATTTTAAAAAAAGGAGTCAGCGGAGACACTGCAGAAAATATTAATCTTTCAAATAAAACGTATTTTTCTTTTTTAAGTACGAGGTTCAGCTATATAAAGAGCGTTTTAAGTGCATATGCGTAGTGAATTTCTTCTTGACTTTCTTAATTTTGTAAATTGTAAGAAAACGTGGTATAGTAGTTAATTTAACATTAGAATCTATGTAGTACTTCATACAGTACTCGTGAATTTAATATTATTTCCATCGATTATTTTACTTGTTTATAATTAATTTGGTATAAAAGAACAAAAACATAAAATATAACACGCACTTGACAAACAGTGACATTACTAACAGTGTAATTATGTAGATTACCTTGGTTGACAGCAAATCAATACTGAACTCATGTGTTTAGCTTTGTTTACTGTATTTGTCAGGTGTTTTCGACAACATGTTTTCAATTCGAAGCGCATTTCACAAACCATTAGAAAAATTACACTTACCTTGATTGCAAACATCTTGTGAACATTACACTGCAATGGTATCGGTTATTTTAGCTTACACTGTTAGTAGTATTAACGAGTAAAAATATTGGAAACAAGTACCCTGTAGTAAACTGTACTTTTGAGTATCAAAACTTACATGTTTCTATTGGATAAGAGAAGATAAATTAGTCATTTATGAACATTTATTGAGGCTAGACAACTTCATATTTTCAAATTAAAATAATTCTTTTTAAAAGAAGGTATGTAGCCACAATAAGTATTACTATATGAATGAGCCACCTTCCAGAACGATATTTCAACAGAAACTCAGTAAATTAGTTACAATTTAGTTTAGTGGTAGTTGGTTTGTTGCCGATGTTATTATCTCAATTAAATTGGGGTTTACAGCATTTCTTTGCCGAGTAACGCTGTAAAACCCAATGTATGCTGGTTTGACTTCATTTTGTAAAAATATGCTGGAAATCTTATCATTAAAGGATTTTTCTTTTCAAATTTTAACACTGTTGATTTAAAACAGTCGCTATAATTGACTTTGGAGACAAGCTTGTTTATGTCTGTCAAGTTTAATTCTAACACAAACACGTTTGATTGTTAAAGCAAAATTATCGAAGATTTACTTGAATCTTCAAGTTTACGTCCACGAAATGAGTATAACACTCGATCAATGTTTCAAAGTTGACAGTATAATTTTCCCAAGTTATATCTAAGCATAGTCAGCACATATAGGCATATTAGACAGATTTTGGAACCTTACCTCGTGCGTATGTGTGTAATACGACTATGTCAGTCTTGTAAAATTCAGTGAAATATTCAAATATCTCACAACGTGACAAGAAGAGTCAGCCAACGCGCTTTGGCTTCCACGTCACGTACAATATTCATCACATCTGTCCCCACTCTGCCTCAATCCAGTTGTGTCTGGCTAACAAGGTCTAAACCCTCACCAGAGAGATCTTGCAGACCCAAATCTAAACCAAAAACGGGTTTGTAGTTTTCTTTTTTAATAGTCAATTCCAACAGAATTTGTTAGCTATTTTCTAAACATAAGGTTTGTGACCATAGCAAAAAGATTTTTGGAAAACAACCCTTGTGCCTCAGCTGGGAATCGAACCCGTGACATCACACTTTGACTCTACCAACTGAGCTACGGACGAAGTCTGTATCAAAACATTGTTTTATGTGTAAATAGTAATTATTCTGAGAGGTAGATTGTGGCTTAATGCTACACGCTTGTTGTACTTTCCATATTTGGAATAGTTCTCACCAGAGTAGACTTAAGTTGCTAGTTGCACAGTCAAACATGTCGTTAAAAGAAAGATGTCTTTATGGAAAAGGAGCTAGGATGACGTAACAATAATTATTGTTCCTGCTAGGAAGACGCCCATATTACCAAGTTTAGATGAGGTCAAAAAGTCTTCTTGTTTTCAACCATACATTTTCAAACACTATTAATATATATAACGGGGAAACAAACATTTTCTTAGACCTTGTAAATTTGGGTGAAAATAGTAATATCCATCAAATTAGTTTAATTTAAATAAAACTATCTTAGATTGCGTTACTTGTTATTTTGCCTATACCATTGAGAACTTAATCTTCGAATATCTTGGTTTATATATCAAGATTTTGTATAATTAAACTTTCGTTTTTGACTTATGATTCCCACAGCTCTTGTTGAAAATGGCTAAGCACGTTTTCACAGGGGAGTAAATAGATAAGTCGAAGAAAAACCTTTAGCTCAAAATAGTAATTAAAAGGGAAACATATTTGAAGTAAGTCCTCAGATGACTTGCATTAGTTGTATGTTTAACTTCCTCCCAAATAATAACAGTAGTTCAAATATTACTCATCAACGATTCCTGTTTAAAAAGTTAAATATCGATGCCAAAAAATAAAAATGGTTTGAAGAGTGTTTACAAGTAAGTCTGTGTAAGCCTCAAAGGCTTCTTGGAAACAAATTGTTTTCAGGGCTGGCAAATGACTGACGAGGAGTAATTTCCTCCTATAAGATTGTATTGTTACACAAAGTGTTCAACGCTGTTTCACTTGTGCTTGTGTGAAAGTTGATTTGATTTTGAACAAAGTCAATTGTCTAGCCAATAATAAAAATAATTTGAGTAAATTTAGACTATAGATTTATAGTACAAGTCACTAATAAAAAACACTGGTTTCTAACTCAACGCACTGATGTTAGTTCTACTACATTGTTTCTGGACAAGGCTCTTATACAAAAATGTAATCCTTCTAAGCAGATTTTAAACTATTTTAAATTCAAATAAAAATTACATCATTGTAAAGAACATTGAAAATATAAAATCTAAAATATTTTAATGATACCAACATTGATGGAAACTGACTTTTAGGAGGAAAAATTGGAGGGAAGAAGGATTTACTAGCCAAATGTGGTGCCAAAACGGGTCGTGCATCAACATTAAGAGATACGTGCAGGGCTAGACACCTAAGCAATATTTATTGCTGCCTTCATGCATGAAGCTGTATTCACTAGACTTCCTTTCACTTTTTCCAAAAGAATTTTCTCTTTTCAAGAAGAATGTAAAACATCTAAACTCCATCATGTTCAACGTTTTGTGTCAAATTTATTGAATTGTTATTTTTATGCTTAGTATTGATCCACTCCTATTACTCTACTAAATTGAATTTTGTATTTTCAACTTAAGTATATTAATAGATTATTTAATTAAAACTAGGATTAATTCAAAATAAGTTGTGGTACATATTGAAGTTAATATCTTTGACTGTTGGATTTGCAAAATATGCTCTAAGTGGGACTTCTTTTGTATTTTGCGAAAACATTTCTCGTGGCCTAACAGCTATTTCTAGCAAATAGGCTACAGAAAAATACAACCCTGACAATTTTTCACTAATACACAACTGTAAAACTATGTTATATTTACATTAGACAAGTATCTATAACTTATCTAAATATTTTCATTCTGAGTAGTTACGAAATAACCCATCGAAATATTATGATAAAATGTTTGCATAAATATATACCATAAATATATATTTCATGTAAGTATTTATGACGATAAATGTACAGTAAACACGTCAAAAATTGATTGAATTATACTGTAGACTAGAGGTATAAATGCCTAATGCATAGTACAAAGCTAGTGCAACAGATAATAGCACAGTCATGTCAGCAGGAAGTGGATTCAATTACAGAAGTTTAAACAAGTTTGTAATTCATGTCACATGCAACGTCAGTCTTATAATGATTAATCGGTTAAATACATTTAGAAACCAAATTGGCTTCCGTTTTAGTTCGATACGAGTAACTTAAATGGACGCAACTAACTAATTTATTAACATATTTACAGCTAGTTCCAATCGTGTACAATTAGTTGTATTATTTTTAACCCATAGTATCTCGGTTAAGTGCATGGTACCAGTTATGTATAATCACGTCAGTCGTGTATGTCGTCATATTGCAATTTACAACTTTGAGAGTGTCGAGGTTAAAATTTTACAAAAATGACAGTTTGTTGCCAAAACTGTTATTCCTTGCTTTACGAAACTGTATACAGGTTTTCGATCAAATATGTCGTAATCTGACCAACTTTAGCTTATCTATAAAATAATAAAATATAATTCTTATATACACTCACGTAAAACGTGGCAAAAGAACGCCAAAACGAAGATACATTTAGGGCTCTGTTCACTTGCAGAACTGATAAATCCACTCATAATAATGTTGAACAAAGTAAAAAGAAATGAATGTTGTCTTGTTTAGCGTAGAGAAGTGCTTAGAATGCAAAGTCCTCTCTACCATTCAACCTTAACCTTTACCTAGCGTAAACCATAGTGACATTACAAATTGTAAGTAGTAACTGTGGGGATCGAACCCGCGCCTCTAGAGTGATGAGCTCCGGAGTCGCGCGCGATACCCATCCGCCACGGATCCGCTCAATCAAGCGTCGGTCAGCTTATTACGTCACCAATCATCATAATATTGATTTCAAACAATATAAATTGCATAAAACTATCGTTTGGAATAAAAACTCACAAAGAATTTTTTAAACTATCCAGAAGTAATAATCTGGCCAACTCTTTTAGATGTCAATCCAAAGTATTATTTCATCTTTTAATCTTATAACTCTCTCTTAAAGAATATTTTTAACAATATTTTACTACTTGTTCATACTAATTAGGAAATCTGAACCAACTCACACATTCCTAGTCTAGGGACCTAGACTGAATACATATATAGATGTACATTCTATATGGGTAAACACTATCTTTCGAGTAAAACATTGCAACATTGCGAGTAAAAGAACATAGGCTACATTAAATGTAGCCTAAGTTTTATGGAATAATAATCGATTGCTACACACTGTATGTTACAAAACCTGTGATTGTAGTTGGGATTATTTGTTAAAAAGGAATAAAGTAAACACCTATAGAGTAGAAGCCCAGGCGTCTCTAGACCTAAGATGAGAGGCAGGACACACCAGTTAGACTTAAATGTATTATACATACAATGTTCTCGATTCTTACTAGCAATGACTTCTTTATCATTACATAATATTACATATCACATTATGATCCTCAGAAACTTAGTTATTAGTAAGCGTAAAAAACTGATATTTAGATGAACGCAAACGAATTGACTTTTAAATCACAGCTACGATTAAAATTGTAATAGCGACTAACATAGCTCCTGTGTTACCGAAAGCGAATCAATTGGGACTTTAATTAAACATAGTAAACAAAATGTTGCACCATATTTGATTGTTAATGAGTGATGCAGTAAATTTATTGACAAAGGTTAGTTGAAAATACCCGACAGATACAGTAAACAAAGCGGAACAGGTGGGTTCATTATTGATTTGCTGTCAACAAATGTAATCTCCATAATTACAGTTGGCAATGATTGTTAGTAATCTCACTGTTTGTCAAGTGCGTTGTACGGTTTGTTTTAGCCTCTTTCCTAGATAAATTAGGTATAAATATACTAGTTGCTTAACACTCAATTGTGCCGAGGTTGAAATATTTTGAATAGACTTTTCTTTATCGTTTTTGAGTAAACATAACTACACGACCTTTCGGGATCTGGAATCTGACTCCGTCTTTAAGTGAAAAGTAACCTAAAACATAAGGAAATTAGGTATTCTAAAGGAATTAGCACAGACTGCCTAGTCACCCACCACCAAATAACCGTTATGATTTTAATAGTGCTTCCTTTAACATGTTAAACTTTATGTCAGCTAGCCTAGAACACAATACAGCATGAACAAACACTTTTCAACTTAAGAATAAAAAGAAGAAAAATCAAGCACTTCTACGACCAGTGAAACCAGCATACCTACTGACCTTTCTTAACGAAGCTAACGCTAAAAATGTTACTTTTTCCTTTCAAAGTTAGCAAGACCAACGTTATACTGTGGTCATAGAACACTTTTTAACAGTTTATTTCTTTAAAGTAGTATTGTTCCGCTGTTTTAAATAGGACATACTCATAATGACTCCTCTAATAATCACCTGTATTTTATCATTTCACACGATCTATGCTGTTATTCAAGATTTATCTTGATATCCTGGTGAGCTGTACTATTTAGGTGACTTTCGGGCACTATTTAGCAAGTAGTTAACCTGTAATAATAGTAGTATTAAAACGCAATAACTTACCATTTACGTATTAAATATTTCGATACTTTTGAGGGGAAACTGCAATGCAATAGCCATATACATATTACTAAAAAGAATATTAGAATAGTAATTGTAACACAGTACCCTGTAAGCATTTTATTTGCACGACTAATTTCGGCGGTCAAGCATTTTCTTAGTGCGATCGATACAAATGCAAATTAAAAAAATTACTTTAAGTAAACATATAAAACTTAATAACATCTCCCAACAAGTTTATTTAGGTTTCACAAACAACCGTATCAAGAACTGCAAAGACTTCTTATAGAAAATCCTGACAAAGTATTTCTTCAAACCTCCTGTCTTTCAACTGTCGTATTAGCCTAACCTTCTTCCATTCGTCTCTATATATTTTCAGCATCAGTTGATAGTTTATTGTTTGATTATATTCAACTATGGTTGTACAATATCACAACATATAACTGTAATAACTGTAAAAGATAAAGCGTTTTAACAACCTAGTTTTAAATATTATTTCAATAAATTTTGAGATTTAATGGGGTTTAAATATTAATGAAAACCTATTTAGTACAGTGTTTGAAAATGTAACCATCTGTATTTTGTATAAATCATAAATCTTTTTTATTAAATTAAAAAAATTAATGGTTTTAAGTTTTTATAAACAAAACCATGTGACAGAAATTTTTCTCTGAAAAAGAATCGGTTGTATTGATTATTTAAGAGATTAAATTAATGATACAATTAGATATAAGCTTTTGAATTAAAACATTTTACCTTCAAGATTGAGGTTTATATTATGGCTATAGCCTTTTAAGCATGTGAAATCAACAAAATGATAATTAACAAAACACACATTTGCCTAAATGTTGTACACAAATAAAATAAAGTCAGGTTTCGAAAAGCCACATTTTAGTATTTCGTGTACATAACCATTTGGGTAAAATCTCTTAGGATTTCTACCTAACATCTCAAAACTAAGATATCATTTAAGGTTTACTTACTTTTATGTTACATAAAAATAAAGTCACAGAAAACAATTGAACGCTGATTTTAAAATATGAAGATGCACCACCCCTTATATAAAGATTTAACCACGTGACCATGTGGTGGTGTATTATTCTTATAGGATCTATACATAGTTTTATTTTTAAAACATAAGCCACGCACTAAGATGGGCTTATGTTCACGAATACAAATATAATATGTTTAGTTTTTAACCACTGTTACCAAGCTGTTGGGCAGCATCAGTAGTCTCTACTATGACTATACTATTCACAATTATACTACTAATTCCTTTAGAAGTTTTCTCAATCTGAATGGGAACTTTGTGAATACAACATGAAACAACTGCGTGGTAGGAACGTGGTTATTATAGCGTTAGACACGCCCAGTTCCACCTCAATACAGATTATTTACACCCCAGATAACAAATAGCTTTTCATCATACAACCTCCCTGGTCAGCGCTTTCTCCTGTTAATCCGACCTGCTTTTTATTGCTATTTGTGGTTTGATTTCTACGTTACATTTTTATTTTCATTAACTAACCTCCAACTCTAATGATATATTATACGATTTGTATTAATAGAAATGTAATATTAAGCTGAACAACATTAAAATCTAATAAATTATTGTTTTGAATTGTTGTCATTCCTTAAAATGTCCAATAAAAGATCATACATATAAAGTAAACGTGGAATTATTTAGGATATTTGAGGGAAACGTACACAATTATTGGAAAATTAGACATAGGTTCCGCCCGAGACTTTTGAAATAACGAAATTAATGTTCAAGTTTTGGCTATGCATGAAGTTTTATAAAGATCTTTTGTAACACCAACTTAAAGTTCCCTTAAAATATTAGCCCAAGTAGTTGTATCACGTTAATGTTTTCTATATTAGTTACTGGTTCATCACACAATTTTAATTTATACTAATATAATATTAGTATCGTAAAACACAGTACTAGTTGTAATAGTAGATATAGTATAGTCGGTAAATTAAACCGATTTTATTTATAAAGGCAACAAATTCAATTTTTCCATATTAAATTTAACCACCACTTTAATTTAAAAGGTTGGTTTCTTTCCTGCCAACCTTCTGATGGGTATTATATTACAGCGAAAGATCGTGTTTTAAAGTCATATTTCTTTTGTAACAAAAAATCTGTCTTGTTTAGCGAAGTTAACGAAGTTAGGACTACAAAGTATTCTCTACCTATCAACCTTGACTCTACCTATCGTTACCGCAAAGTCACTTAGCAAATTGTTAGTACTAGGTGTCTGCGGGGACTGAACCTACGCAGGGGGGAGCGATGAGCTCCGGAGTCACGATCGGTACCAACCCAGTATGGCTTTTAAGTAATAGTAAACTAGAATCAACCGTCGATCCCTGACTTGACCGATCTTACGTATAACATCTAAAATAAAGTCTCGATTGGACTTGTAGAGGTCTGACTATTAGCCGGAGAAATCCCACAGAAAGTGTCCAATGATCGCTACTCAGCTGGATGAGTTGGTGTAGGTGGGGAGGGAGGGGTGACTCAGGTGTGATTCTAGACACCTGAGCTGAATAATGCACAACATTGTGATAGAGTATCACCTTTACTGGCTCTTCTAGTGCTGGTGAACCTTCATATTGCCAAAATAACACATCCCGATCACAACATAGTTTTTTATTCACTTTCATTGTTGACGATGATACACTTTCTGAGGTTGAAATATTATTACGGACGTTTTCCATCGTACACGATGTCTCAACATCTGGAATATGACCCCGTCTTCAGGTGATAAGTAACCTAAAACATAAAGTATTAAAAAAAGAGGTAACCTATGCGTAATCAGCGCAAGCTGACCAGTGTTTCACCACCAAATAAACTTGGCTTGTTGTTGAGCCACCAAATAATCTTGTTATATTGCTTTTCCTTAAGTTATATCATGTTTGAGAGCTAGCTTATAAAACTATGCTAAACACACAGCTTAAGAAAATAAAGAAATTAGAGAAACCAAGCACGTCACGGACAGTGACAGCTGCGCACTAACTGACGGCCTGGCCAGCGTCCTTACAGCCCTATAGGCTTGGAGCAGCGGACGACCAATCACATCTGTGAATCATACGATCCAACTGTAACAGAGAACACACAAAAACCTATCTATGCGTCATGTATATTTTACACAGT
Organism: Matsumurasca onukii; assembly: GCA_018831715.1. Classification (NCBI taxonomy): domain Eukaryota; kingdom Metazoa; phylum Arthropoda; class Insecta; order Hemiptera; family Cicadellidae; genus Matsumurasca; species Matsumurasca onukii. The sequence continues at coordinate 36,334,395 of CM032058.1, read as the reverse complement.
ATTATTTAAACGTGATAACTTGTAAACTGCTTTACTTGAGAGATCATATAGTACATGAAATCTGTTAAATCTTTAGTTAAAGTTTAGTACAAGTTTTAACTAAGTCAATCACAAATACTCGCACTTTGCTAATAAACGGGTAGCAATTTAGGTGTTCAAAAGATCCTGAAACTAGAAGTCAAAACATACTAAAATAAATGTTTATCGTTCAGCATCTTGAGTTTTCCATTACTAAATTTAAAACTTAATCACAGCGCGCCTATTTAAACTCGTACCTTTTGAAGACAAAATATAATAACTATAATTTACCACAACTTATTGCACTGCAGATTACCTGAGTTCGGTTAAGTTGTGTTACTTGTGGTTGAATGATTGAATTGAAAGCAAGCTGTTGCAGTGTTGCTGGAATCCAGTTATCTCGCAACAGTTGACGTATTGCTTCCAGCGTCCTCGATGTCTGCTCGACCAGCAACCCTTGTGGGGATTATATCAAGTGCTCTTCTGTTAGACGCTGTTTATTGGCTGAGAGCAGCAGGTTTAAGAACTAATCATTTGGTATTTAGTTTTTAGGTTCAAAACACACATTTAGTTAAACTCACAAATTACTTAAAACTGTCTGAATGTAGTTTGAACGTCAAAGCGATGTGTTTCGAAAGAGTGTATTGTCAGTAATCATGACAGTGCCACAAATACGCGTGCACAAATATCCTGCTAGATATTAATTTATTACTTACGTTTACACTAATACGTGAACAACTGGTAGCAAAAAATACAACAAACAGTTAACAAGCATTAACATTTTACCGGTGAAATTTAATCAGATATAATATAAAATTCCAGCGAGCAGTATCCTGCAATATTCTTTCAGTATTTTTTAGAGATATTGCAGTGATCCTGCTGCAGCTAATGGTCCTGCTGGACTCACATAACTGCAATGAACTTATAACGACATAGCTAAGGGGACTTTGTACAATGACAAGTATAAACTACAGGATATTATGGTTGTAGAATAGTCATAAAACAAGTTACAACAGGTTCTGCTGTGTAGATTTCCATTGTGGTATTTTTGACACTTTATAAAAGTTATGTGTGTTTTTTAACTATGTAATCGGTCACTTAGACTATTCCTGACGGAGATACCACCATTATCTGTTGCTAGAAAATCAATACTTGGTAATAACTACAAAAACGGAAATAGAGCGTCTTTTCATCGTTGGTTTACAGATCGAGAAAGTCCTCACCCTTCAGTAGCTGTGGGGTTGCTAATTGCTAGCAAGACCGATTTATTGCCTCAATTACGAAACTTATTATTCCACAATAAATCTACCCTGAAACGCAAGAAAAACAGTATTTTGTTTTATTTGTTACATATTTATCTATTTTTATACGCTGCATTTGGCCTCTGGTTGAGCTCTGGACCTTTTGATCTACCTGAGTTGCTCTATTGGGCTTTACGTTGCAGCTAATGAATTTACCATGCCTGTTACTTTGGAGCATGTTAGGTTTACAGCTCTACCAATCTTTATTCAGAGGAAGGTTCAAATGTGGTTTCAGCTTAAATCGAGTTTTATTTATTCCATAAAAACTACATATAAATAATTTTAACTAGTGTTTTGTTTTACTCACTAACGATAGAAAACGTCCGCAATGAAATAAATAAAATGGATTAGACAATCTCACGTACCGAGATAGGGCTTAGCTTCCGAAACCGGCCGTGTGGTCAGTAAAATAATGAAATTATAAGAGATTATAATTATATGTCCTTCTATTTGTTAATACCTTTAAAAGACAAGAGTAATTTTCTTCTGCCCGACATGTTTAATTTAACATTCTTCTAAATCGGAT